>ML677403.1:240761-272683 GCA_007922305.1 Dermatemys mawii
AGGCCCCACCCCTCAACTGGAACAAAGCCCCCGCCCCAGCCTTTGCGACCCCTGACAGGAACAGCCCCCCACCATCCCAGCCCCCTTCCTTCTGCCCCACTTCCAGATGGTTGTACAGGAAGTCACACAGGCTGTGGCCTGCCCCCCCACAAGGGGTGAAAACCAATTCCCACCTCTCCATGCTCCCTTTGCCCAGGCCCTGCTTCAAGGTCACAGCCTGTCGGTATCCCCCCACAGATCACCTGGACCCTGGAAGGAGCCACGGCCAACTTTGGGAAAGGATTTGGGCAGAAATCAGGCTACGTCTTGTGCATCACCTCCGCTGTGGCCAGTGAAGTAGGAGGCAACTAGCACTGCTGCGGCAGCACCTATCCCGCCAGCAACCTGCCCCTCATCCTGCAGCCACCAGGGCATGAACCTACCCCTACCCCCTACCCTGCAATTACCTGCTTGGGTTCACATCCACCTACGTGGTCGTGGCTCTAACGCAGCAGGCCTTGACCCAATGCTGCATGCGTGCGCGTGTCTATGTGAGAGCTGGGCCTTCACCCTAACCGTGATGGTTAGGGCCCTAGCCTAGTGTTTCCCTTCACACACACAACCCCCCCACACCACGGGGCTATGGGCCTAACTGTAATCTGCACCCGCACATGGGGTAGCTACCCCACCCTAATCCTCCTGGCCGCTCAGTGCTACAGACTGACCTGAGTGTCTTTCTTTCAGACCTCCCCAGGCGATGTGGTAACCGATGTACAGATCCTGAGTGAGAAAACACCTCTACCTGCAGGATATGTTTACATTAGGGAGTTCTTAGAGCCCAGTGAGTCTTGTTGCCCTATGAGAAATGCATATGGGGATCTCCCCTTCTCCCCCCCCCCCCCTGCTCTCTCCCCCCCCCCCCCCCATGCCTCAAACGGCTCTCTTTAGCCCAGCTATAGCGTTTTTCTACTGTATTAAAAAATTAGGAAACAGCACACTATAGGTGTACCATTGATTTGCTGGAAATAGACTGCAGGCATTCCTGGGCTTGGTGCATGCTCCTCTAGGCATAGACCATGTTCTGGATTTGGGAGTTGTATTCCTGTGGAACAGGGAGAGTAGGGCGCAGACCTGTCTCTCTGTACAGACTGAGAATTGAACATGCATTTGTGAAACAGTGTTGTGCACGGTTTTCTGTTTCGGGGACACTGGACCTTCGTTATCTAACGCAGGGTGATTGATTAGGATTTCAGCTCTTCAAAAATGTCTCACCAACCGTAATGTTTTTATAACACTAGCATTAACCTTGGCTTTTTTCTTGACCCAGCATTCACACTGTTCAGTTAAGGCCCACAACAGAGGTTGATGTTACATACCATGAGTTTTATAGCTTACAAATGCAGGAATTTCTTGTGATGTCATGATCTCTGCTTCCCTCTTAGAAACATCCATTTCCAAGAAGAAACGAATCTGTGTGAAGCTTGTGCCATTAGGTGCGGCAGAACTAGTTGTCTTTGACATTATGCTGAGTGGCAAGAGTAAAGTGGTCCCGTGCTATATGAAGATAGGGTAAGCTGCTGCCATCCTTCCATGCTGGCTGCAGATCCAGCTTTCTGTGGTTTTAGTTCTCAATATAATCTGTTTTTCTCCTCTGCCCCCTACTTCCCCCAGCGAAATTAGCAGCTTTGCTGTTTGGTGCAAAAAGGGGCAACTTCTCAAACCTAAACCCCTTCCAAAACCACGGAACATCAGTCCAGCAATGAAAGGGCTTTCACTGGAGATAAGAGACCCGGATAACAAAAAGTAAGTAATCAGTCATCACCTTTGATTTTATTGGTGCCTGTCTTGGATTAGGAGTAAGTTCCAGTTTGTTATGGTGCAACCATGTGGCTTCTGATGTTTTGTCATATGGCTCTCTGTGCTACTACTAAGAGTTGTGGAAACTAGCTTAGCTCACTGCACGGCCCATGAGCCAGTGGCAACACCCATAAGAATGGCCATACTGGGTCAGACCAAAGGTCCATCCAGCCCAGTATCCTGTCTACCGACAGTGGCCAATGCCAGGTGCTCTAGAGTGGGTGAACCTAATATTTAATGATCAAGTGATTGCTCTCCTGCCCTTATTACCACATGCTGAGAAACAGGCGAGGGCCATCATTCCTTATCCTAATAGCCCTTGATGGACTTACTTAACCTCCATGAATTTATCCATTTCTCTTTTAAACCCTGTTATAGTCCTAGCCTTCACAACCTCCTCAGGCAAGAACTTCCACAGGTTGACTGTGCACTGTGTGAAGAACTTCCTTTTATTTGTTTTAAACCTGCTGCCCATTAATTTCCATGACAACTTAATTTACATAAGAGCCTTTGGTGAGGGACCTTGTTCAAAGCATTCTGGAACTCTATGTCCACTGGATCCCCCCCTCTCCACATGTTTGTTGACCCCTTCAAAGAACTCTGACAGATTAGTAAGACATGATTTCCCTTTACAACAACTATGTTGACTTTTGCCCAACAATTTATGTTCTTCTATGTGCCTGACAATTTTATTCTTTACTGTTGTTTCAGCTAATTTGCCCAGTACTGACATTAGACTTACCGGTCTGTCTCTAGAGCCCTTTTTAAATGTTCATGTTACACTAGCTATCTTCCCCTCGGTGGGTTCAGAAGCTGATTTAAAGGACAGGTTACAAACCTTAGTTAATAATTCTGCAATTTCACATTTGAGTTCTTTCGGAACTCGTGGGTGAATGCCGTCTGGTCCTGGTGACTTGTTACAGTTTATCAACTAATTCCAAAACCTCCTCCAATGACGCGTCGAGCTGTCACAATTCCATGGACCCTAAGTGCGGCTCCCTGTCAGTTGCGCTCTCGGGTGGCAGTGGGGCTGCAGCTAAGGCAGGCTCCTTGCCTTCCCCGGCTGGGGAGTGGCCAGCGTGGCCCCTGGGAGGAGGGGGGAGCAGAGGCGTCTGCTCTGCAAGCACTGTCTTCTCCCCCCACCCCAGCTCCCATTGGCCAGTAATGGGGAACTGTGGCCAATGGGAGTTGCAGGAATGATGCCTGCAGACAGGGGCAGCATGCAGCGTCATGTGCACCCCTACCCTGCCGCCCTCCCCCCTGCCCCAGCCTCCAGGGGCACATTGGCCCCTTCCCGGGGTGGCCTGGGTCTGGGATCACCCGAAGTAGGTGCCATCCCCTCCACTGGGCAAGTTAGGAATAGCTCTTCCACCAGCCAACCTGCAGCCTCCCAGAGCCAGCCCCCCATACCCCCATCCTGCACCCCAGGTCCCAGCCCCTACTGCCCTCCCAGAGCCAGCCCCCAATACCCTCTCCTGCCCAAGCCAAGCCCCCTCTCAAAACCAGCACCCCATACCCCTTCCTGTAGCGCAAAGAATCTTACCAATAACAGCACTATTATGATATCAACCAACAAAGGGCTCAAAAGGCTGGCGGGTTGCTGCGGCTCTCATGTTGAAGGGTTTTTCCTACAGTGGCCTCCTTTTAAAAATAGTGATGAGCACTGCCCTTAGCCCCTTTGAACACACAGGAAATGCATCATTCACGGGGGGACTGGGATGCTATGGAAGGAATATACTGTGTGCCTCAGGTTTCATTAGCTTTAAGGGTACCAGCTTTGGGGTAAGGCCTAATGAATCAGAGTATTTTGCAGTATTGTTGCAGCTGTGTTGTTCCCAGGATATTAGAGAGACAAGGAGGGTGTAGGCATGAGTGAGGCACTATCTATTATTGGACAATTTGGTGAGTGGGACACGGTTTGATGCTACATAGAGCTCTTCCTGAGTGGGCTCAGCTGTCTGGCCCCTTGAGCACAGGGATCCCAGTGGCACTCAGCCTTGGCCCATGTGCTTTTCCATCATGATGGTGAGGGCTAGGCCCGTTCTGAGCTGTTCTGCCACCCGGCCTGTCAGCGTCCCTGCTAGCAATGTCTGGAGCCCAGTGCTTAGCCCATGAGCCCCGTGGGGCAGGAGCTGCTGGTTCAAGGGGAGGATTTTCATTAATTTTTTTGGGGTTTTTTGGTGCTGTTTTGCAAATGTGAAACACCGAGGCCTCAATTTGTAAATTGTCTAATCCCTTGCAGGACAGAATTTTTATCAGAAAAGTCCTTGACTAGAGTTGGCTCAAAACATGTATCCATCAAGCGAAATGATTCCATTTATGATACATCTAACCTCTATGGCATCTCAGGTAAGTGAATTCCTCCTTCTAAGTACAAAGTCTGACAACTAGCTTAGGACAAACCCTCCACATTACATTAGTTGGTTAATGTTATATTGCTCTTGTTCCTCCACCTAGTTTAAAAAAAATATCCAGTCAACCCTACTACGTTATCAGAAAGGCTGTGGGCTAGAATTTCTAACCTGTTCCACTTGGACAGGGTTATGCAGACAGAATACCCAAACTATCGCATGGTCCTTCCCAAAGAGCAGCTTGGGTATTCTATTGCATGGTCCTTCTCCCAAGTCGAGTGGCATAATGCAATGCTAGAAGAACAGGATAAGGGAATCTTGCTGGGTCTTCCTTTTACTCACTTTTCAAGCCCTCTGGCAGTTCACAAGTTAGCACTCACCAGTGGAGGGAGTGTCCCAGGCACCAGGTTTCCCCTACAAGCCTGACAGTGCACTGCAGCACAATGCTTTCATAGTATTGTTCATCTGCAGCTATCTGATGAGCATCTCTCTTTTCTCAGCCATGGACGGGGTACCTTTCGCACTACACCCCAAGTTTGAAAGCAGCATCACTACTGGGACTAACGTGAGTATCACTATAGGTTACAGGGACATTTTAACCACTTCCTTTTAATGAAATTGCTATTTCAGGGGTGAGTAAGAGGGTCATGTAGTCCCATGAGTTGATGATTCTGTGTATGTTCAGGTGGCAAAAGTCTTTAGATTCCTGGGTGTTGCAAATAGTTTCATAGAATAAAGAACCCATGGGAGAGGAGGCTGCTAGCACAACAGGAATATGTTACCTCTGTTTTGTAGGCCTTTTCCATCTTCACCAACCTGAACATCAAGTCTCTTGCTGACATTGAGAAGGAGGTAAGTAATTCACTGGCGCCTGCCCTCTGTTCTCACTGGTAATACCAAGTGGGAGTACAAAAGGATGGAAGCTTTAGTGGCTGAACACGAACTGATAGTTATGAGAGTTTTATCTATAAACCTTGTTTTTTGTTTCAGTATGACTATGCCTTTGTAGTTGAAAGGACTGCGGCTGCCAGACTCCCCCCCAGCATCTGTTAGCAGCGAGCAGCTCTCAAAGCATGGGGTACGTGTCCCTTCTAGCAGATAAAGTTCCTACTAAATCATTCCATTGAGGCTGTCTGTTGCCACAAGTGCATAAACTGCACAACCAGATGTGACGGACTCAATTCTCCAAAGGACCCTCCTCTAAAGGACTGAATGAACTCTTCTGCCTTCTAATTTTGTACTATTTATGTCTGTAATCCACTTGGTGCTCTCTCGTTTCTATCAGCTTTTGAAAGATTATATTCACACGGAAAGTCAAGTAAGTGCATTTATACTTGCAGCCTAGAGCAATGTCTACACTGCAAGACAAGACACAGCTGGCCTGGGTTGGTGGGCTAAAAATGGCAGTGGGCCTGGGCTGGACTCTGGGCTCCGAGACCCCCAAGTCGTGAGGTTGCAGAGCCAGGGCTCCAGTCCAAACCCAAATATCTACACTGCAATTTTTAAACCTGCAGCCAGTCAGCGACCCCAGGTCTAAAACCCACCGCTGTTTCTTTTTTACTGCCGTGTCCGTTTTGCCATGGTCACTTGCATTTAGCTCTCTGTGGAAGCTAAGACTTCTTTTCCCCCTCTGGTCTCTTAATCAATCATCTTGCACAAGTTTTCAGGGGTTTTACTTTTGTTTAGCAGACAGCAAGACACTAATATTTTGTTCAGTCTGTGTTTAAAGATTAATGAACATCGGGTATTGAACATTTTTTCTTAGCTGTTACTAAAACTCTTTTTATTCTGGATATTGCCCCTGGTAAGGTAACTTTGTGTTTATTTTTGAGGACACAACTTTTTATACAGCAGAAATACTAAGCAAACTAAGGGCTTAAAGAGGCTGCTGCTATTGTCATACTAATTAAAGCCACCCTTTGTTCAAGCCCTTCTTGCATATTTATGATTAAGTGAACCTAGCTGCTATTCCTGCCTTGTTTCTTTCATAATTGAGGGACTCAAATTTAAGTGTCTGAACCTCAGAACTCATGTAGAGGGAATAGTTGTTAGTTACTCTAAAGCTCTTATGCTATTAGCCCCAAAAAAGAAATTCCAAATGTGTTTTAAAATACATTGATTCCAATTTAATTACCAAATTCTGTAAACACTTCCTCAAGCATAGGGCAGTACAAAACTCCCAACATGTCACGTCCTGGAAATGTTATTTAAAAGTGTATTGCCCCATGCAGCCTTGATTGTTACACCAAATGGTCTCCAAATGAGCACATCAGAAAGCTTTCCCAGGCCTGCTCCAGAGCAGGGTTAAGTCACTGTCAAAAGAATAAAGATTCTTCTTGCAGTCTGAAAGCATCTCCCCACAGTGTTGTCCTTCAAACTTGGATACTCAGCATTGCTGGGATGTTGGAGGCTTGGAATCTGTTTCAGGAAGGCACTTTAAGCTTTGCACTCCCCAGCAGAAACTGAAGAATTCGGTCCACCAGCAAGGCGAGGAAGAAGTCAGCCAGCAAGACCTGAGCAATCACAATCTTAAACTGAAAGGGAAGCAGCTCAGATAAGTTATTTTTGGCTAAACAACATTACAACAGGCTTTAACTGCCGGAACTTGCAGTAGAACTAACTTATTTTTAATGGGAGATTATTATGAGGCAAACAGTCTTCAGCAAAGTAAATGAACAAATATCTAGCATCAGTGAAAGGTGGCAAGTAAGCACTTAGTACAGAACTGGACAGTCCAGTCCCCCTCAGTTTGCATTGCCACAAAGGAAGCAGGGATGTAAAGTGAACTCTTGCCTCATGTGACCAAACCCAGAAGTCTAGTCTCCCTTGAGGTGGGGAAGGACAGTTCTGTGCAAGGTTGCTGTGTGGGGCTAGGAGACAAGAGGAAGGATGGGTCACGTGAAAAGCTCAGTGAGCCAGTAACTGCAGTGCTGCGCTAGTCAGGAATTTAAACCTGTCTAAAGCCAAATCACTATGTAAAGAAAGTTCTGAGAGGCTGCTACTGTGCCTCAGGGAGGATGCAGATTTTCAGAACCTCAAGGTGAAACCCAGCCACACAGGCAAGTTGGGAGAGTAACCCAGGTGTTCTTAGTTAAGACTATTTAGAACAAGCAGCTGTAGCTCTTAGCTCTGCTCTACGCTGGGGGCAGGGGAAGGGGGGTCGACCTAAGATACACAACTTCAGCTATGAGAATAGCACAGATGAAGTCGATGTATCTTAGGTTGACCTACCTCGCGTCCTCACGGTGCGGGGTCAACTGCTGTCGCTCCCTCCATCAGTTCTGCTGCTGCCTCATCTTGGTGGATTACAGGAGTCGAAGGTGGAGCGATTGGGGATCGATTTATCACATCTACTCTAGACATGATAAATCGATCCCTGATAGACCAATCACTACCCACCAATTCGGCGGGTAGTGAAGACATACCCTTAGATAACAAGCAATTGTTTTCAGTCTCAAACACTGAGAATATGAACCACATTATGGAAGAGTTTCTATAAGTCCATATGTAAGGAGTCTATTTTAAATTAAGCTTTATCTTTAAAAGAAACACCTCTTAGGATCCTAAAACCATAGGATTAGAAGGGACCGCAAGGGTCATCCAGTCTAACCCCTTAGACACGAGCTGAGTTTGGTTGGTATACATGGGAATTCAGGACCTAAATTGGGGGCTACTTTCTAGTGAGCATTTAGGTAGCTGTAAGTGAAGCATGAAGTTGGGAATTTCACAGGTGCTGAAGCTAAGTGTCTGACTCCCATTGAAATCAGTGGGCACTTCACTTCTTCAGGCCCCTTTGAAAGTCCTGGCTGTAGCAGTTACTCCAGAAGAGTCTGCCAGCATGGAACACTCCATCCTGTCCCTGCTCACCTCCATGGGGATTTCCACAAGCCCAAACTTTTCACTGAACTCTGGTGAGGAGCCTGTCAAAAGTCCCACAATGGCCAGTCCAGAAAGGATAATGCTCCACAGTAGAGGTTTGTTCTCCCGCAGACTCTCCATAAAAGGGTGGCCCTGAAATAGCAAGTGCAGCATTGAGACACCACCAGAGCAAAAGAGCTGCTGAGCTCTTCACAAGGGTCAGTGGGAGGCAGTTTTCAACACCAAATTCTCAAGCTTGTTTAAAACAGGATGGGAATTCTGGTATCGCAGACAGGGACTGGTCCTTCGATGTACAATTTGGGTCTTGCCTTGATGCACTCAGAACAGCTATTTTTGTACATAAGCAAACTTTCCAAGCTCTCAACGGATGTCTCTACTGAAGGATTTACATCCGTGACGCTCCAGTTAATGATGTAGAACAAATCTTTGTATCTCTCTCACACATCCATATGGGCTACCTTTCAGATTTGCAAACACCTCAGTTCCTACAAGCACATTTGCTTTGCTGTAACTTAAATACAATTTTGTTCCTTCCCTTCTTTCCCAGAGATGTGAGCGGAGCAAGTCTTACCTTGTAATTAATGGTGAAGGTGGCCATCTGCATTGCCATTGACATGATGTAAACCGTGCTATTCACCAAGCTGGGCTCAAACTCCTTGTACAAATCCACAAACTCTTCTTTCCTTAAAAAACCAGAGAAAGCCCTTTCTGATCAATGGAGCCCAGTTCTGGGATTTCAGAATAACTGGGACTAGGAGCCAATTCATCAACTGAGATTTTAAAGCCTTGAAGGGAACCATTGTGATAATCTAGTCCAGGGGTCCCCAAATGTTTTCTGTTGCCTCTGTCTTATCTGGCCGTGGCTGGGAGTGGAGCCATGGGCCAGAAGCCAAAGGTCAAGGCTAGGGCTGCATCTGGGAGACAAGGTGGGGGGCTGAGGCCACGGCTGGGACCCAGGCAGAGCTAGAACAGAGCTGGGGGCAGAGTGAGGCTAGGTGGCAGTCCTTTCCCACTCCCATGGGGGCTGACCTGGGCTCCACTGTGCCCCCCGAAATGCTCCACTGTGCCCAACAGTTTGGAGACTACTGATCTAGTCTGACCGGCATAACATAAAGCCCTAGACTGACACTTAGTAATTTCTGCACCAAGCCCATAACTTCTGTACAGCATCTCTCAGGCTGATCTCGTCTCACTGTAATGAGTTCTGAACTCTGCTCAGTTGTCTGGTGACCTTCATTTGACTCAAATCCACCTTTTCGGATATTTCCCTCCTTCCCACCAAATTTAAGATTAAGCAGGCAGGGATTTCTAAGGGAAAATAAGAAGAAAAAGCACCATGAAGGCATCAGGTTTCTCTGCACCTTCCTCCCCAGGTGGGATTTGCCCATCCAGTTTAATAACTTGGTGGTCAGCCGCAGCCCGAAGATAGGCGCTCACATTCTGTACTTGGGAAGCAAGCAGCACTCACTTGGAAGAGCTGCGAGTCTGCGCCCCATGGTACAGATACACCAGGCTGAGGAAATGGACGAGGAACTGCAGCAGCACCGTCAGAACAGTGTAGAGATTAAAGATATTGGGTAACGGACGCTCTCTGGAAAGTGTCTTCAGAGGCTGGAAACCAAAGGAAAGACACCAGGATTTAACAGATGGAAAATTGTACAAAGACAATGAAGCTGCCAGCAAGATCCCGCCTGTGTCCTTGAGACGCCCAGCTCATAAATTCCACTTCACACAGCGAGACCTTCAGCTGCAGGCAATGGTGTATCCCAGGTGATTAATGCTGCCTCTGACCCACGTGCCCTGGCACACTGACAGAAATGCACTGTCTGTCTGATCTCACTCTTAGACTGCTGGCCTCCTATAGCCAGGATCTGGGAAGAGAGAACTGACTCGCTGCAGGTTCTGGGCGGGCAGTGAGCTGGCTAGACAGCACTCACTGTAAGAACAGAAGAGCAGCTTTCCCTGCTGCATTCCTCACAGCCCTTTCCACTCTCCTTCGGAAGCACCCCCAGGTCCAGCATGCAACATACCTTTGACCTGGAGATGAAGAGGAAGCAGCCAGCCAATAACAAACCCTGAAGCGTTGCCTGGAAGTCACTGAACTTCACTCCTTCCAGGTAAAGGACGCTCTGGCTGTACGCGAGGATCAGGGCGTTCAAGGCCAGGATCTTGAACATTTGGAGCGTGGTCACTAACGTGCAGCGACCTTGCTTGATCACGTGGCAGACTGAAGCGCAAGAAGAAAGAGCAGTTTGTCCTCAGGATGCAAGTTCTGTGGCTCCATCTGCACAGCCCCCTCCACTCCCTGGGACCCAGCACCGGGCAAGCAGCTCCCCTTTCTCTTGACCCCAGTGGGCCATGCTCATGCAGCAGTCAGCTGGGAAATCCACAGGGGAAACGAAAGCTAGGAATATGGGATGCACCTCCCCGGCCTCATGTTTTAGGTATTTCCTCCCAGTAAAAGAGTCAGTGTTTGAGCCACCCTTTTCCCCACCCCACCCAAAGATCCTGCCTTTGCCCAGGGCCTGTTCTGATTTCCACTGGAAATGCGCCTCATCGGGGCAGGATGTCCCTAGTCTGGTGACCCAATCGACGGCCAGACCTGCTCCCCGTTGCTACTCACTGCACTGGATGGAGGAGAGCTTGGATGTAAAGGGAGCGGCGATGCTGGCATCGCCCAGTTTCACGACAGGCAAGTGGTCCTCCTCCAAATCCTTCAGCACCTGGCTGATCCGCTCCTGCTTTCCAGGGAGGGAGGAGACATGTCCTCATTACAGACTAGGAGAACTGGGAGCCTGCACCATCCCTGCCTTGCCCTGAGGGGCTCCCCATGCTGCCAGGACCTTAGCCAGCCCCTCAGCAGAGCTCACCCCACCCAGACACCTCCAGGAAGCCTGTAGCCCACACCCACCAGGGTCAGCTCAGGGGCAGGGGGAGAATGGCCGGGCTTGTGGCCTCCCCGGGGCAGAGCTGGAAATGTAAAGGCTGGTTTATGGCTCCGTAAAAGGACAATATTGTCATGATTAGCTGCTGCAATTCTGACTAGAATGAGCCTGCAGTGGTGGGGGCTCGGGAACAAAGACAACGTCCTTTCTGTCCAGAGACGCCTTGCCCAGGAGCATGTGCAGGGCCTCGCTGCAATAGAAATTCATTCCTGGGGTGTCCTGCCATTTCTAATTCAAGAATTACAAACAAAAGCCCCAGTGAGCCTGAGCGGGGGTGTGAGTGTGAGAGAGAAGGAGGGTTTTTTCCCTTGGGTTTCCTATGGGGGCATGCAGAGGAGGTGGAACTCGGTTTCCCTGGGTGTTACTGATTTAACAAGGCGATGGGCGAGAGAGTTTTTGTTCCAGGGGACTGTTGAGAGAACTCGGGGACCCCAGCCAGTGGCCTGGAGAATGGAGACCCCAGTGACTGGTGACCAGCTCAGGAGCTGTGGGCAGTCCTTGGGGGGGAGGGAGGGGGAGGATTGGTCTGTGAAGAGAGGATCCAAGGGGACCTGACCAACTGGTTCCAGCTAGAGGCCCAGATGACCCTGTTTACAGACAGGCAGGGCTTGGGGGAGTGAGATCAGCTGCCCAGCTGTGAAGGAAGGGGGCTCGGTGCTGCAGAGGGGGAGCAGGCAGAGCTCACCTGGATGCAGGGAGACTGGGATGTGCTGGGCTGAGGGAGGCCAGGCCTGAGGGCCCTGAGAGTTCCTGTGCTGGGTTCAATGCTCAATAAACCTGTGTGACGCTGGCTGAGAGTCACTTGGGGCTAGAGAACAGGGGGGCATCGCCCCTTTGGGGGTGGAAGCCCCGGGGGTCCCAAGCAAGGGCACTCCCTGGATGGCAGAGGCAGGCATGCTAAATCTCAGAGAGGTGCAGATCCGGGAGGTGGAGGGACTGACCCCGAGAAGGGCTGTCGCACTGAAAGGGACACCTCCCCACGGACTGCACGGGGCCAGGAGTGGGCACAACCCGTGAGTCCGTGACGGAGGGAGAGGGGGTGCAGAGAGGGCACCAGGGATTTAGACAGTGTCCGCCACTGAACCTGGAAGAGGGGAAGGGTTGGGGTCCAGGCAGACCTGGTTACCAACCCGTTGGACAGCCAGTTGCTCTTCTCTTTGGGACATGACCCTGTGCTTGGCGGCGCGGGAGGTGGGCTTCACGGCACTGTTCCCCATGGCAGGCAAGAGGGGTCTCCCATCGTGGGGTCCATCGCGAGGTCTCTTCTTCCGCTCGGGGAGTCTCTCGGGAGCGTTTGCCAGCAGCGCCACCCCTGTAAGACCAAAATATCAGCTGCAGGGAAGGGAAGGCGAAAAAACCCAAACTTGCAAAATGACTTCACCAAGTGGAAACGCTTCGCTCCCAGTGGCCAAGAGCCGCCCATCACAGCCCGCTGTGGAGTGGTGCAGAGCAAATGTACGAAGGGAAGGCAGCACTTGTTAGAGCAGGGGACTGGGACTTCTGGGTTCCAGTCCTAATTCTGGGTGATCTTCAACAAGGTGTGAGGTGACCTGAAGAGGAACTTTGTGCCAGCGCGAAAGCTCGTCTCTCTCTCTCCCCAACAGCAGTTGGTCCAATAAATGCTATCCCCGCCCCGATTTTGTGTCCCTCATCTCCTGGGACTGACACTGCAGACATGAGTCAAGTCAATGCAAGTCGTTTCCACCTCTGTAAATGGGAATGCGGGACAAACCCTGGGCTCAGTAAAGCTCTGGTCACCTCTGAGAGAAGGTTTTTAGTGTTATCAAGGAGTCAATACTGATGGCACGGAAGCCACAGCCTGTATGCGAGAGACTGCAGCTGGCCTGCCAGCAAGGCCCACTCTCCTAGGTAGAAATACCCCCATAACTCCGCTCCGGGAGACAGAACAGAATACAGCGTGGAGGGGGACAGCAATTGGAGCAGTCTCACCAAATGATTTCACAGAAGGCATTTTCTGACCCAATTGAAACGAGAATCTGGGAAGTTTCGATTAATCCGGATTTAGGGATGTCTCCGATTCAGAATGCAGGATTGGTACACAATCTGGTAACTCAGGGATGTCCCAGACCGTGGTCCCCATGAGTCATGTTACACTCAGGGGCTGAAGCAGCAGCAGAGAAGTGAGGAAGAAGCTGCTCTATAAAGCGCTCCCAGGCGAACGGCTTTGTAGCCTTTTTTTCCTCTCTAGCTTAGGCTCATGCCCTGTAGAAGCAGAAGCTGAGAGTGTACTTTGCCAGCTTACTGCTCATTTCACCCCCTGGGAAGAGATGATGCAGCTCCAAACAGAGTTTGTCGGATGAATTACTGAGAAAATCCCCAATAAATTAGTACATTCTGTGACAAAGCTCCAAGTTTGTACTTGTGGGTCCTGCGCTTCCTGGCAGATTTAGGGACCTCAGAAACTCATCTAGGCCCCAGAGTGACCTCCCTTTCTCAGTATAATTGGCAAGAGTCACCGCCTAGTGAGTTACCTTCATCACAGGCCAGTATGGAAGATGGAAAAAGGGGGAGCCCGGGCCCACCCTCTACTCCGGGCTCCAGCCCAGGGACCCTAATAGTATCAGCTAAGATGGCTGACCTTTTATCCACAAAACACAATACAATTCCCTGGGCTACTTCCCCACAGCAGTCCCTGCTTCTTCAAACTCCACTTCACCCTTACCTCAGGGCCTCCTTCCTTCTCTATGATATGTTGTCCACCACTCAGTCTCACCAACAGCATAACTTCCTTCCACAGCTCCTGACACCCACAGCCCACCTGACTAACTGGGAGGTTTTTATTTGGTTTTAGCCAGTCCCTGATTGGCTTCAGGTGTCCCAATTAGGCTAGCTGTTTCTACTCCTTTCTAGAAGGTTCTTAATTGGCCCGGAATAGCCTTTGTTTGGCTATCCTGGGAACAGGGACCTGCACATCCTGAGACTAATATACCTGCCTTCCAGCACTCTCTTATAACCTTCTGGTCTGACTCCACCACAATTCCTAGAGATGCCTGCAGCAAGCTCCAAATGCTGAATTCTGCGCCCAGGGATACAAGCCAAACCCAGGAAGCCACACACAACCTCCCTCCTCACTGCGTGCTCAGACTCACCCACATCTGCATGCTTCAAGGCTCCAACGTCGTTGGTTCCATCCCCACACATCAGCGTGACAAAGCCAAGCCCCTTTAATGTTGTGATGACAAACTCCTGCAGCGAGAAGTGCCTAGTCAGGAACGAACGCCTGCCCGAGCTACTGGGACTGTGTGTGCCAGGTACCAAAATGGGCTAGGGCACATGCTGAACAGCACCGTGTTCAGTACCCTTTCTGAGCTCCCCAGTCTCATGCCTCACTCGGTTTTTACTACTGGCGCTAAGGACACGGATCAGAGGGCTCCTTTACAGTGAACAAGACAGGAAACCATGCAGCTGACTTGCCACCTAGAGCTCTCAATATTTACCCCTCTGCATCTTCTGAACCAGGGGTAGGCAACCTATGGCAAGTGTGCCAAAGGCAGCACGCAAGCTGATTTTCAGTGGCACTCGCACTGCCCGGGTCCGGGCCATCGGTCCGGGGGGTTCTGCATTTTAATTTAATTTTAAATAAAGCTTCTTAAACATTTTAAAAACCTTATTTACTTCACATACAACAATAGTTTAGTTCTATATTACAGATTTACAGAAAGAGACCTTCTAAAAACCTTGCAATGTATGACAGGCACACGAAACCTTCAATTCGAGTGAATAAATGAAGACTCGGCACAGCACTTCTGAAAGGCTGCCGAGCCCTGGTCTGAACTAAGTAATTCAGCGGAGGACTAAGGGGCTGAGCTCCAGTTAACATGAATGCGAGTGGCAGGGGCTGAGCCCCAGATACTCTTGGACTCCTCGTGGTGTGCTAGAGCCATTCTGGATTTGGGAACTATCCACAGGTAAGGTTTGTGCTGTTACTGTAGTGAGTAGGGCGCACTGAGACAAGGCAGAAGCCCAGCTGGGGGAAAGCCCAGTCCTACAGCACTGAGATTTTACAAAGGACTGGAGCATCTCACCTTTTGTTTCGGTGCCACCCTCGCAAACACCTGAACATGGGGTATGAGCTTCAACAATTGCTGTCTGCTCGCCGTCTGCAGGTAAGAGAGCCCTTCCCCCGTAACACACAGGTTGTGACGTGTCAGCTCTTGCAGGGAGCGTGGAAAGATGGGGAGCATGGTGGTGCCGTCAATGGTCTGCCACTGCCAGCAGGAGTCTGAAATAGAGCACAGGCGGGGCTGGGAGTCGGCATGGACACAGAGAGAATGCACAGAGCCAAGTGTCATCACTGTGGATTGGCTACCATGGTGAAAACTGGCAGATTACCAGGCAGCAGGGTCAGTCTGCACTGTGGGGCTGCCTGCTGGCCCCCTAGGCAACCTATGGACTGCTGCACTGTCACACCAAACTGGAACGCCTGTGTCCTCACAGTCCCCAGGGCAGCACTACTGCCCGTGTTTCACAGACAGGGGAGGAGGCACCAGAGACTGACTTGTCCAAGGTCATGCAGGGAGTCTGCAGCAGAGCTAGAAACTAAACCCAAGTCCCTTACCACCACTGCACCCCAAACCTTCCACAGAAAGGGGAGGCCGGCCAGCTCAGACCCCCCTGTGATGGGCTGAGTTGCCCATACACACACTGCTCCTGCCAGGTGCTGTTTGTGACCTGCTCTGAGCCCTGCAGAGGGGCACTGGATTATCTGGGCCTCTCAGCGGCAGAATCCTTACACTGTCTGCCACCAGAGGTCAGTGTTACCCCACAGTAACCTGCAGTGGATAGTACATCGGAGCAGGCCTGTCACCTTTGCTGTGGGGGGGTTGCAGGATGAGGGTGTGATCCTTCTGGATGAAGTGGAGTTCCTGGGCCACATGGCAGGCAGTGAGCGGATTGTCCCCAGTGATCATCACTACCTGAGAGAGGGAAACAGGCAGGGTCACCCGAGGTTACCGAGGAGGGGGCACGTGACATGCACGTGGCCCTAGTGATACAGAACAGAGAGAAGTTCCTGGAGACTGACCAGATCCCACCCGAGACACTAAGAATTACAGGTGCTTTGGACGACATCTGGTTCAGAAATCCCACCGCCGGGGCAAGGCAGAGTATCAGCTCAGTGCCCCCACCCATCATACTATTTAAATCAAGACTGGATGTTTTCCTGAGACAGCTGCTCTGGGAATTACACTGGGCCAGATCTCTGGCCTGTGCTCTGCAGGGGGTCCAATCACCGTGGTCCCTTCTGGCTTTGGACTCTATGAAGGGCACCCAGCTCAGGGCAGCGGCTTCCCCCTTACGCCCTGCAATCCTGGAAGAGGCTTGTATCAGCCCAGGAGCTGTTCACAGGAGCTCATTCCCCCCTGCACACACTCACATGGTGTGAGGCATTCTGGATCTCCCGGATGACAGGCTTGGAATCAGCTTTGAGAGGACAGGAGACCACAATAAAGCCGACAAATCTCAGGTCACATTCCAGAGCCTCGCGCTTGAACTCTCGCACCTTTCACGGAAAAGAGCCACACCAGAGCGTTACGCGCCGTCTCACGAGCAATGAGTCCCTACCGCTCCACTGGAGACTGTCCTGACTGGGAACGCCAGGGGCAGCCTGAGGGGCATGGAATGATTCTGCATTCTCCCTCCACTGCCTACAGACAGCGCCCCCTTTAGTAATATAGTCACCTCCCTCGTTTCTGAGCCTCCCAATTTTCCTCCAACAGGCACAGCATCCCTGTTTTACAAGTGGGGAAACAGAGCAAATTGCCCACAGTTACACAAAGACTCAGTGCCAGAGCTGAGAACAGAAACCAGGAGACTGAGCCCCAGTCCCTTGGATCAAACAGGCAAAGAAATAAATCAAATCAACAGGATTCAGGTGTAAAAAACCCAAAGCAGTTACAGGTTCATCTGTGGCTTATGACAATCATCTCCCCGTGAGGTGTCTGTGCCACCCCCTCTCATGTGGGCACCTTCCTTTGGGGGGTGCCCTGACTTTAGGGGCCCAGACATGGAGCCAGGGGTGCCGGAACCATTTTTATAGTGGGGGTGCTGAGGATGGAAACCACGTGTTTGGGTTATTACAGACACTCCAAGCCAGGGGGTGTGGCAGCGCCCGTCGATCTCACACCGCTGCATGGAGCCAAGCATACCTGCTGATGGGTGAGGTGCCCCAGCTCTTTGTAGCCAAGAGCGAGCACCCTCGCTCCCTCGCGTGCGATTTCTGTGTGCATGGCGCGGTAGCTGCTCGGGCACTGAGAGAACTGCAGAAAAAGAGGGTGTTGGGGGAACCAGTGTGTTAAACGCTACACGTAGGTTACAAGGCTTCATAGCAAATACACCGCAAAGCAGAGCAGCCTCCTGCCTGTGCAGAGGTGAGGCAAGTGGGGAGCTCAAAGCAGCAGGAGAGCGACTTGGTCTGATATTCACCCATCTGCTGCCCTGATAACACCACGGAGTGGCCAGAAACATCACCCACTGAGCCACCCTGGATTTAACTGGGATTCGTGTTGAGCCTCTGCAGTGGAGACTCTTCTCACAGGGGAAGCAGGGGCCTGTTTTCAGGACATTTGTTCCAGTTCTGGATTCGAGGATGGAGTCACACGAACCCCAGCAAGCTGGTGGAGGCCCATGAACCAATTCCCATTTTAGGACCCATGTCGTTGGCTTAGAGCCCCTTCCTGGCGTGTGCTGAGCTCACCATTGCATGCAGGGTCTCTGGGGCCCCTTTCACCGCTGCAATGTAACAGAGATCAGTCGCGCCAATCTTCTCATATGAAGCCAAGACGGACATTCTTTTCAGAGCACTGGCAAAATGAAAGCGCTGGTGAATTTTCAGTCCCTGAGTTTTAATACTTCTGGGGAAAACTTTCTCATCTGGAAACAAACAGATCGGGAAATCCTGAAAGGTTTCTCAGCATTGCAAGCAGCATCACTTCCCTCGGCTCCCAGGAACGAATCATTCACCAAGAACAAACAAGTCTCCCCACCCAAGCCTTGCAGCATGGTGGTGATGGAAGTTCTGGCCCCAGTACTGAGGGATGCCCTCTGTGGATCAGAAGACAGAGCTGCTTCGGAGCACGCCACATCTGCAGCACGAGGTGGATTTCTAGATGTCGGTTACATCTAGCACGAGGAACTGGGGAGTGATACCAGCTTGCATACACCTGCTAGCTCAAGTCTAGATAGCGTAGCTGCTATAGCATGGGCAGCGGCAGCCCATCTTGCCATGCCACGTACAACCTGCCGGATCCCCACTGGTACATACTCGCTTGCTGCCTGTGCTCTCGTGGTTATACTATTTCTTACTGAGCTAGTGCAAGTGTATTTGCGTACACATATAGTCCCTGGACAAGGTCTCATACAGCCCTTCCACAGCAGAACCAGAGCACTCACCATGGTTTACATAGGGCAAAGCTCACCCACGCAGAGCCCACATAAGCCTACCAAGGGGGTGAATTTCACCCACAGGAATGCAACTGGGAGGAGCACCTTTATCATCACTAACATCTACACACACACACACAAGGGCTCTGGTACCAGTTTGTGCAACTGGACGCATGTAGGAACTGGCCATTGTCTCTACCTTTGGTCAGAGTCCAATCCACAGCCATCAACATTGCTTTCTCTAGCGGATCTCCCACCAACGTCCCGTCATCCAACTGGAGCAACGAATGACAAGTAGCAATCACTCGGTGGGTTTCAACAGGAACATCAGACACTGGCATCACTTCCTTCCCATCTCTACAGTGGGGAGAGACGACGTCAATAGGCTTGGACAGGCCGGCAAAGCCATAAGTGTTCTACAATGTGTCACCCACATTTGATTACTTAGCTACGCAGGACTTGGTATGTTGATCACTGTCCCACCCAGTCACGCATCCCAGCTGACAGCGCCCACTACTAGACACTAAAAAGGCAGTGAACTCCCTTCCCCCACAATCACACACACAGCCAATTGTACAATAGCTATGGGAACCCATCCCATGGCTTACCTGAGGCCCGCCACACCTCTTACCACCAGGTGGTCACTGGTGAGGGTGCCAGTTTTGTCAAAGCAGCAAACCTGAACTTTCCCAGCAAAGGGGATTCGGAAAGGTTCTGTACAGTACACGTCTGAAAGAGAGGAGATGGGACCCTGTAATGTACCAGAGAGACGCAGCAAGGGTACCTCAGGGTCCTCAGCCGCCTCGGATCTTTGCCATAACATACAAGCCAAAAACCACGGTGCTCAGCCACAATTTATTTAACAAGCTCAAACCTTCTGCTCTGTAGCTTGTGAAGTTAAAGTTGGATTTAACCCCAAAGGGATATGGAAGAGCGAGGATGGGTTTGGAGGCCATTTACCCAGCTAGGTTCTTAGCCAGGCGCCCATTGCTATAGGTCGGAGCACTTGTTGAAAAAGCAACCGAACCTGGAGTTTTGAGTGGGAGCCTGTTTCCCCCACGCACTCTACTTAGGAGCTATTTCCAAGTTTCAAGCCAGTGCAGACCACCTCCACCCCACCCTGAGAGCCCCATCCCTGCATTGCATGACACAGGAATCCTGCAGACACTCACACAGCACATACGGCGAACCAGGCAGGCATAGGACCCAACCCAGTTACTGCTATTTGGAGGAGGAGGTTGCCATGGTGTATAGAAGCCAGCAATTTCACACACTTTACATGGCCAAGTGCTGCAGTCCCGGGGCTACTGGACACCAGAGCACAGTCTGTTTCTATTCCTGCTTCTGGGCTTAGTACTTACAGAGCTTAGCCAGGGCAATAAGGGAGGTGTTGACAGCCAGAGACAGTTCAATGGGAAGTTCGGGTGGAACTACTGACGTCAGTATTAAAGTGCATTCCAGAAAGAGTTTGTATCGATTCCTGCTGGGGTCCTTGGTGCCTACAAAATAAAACCAGAGACGTGTTGTCTCTCCGCTCCAGACGAGGTGCTACACAACAAGATGGACGCATCGGGGGCACAAACTACTGAGGAATTTGGGAGAAAAATGGAATGAGGCACAGCTCACGCCCGCACACACACAAACAGCCCGGCTTCTTCAGCTACCATCCCCCTTCCCAGCTAGTACACCAATAGCTATTCCTACATTCTTGGCAAAAGCTAGCTCCCAGGACGAGGTGCAAAGAGAGCTCACCTTCAATCCACACATAGGCTGCAGCAGCAATGGCAAAGACCAGAAGGAACAGGATGAAAATAAACGTCTCCAAGTTGTTGGCGGTCACTCTCTTCACCCCAAAAAGGATTGTTCGCAGCAGCTTCCCCTGAAAGGAGAACTGCCTTCAATGCAAGAAGCTCGTTCTGCAGCATGCAGGACAGTTTCTTGTAAAATACGTGACCAATGTATAAAATTAAGATAGCTGCATTCCAATTCTCTGCTGCTGCTGCATGGGACACATTCCGTCCACTGGCGCACTGCAGTGATTGCCAGTGCAGCGCCACGCACAGGCAGGATTTTACATGCTAATGTGTTGTAGGTCAGTTAAGTGTGTTTCTCACCACTCTTTATTCTAGCAGCCTTGACTTTCCATCCTTCAGATTTTAAAGTGCACTACCTTGCACTTGTCTGGTGTTTACAAACACATCTCAACATCCAGGGGCAGTAACTGTTATTTTACAGTATCAGAGAGGTTGCCGTGTTAGTCTGGATCTGCAAAAGCGAACGAGCCTTGTAGCACCTTATAGACTAACAGATGTTTTGGAACATAAGCTTTCATGGTCGAAGACCCAGTTCATCATGGGTTTTAGCCCACGAAAGCTTATGCCCAAATACATTTGTTAGCCTCTAAGGTGCCACAAGTACTCCTCGTTTTTGCTGATACAGACTAACATGGCAACCTCTCTGAAACCTGAATTTCTCTCCAGCAATTGATCAGAACTACCTCCCTTAAACAAGCACTCTCTAACGCACTTCTTACCTGAGATGTGTTGAATCCAGTCCTCAGAACATATGCCACACATCCGTTATCAACAGCTGGAACAGGAGCAGTAACAGCAGCATTAAGCTCAGTAGAGGTCTTTTTTATACACACATCATCACTAGAACAGAACTGGGGCTGCATGTTCCTCTCACCCTCCGGGAGAACATAGTTGCCTTCAGCAAAAGATTACTTCATTTTCCCACTCCATTTAAGCTGCCATCTAAAAGGCTGGGGCAGGGTGACAAACTCAGAACCATGGCCCAAAAGCTCGGTTGTTTAAGGGGTGTGGGCCAGGCCATGACGAGTACATACGTTTCAGTCCCGTGCTGGCCTTCTGGGGTGGAATGTGCTGTACCACCTTTGTCCCCCCAAATATGATGTGCAGTCTGGCGTCTGCCTGCATGTCCAAGATGTGCTCTGGACTGAGATCCTCAATAGGCTCCTGAAGGAGAGAATTTGGGACTCAGAGAAGCAGGACTTGGACTCATCACACTCCTCTACACTCCCATCTCCATAAGGCACTCTCAGCCCCCCTGCGGGCAGTCTGCAGGAACTGACTCTGGACTGGAACAGGATACTTTGTCCTAGCTCAGATGCCTGGTACCCATGAGAATCCTGGGGTCAGAAGATTTGCTCTCACTTGGATCACCGGTCTCAACAAGGCAGCTGTTCTAAAAGTTCTTTTTTCATGTTTAAATCACACACTGGCATAAAAACAAGGGAGATTCACTGGGTTTGAAGCTCTCCGTGCTAATCACTCCGCTGTCTACCCAGTCAAAGCGGCTCAGACTGGGGAATGTGGGGGAGTGCTGGGCTGTGCCCACACTCTGCAATCCAGCCCCAGAGGCCGCAGCCACAGCCAGACAAAACAGACATTCTGTTTCTCATTTACTAGATCAATCAATCATGGATATGGGGGTGGATAAGACTCAGACAGACCCAGATTTTCTGGGCCAGAGTTTACACAAAGATTGATCTGCACCTATAAACCCAGCACTGTTTAGATGCTGCGGTGGCTGGAATGGAACTTGGTGCATAAACAGTGAAGATGGAACAAGCATTACTGAGGACCTGTCTCTCACCTTCATCTGAGGCACAGACTCGCCAGTCAGCATGGCTTCATCCACAATGCACTTTCCACGGAGCAAGAGCACGTCACATGGCACTAGGTTCTCATGAGGAGATCGGCCTGAAATCAAGAGAGCAAAGCTTAGAAGTGGCCCCCCTGTGACAGCTGTCAATTGTTAGCTTGTTTGTCTATAGGATGCATTTCCCCTTTGCTTTGGCCGAGATGCGGAGGATTTCTAAGGGCAAGTTGCACTTGCAAGTTCCCAAATGTGTCCCATGACCTTCCCCAAACACAAGCTTTGATGTGAACCAGAAGTGTCATAAAAGCCTGAGATAGCACTGAAACTAAAGGGATTTAAAAGTAAAGGAGCATGGTTCTTACTGCCATTCAAGCTGGGACAACACTCCTGGGGCAATGCAATCTAAAAAAGAGTCACAGTACAGGAGTGGGGACAACATCCTGTTCCCCCTCGCCCTCCATCTCCATCCTCAGCTTTTGGATGGAACTTTCCACTCTTAGAACCTCTGACCTGAAGCAAGGCAGCTGTGGCTGATTTTAGTCCTAATATTTAGACTCCAGTCTTAGAGAATAAAGTTAGAGATCTGTCGGATCGGAACTTGAGGGACTCTCTTTGGCCTGTGAGTTTTCAGCCATTCAAGGGCATTTAAAGATTGCTGGAATTTTTATGGACATTTTCATTGGGTTGAATTGTAAATTTAATTAATCTCAGTCAATACATGCACGTAGAAGAAATCTGATTTCATAAAGGCTTTTGATTGGGTCAAGCATGGAGGCAGTTACCAATGGAAACAATATCCCCTGGGATGATCTCATCACTGGAAATGGGACGCCACTTCCGGTTTCTGTAAACCTGCAGAACAAAAACAATGTGAGAAAGAGCGCTTAGATACAACAAGGAAGGTGCAATAGGAACATACAACAGGAGAGAAAGTGACAGA
Organism: Dermatemys mawii; assembly: GCA_007922305.1. Lineage (NCBI taxonomy): Eukaryota > Metazoa > Chordata > Testudines > Dermatemydidae > Dermatemys > Dermatemys mawii. The sequence goes on from ML677403.1 coordinate 263,738, forward strand.
TCAGAAGACAACTGCAACGAAAGGCCTGCTCCGCACATAAATGGGGAATCTGTATAAATGGTCACCTCACCCCAGCTAGCCACAAACCATCCCAGAGTTTCCAGTTTGGAAAAAAACGTTATTCCCTATTACTACCCTTTGGAGGTGCACAGTTGAAGTCTCTTTCCCTTCCTTGGGCACAGTGTTTTGTTGCTGTAGGTGCTCATTCTATGTGTCTCTCTGTCTATATATTTATATATAAAGTATAATTTTATATGTAACACACACAAAAATCACATGCACTTTCCAGACACATACAAGAAAAAGAAAGTACTGAAGGAGAAGGGGACCAAATTCTGGGGCCCCAAGCTGACCTGGGCTCTTTTGGAATTGTTCCCAATCAATTGTCTTTTCCCCCCTGCTGAGCATGCGCACACGCGCACACACACGCAGGACATAATCCTGCAGTTTTATAATCTGAACTGTTAAAAAGGTTAAAACTATTCAGAGGAAAAGGCCAAAGACTCAGAATAATTAGGCAAGAGTTAACCAAGTGCAGGCAAAGGCAACAGACCTCAAAAGGCAATTTGAGGACATAAGAAAACAGGAAACACAGGAAAGACTTGTTGCTCCCTCAGCAAGGTGTGCCTGTTTAGAGTGTAAACTGCTCTTTCTTACAGATCATGTCTAAAAGAGCCTTGCATGCTCTTGGGCTCTATATTAAACTCCCAGTTTCTGATCATCATCCCTCTGCGCTCACTTACCTGAATCATGTATGGCTTGTTGCCCATTTTTCGAATCTCTGACATATTTCTCATTTGCTGTTGGACCAGAGAAGCTTCAAATGCCACCAACATGGAGAGAGTGAAGACACTGTAGTACCAGTATTCGTCCAGGCACCAGAGACCCACACAGAACACCTGGAGGAAACAGATGTGGAAGCCATTCCAGCACTCACCCCATAAAGCAACTAACATGCCCCTGAGAACTCAAGTCCATCAGTAGATCACAGAATATCAGGGTTGGAAGAGACCTCAGAAGATCATCTGTCCAACCCGCTACGCAAAGCAGGATCAATCCCCAACTAAATCATCCAACAGATTTTTGCCCTATATCCCTAAATGGCCCCCTCAAGGGTTGAACTCACAACCCAGGGTTTAGCAGGCCAATGCTCAAAAGACTGAGCTATCCCTCCCCCCAGTACTGTACACGTGCCTGGACACTAGACTGTGTCTAGCCCAGCAGGAGCAAACAGACAATATTAAGTCTTCTTTTTGAGAGCCAGTGAAGAGTATTGGCTTGCTGGGACTGAACCCCTTTGTTCTCGACAGAACAGATACAGTCTGTGCAGTGACTAGGCAAACACCTCCTCTACATGCTGCTCTGCTAATGCACTTCTACCCTGACTCAGAGGAACAGAAAGACATTCTCTAGCCTCGGTCTTGACCTCTCTGCCAAGGCTACCAACAGAGACAGTTCATGCCAGCTATGATGGGAACTGGACAAGAATCCACCACACATTGGACAGTAACAACTTTCAGTTAGGACTGACCAAAGAGATGTCAGCCCCTATCCCCAGAGTAATAAAAGTCTCCCCACACTGTAGACACTGCAGTGTATGAATGGTGCATTTTTGGCTTTTGGAAACAGCCCAGCTGATTTCAGATTCCCAAACTAAGATTGCAGATTGGAGGGAATTCCCTTCTTTGCACCCTGGGGATAACAGTTACAGCTTTTGTTTTACCTGAAAGACGAAGAAAGGGGCGGTGGCTCTCTCTTTAAAGAGTTCCAAGAACTCTGGCACCACCATTTCTGCCCTGGGAAAGAATAAAATCCTTGTTAATCTTGGTGTTCTGGCCTCACGGCACGATCCCAATTCAAAAGCTATTGCAGCCTCTGGAGTATGAATGGGCGGTTTTGTTCCCCTTTGTACCAGAACATCTTCCCCGTCTCTTAATTTACTCTGAGATGTAAGGGATCTGAATCTCTAACCAGGGTCCTTTCTGGGGTAAACCCCAGACTTGATGCTGTTGTAGGAAGTAGCGATCTCCTTCCTCCAGGGGATTTAGCTCCCAAAAACTGATAATCTGGAGCAAGGACATTCAAAACCCAGTCCCTGAAATCCTTGTTACTGAACATTACCCAGGGACAGTTTGATGCCTAAAGCTTCTGTTAGGCCCAGCTCCAACCCTGAACACTCACTTGTTTGTGCCATATTTCTTCTCAGCCTCTCGAATCTCTCTGTCCTCCTGGTAGCCTCGGGCATTCTGGTAATAGGAGAGGGGGTGCTCCACAGGAAAAGCCACAGGGAGAAACTGTTTCCTGTCATTGATCTCGTAAGAGTACTTAATTTTCTGAAACTCAAAGGAAAGGGCTTCCTGCCCATCTTCCCCCTGCAGGGATTGGCAGAAGGGAGGAGCATTTAGAGTTTCATATCCAAGGGCCTCATCACTTCACATATACCACAGGGAACTGCACTGGCTGGGAAGGCTGGATTAGATGGGACCAACTGGACATTTACAACTTTTGTTCCTAAACAACATTGTCTGAGAGACTGCAGGTATTAGTTACAAATGTTGCACTTTCTAAAACCTCTTATTGCCTGGGCCGGTGACAGAGATCAGCTGGCTTACAGCCAAACTCTAAGGTTTTAATTTAAATTATTGGCTTTGGAAAGGCAGGTTGGAGATGAGTATGTTTTTTAAGGAACAACAGTTCCCAGGCAGCTGTCAGCTATTCAAAAGAGCTGGAGTCTAAGTCTGTACCTGGTCTCGATGGAGTGGCACAAGCTCTGCAGATCCATTATTTGGGGTTGGCACAACTTTAGCTAATGTGGCTTTCCTAGGACTGGGTTCCTGAAAAACACAAAGCAAACATGCACTCTGTAGAGCAGGTCACAGATCCTCAAGGTCCATGTACAGTCATTATTAGACACTGTGAGCAACACTCAAACACGGAGAATGTTCCTCTGTTTTTACTGTCTTATCTGGACTTTTCATTGATATTTTAAAACCACCCAGGAAAGACCAACACTTGCAATGAAAATGATCCTGTATCCTGACTCCCAAGGAAAGACTGAGTTCCTAGAATTCTTTGGAGGGGGCTGAAATGGGGAGAGCAAGAGCGAGGCAGAGGTGAACCTAGTCCATCCAACATGCTGCAGAGGAGAGAAAAGTGAATGGGAATAACTGCATGGTTTGAGATTCTGAATACAAAAACAATTAGCCACAAACTCTTCTCAGCCTAGCAATTGTTGACGGTCAGGTCACATCTCGCTGGAAAGAAAATTTCCCATAAATTTGATAAAGTCTCAGATTTAATCAACAAACAATGTCCCATTAACTTTGACATGATTAACACAGCTGCTCCTCAAACCAGGACCTCCACTTCTGAGGGCTTGGCTACACTTGCTAGTTAGAGCATATTAAAGCAGCCCCGGGCACCCTGACTCATGACGCGTCTGCATTGGCAAGGCACGTAGAGCGCCCAGACTCCTCAGCTGGGGCACTTCTGGTAATCCACCTCAATGAGAGGCATAACGCTTGGCACCCCCTGGCTGGAGTGCTGCGGCACCAGTGTGAACACCTCGTTATGTTAACAGTTGTGTTTCTTTTCAATAAATGGATTTTTGTCTTTGAAAACATTCTTTATTATTGCATTAAGTAAAAGATACCTTAGCCCAGGCAAGCAACAGGCACGGCAAGTCAGTGTAACAAACACAGATTCCTACTGACATTGAAACCACTGCATTTCACTCCCGTGCAGGGCACCAGACATTACTGGTGACTTTCAGCCTCAAATTGCTCCCTGGAGGCATCCCTAATCCTTGCAGCCCCACGCTGAGCCCTTCTAAGAACTCTGCTCTCTGGCTGTTCAAATTCAGCCTCCAGGTGTTGAAACTCTGAGTTCCATGCCTGACTGCATCTTTCACCCTTCCCTTCAAAAATGTTATGGAGGGTACAGCATGCAGATATAGCTGCGGGGATGTTGTCATCGGCCAGGTCCAGCTTTCCATACAGACAGCACCAGTGGCCCTTTAAATGGCCAAAAGCACACTCCACAGTCATTCTGCACTGACTCAGCCTGTTGTTGAACTGTTGCTTGCTGCTGTCAAGGCTCCTGTGTAGGGTATCATGAGCCACAGCATTAAAGGTTAAGCAGGTTCTCCAAGGAACAAAATGGACATTTCAACTTCCCTTATGGTGATCTGTGAAGGAAGTCCCGCCTTGCTGCTTTCTGAACAGGCCAGTGTTCCAAAAGGTGCGTGTGTCATGCACCTTTCCAGGCCAGCCTACGTTCATGTCAATGAAATGTCCATAGCGATCCACAAGCGCCTGGAGAACTGAAGAGAAAAACCCCTTCGATTAATGTACTCGGAGGCTAGGTGGGCTGGTGCCAGAATTGGAATGTGTGTCCCATCTATCGCCCCTCCGCAGTTAGGGAAACCCATTTGTGCAAAGCCAGTCACAATGTCATGCATGTTACCCAGAGTCACGGTTCTTCTGAGCAGGATGCAATTAATGGCCCTGCAACCTTGCACCAACACGATTCCAACAGTCGACTTTCCCATTTCAAACTGGTTGGTGACCGATTGGTATCTATCTGCAGTTGCCAGATTCCAGATTTCAATAGCGACCTGCTTCTCCACCAACAGGGTAGCTCTCCATCTCGTGTCCTTGCGTAAGCTCCTCACACAGTCCCATGGAAGTGGCTTTTCTCATCCAGAAGTTCTGCAGCCACTGCTCCATCATCCCAGACTTGCACGATGATGCAATCCCACCACTCAGTGCTTGTTTCCTGAGTCGAAAAGTGGCGTTCCACAGTGGTAAGCATGTCCGTGAATGCCAAAAGCAATCTTGTGTCATAAGCATTATGCGAGTCGACATCATTGTTGGACTTCTCACTGTCAGTTTGTAGCTTAAGGAGTAACACGACTGTCAAACGTGAAGTCCTGGAGAGATTCATCAGCACTTTGGGCTCCATTCCCGCAGACCGAAAGGGAAGACAGAGCGCGCAGTACAAAAAACATTGAAAGATAGCGCCAAATGTGGACAGAAGCACATGGATTGCTGGGATGCAAAGCGATGCATCACGGGGCGTTGGGACAGGACCCAGAATGCCCGCCACTTCCCCCTCCCACCCCCAAGCCACAGCGCCAGATTGGTAAGAGGTGCTCTGTGGGATAGCTGCCCATAATGCATCACCTCCCAATGCTGCTGCAAGTGCTGCAAATATGGCCACACCACTGCGCTTGTAGCTAACAGCATGAACACACTGCAGCGCTTTCCCTACTGCGCTCTCCGAGGGCTGATTTAACTCACAGCGCTCTCCATCTGCAAGTGTAGCCATGCCCTGAGTGCTCTAACGATGCCCAGTAAAAAACACAAGTATTGTCAGAGCAATCTTAACCCTTCCCTACATGCCTGGAGTTGCTGTCATCTGTCTACGGAAGGTCAGGGTGCACCTGAACCACTCTGTTGATCTGCACACTCCTCTACCCCCTCACGTGCATCCTTAGACTGCGAGGGAGCTGGGCACCTCACAGGACAGAGAAGACTTGGCTTTGCAAAGAGATGTTATGACGTGAGTTCTCTGTGACGGATGGATACATCTACATCCTTGCAATATCAGAAAACCTTTGGTGCTGCTTTAAAACAAAGCACACGTGGGAGGTTTCCCAACAAAAATGAAGAGCCTGTTCCTAGAGACTTACCACTGCCATTCTAACAAATGGCCATGTTCAAACAATGTCAAATGATCTCCTTTCTACTCAAGGCTACTGAGCTAGATTAGTGCAAACGTCACAGAATTCACTCAAGAGCTTGGGGACTCTGGCATGGAGGAACAATAGGGAGCTGAAGATTGTTATGGTGAGATCTGAAGATTCTTGTGGGGACATTGTTAACAAGGGAATCATTTAAAATAGTCTGGTATGATGAAGGGCCTAAATTTAACAATTTCCCAGCTTTGTCAGTCATTTTTGCTTTTTATTTTCAGTCATAAAGGAGAGAAAAGGCTGACTACAGGTTGTGGTGGTAGAGAAGACGTAATCCGATATCTTCAGTTGCTTATGGGCATCAGACAGCTAATTATTAGGAGAGAGACTCTCTGACAGTGAGATGTATTAGGCTGCAGAACCTCCAAAAGGGAGTGATGGAAGCCCTGCTGGGCAAACTAAGCAAAGGACTGGAGAACAACCCTGTCCTGGCCCCCAGGATTGGGAAAGTGGAATAGATGGAAACCAACAGGGCTTTTCCTTCTGCCATTACAATGAAGTCTGTAACTGTCTCAACTGACATTTAGCAATATTGGGAGAGCCTGTGGATAGACAACACTTTTTACTATACACTCATGGGAAAAGGAGGATTCATTGCCTAGAAGAAAGGCTTACAAGTGCAATAAAAGCATCTAATAATGAAAAGTAACTGACTTACAAAAAAAGCTCCAAGATGTTACTTTCCACATTATAGCACGTTTCAGTTTTTAATACCCTGAATGGATGGTTGTGACAGCCCTCTCACATTATAACGAAACCATCAGAGCACACTCTACTTTTAGTTTCATTCTTGCAGCTCAACCGATGGTAGCAGATTCTCTGCCAAAGGGGGATTTTCTTAATAAAAGGAATCACGAGAAGCAACATTTTAACCCTTTTATTCTTCACATTTTCCTCTGAATCCAGCTGCACAGTTTGACCCAGACTTTAGACCATTTAATCTAAAAATAACATCCAAAGCAACTCAAAAGGGAAAGCACAAAGGGCAGAGAAATCTTCAGCCTTATTGAGGAGTACTGCTGCAGCATGGCTGGGTGGGGGGCTTTAGTGACTAGTCAAAGGTATATGCACCTTCATTGGGTCAAATCTTGTCCCTATCCTGGCAGTCACAGCAAGAATATTCCTGACACACTGTTCTCCAAGGCTTTGTCAGTTTAAGTTTTCCACGCAATGTAGCTTCCACTCTAGCCCTGAAGAAACTAATCCACAGTCTAACAGATCTCAGAGCATTTTGCCAAATAATCTGCCTAGTTTTTCCTTTGCTCATTTTCATGCAATTACCTGCATGTAAGACCCCTTCAGCCACCCTGAAGAATTCCTGTTTCCTTGCTGTTTACATCGTTAATTCCTACAGCTCAAGGTTTGGATTTTTAATATTCACGAACAAAATAACTACATCTGAAACATATACATCTATCGAGGCCTTTGAATAATTACTGGGGTTGCCAACTTTGGTTAAATGAATTCCTGGAGATTTTTACCACCGCTTATAACCTTTAATTAAAGCTTAATCTTTAAACCCTGTAGACTCCAGGATAATCCTGGAGGGTTGGCAACCCTAGTAACCATTGCCTGCAATCAAAAGCAGTAATAAGTTGCCTAATCAGTAACACTACCAGAGCACTGGGAAAACATTAGGATGTAGTCTGCAGTTTTGGCAGCCAGCCCCAGGGGCTCATTTGCTTTGAGATCTCCTTGATTTTCTGAATAAATGCCCAGGATACAGCTGCAGACCTATGCCAACTACTCTGGAGACTAGCTAATGAATCTGTACCAGATGTTTTTGCCAAGAGGAAGCTATACAATTACAGGAATTACCATGAAATGAGGCAAACCAGCCAGTTATCAAACTGCCTCTCGCTTCAGTCATTATAAAGCAACTTTTTTGTGTGCTAAATAGTTATCAAGCCTGCAAGCCGGGCCAGCTCAGCCACACACACTTCTCCCCTACACGTCCCAAGCAAAACCGGATGAGTTTGTCTAGCCCAGGTTCAATTGAGATTTCTGTGCAAGAAAAAGTTTCATATCCCTCATCCATAATTACCCTCCGATTCTGTTTCACTTTCTGTCTAAAAGTGCACGGTGTTGCTATATAGCTATGAAACCACTACCACGTCACAGCAAATAAGTTATCCCTGTGTACTCAACTGCCACCTCAGAAGTGGCTGCATTTCCACAGTATGGGAAGCAATCCTGCTGGACAGATACTGATATCCACCGTGGCCCTTCAGAAGTGATATCACTTCTTGTTGTTACTTTACACCTCTACAGCCTCTTCCATCCAGAAATCTACACACAGTCCCCGTGGGGTTGCAAAGGGCAGACAGTGTGTGGCCAGCAGGGGAAGAATCCAAGCTGAAGAGACCTGAGCAGCCTCCCGCCATGATGTAGCAATTGGACAGTCCAGTGTCCTGCACAGCAGAGCTGTGGCTTCCTGCCCTGGGCCCCAGCTAGTCTAGCCCTGGCCCTGCCTGGAAGAACCCCTGAAACCTGCTCGCGGTCCCCAGGCACCCCCAGGCCCATGGCTGAGATCCGCTGGTGCCCTGGGCCCTGCCCTGGTACAGCCCAGCCCGGGGGTGGGGGCCGCACCGGACACGCGGGCCGAGGCCGTCCTGACCGCCCCCCTGGCGACCTCTGACCCCAAACGATTACCCGCTCGCGCCGACCCCGTGACTCACTCTGACGCAGGTGAGCGCGCAGTGCGCGTGGACGGACCACAGCCCCGAGAGCGCGGTGAGCAGCTGCGCGACCCCGATGGCGGCGAGCGCCAGCAGCGCGGCCTCGGGGGGGCCGCGGCTCGAGCCGGCCTCCTCCAGCTCCCCCCACGCGGCCCAGACCCGGGGCCCCCACAGCCACAGCCAGGCCGGGTACAGCCCGGCCACGAACGGCAGGACGGTGCCGTGGAGGAGCCGGGGCCTCCGCCGGTACAGAGTGACCGCAGAGACCAGCTCGTCCGCGGGGCCCGGAGCGGCCACCGCCATCTTCCGGGAGCCCTCCTAGCAACGCGCCGCTTCCGCTTCCGGGGGCACGGCGCCTGGACGTCCGCGCCGCGCGTGCGCGGCCGGGTCGCCGCCGGGGGGTGCGCATGCGTGACGAGCGGCCTGAGCCCGCCTGCCTCTAGTGTCATGGCCACAGCTGGGCTTTCGCGCATGCGGACTGGGAAGGCTCAGCTCAGCTCGGCTCGGCGTGTT
>ML677403.1:273083-337018 GCA_007922305.1 Dermatemys mawii
GGGGGGGGGGGTGCGGGCCTGCCCCGGCCCGGCCCGGCCCGGCCCGGCCCGCCCCCCCCCCGCCCGGCCCGCAGTGACTGTCCGCTCTCTCCCCAGGCAGGCCGCCCTGGAGCTGGCGGCGCGGCACTGCCGCCCCGAGATGGAGCAGTACGGGCGCTGCGTGGCCGCCAGCCCCGCCACCTGGCAGCAGGACTGTCACCAGCTCAAGCTCCGCATGGCCCGCTGCGCCTCGTCCCAGTGAGTGCGGCCGGCCTGGCCCCGCCGTCCCCCGTGGCGGGTCCCATCCCCGTGGGGTCTGGGCAATGCACACAGGGGCCCCAGGCCCCGCTCACCCCACTGTACTACTGTGGGGCGGGGGGCGGCAGGGACTCTGGCAGAGCCGGGTATCGAACCCCCCGTCCCTTGGGGTGTTTCCAGGGCTCCGAGCAAGGCCAGGCGGCCGCACCTGCGTGCAGCTGATCGCTGGGGTCCGCAGCGCTCCTGGGCCTGTTCCTGCCTCCCTGCAGCTGCTCTGTCTGGACAGTTGAACAGGTTCTTTCTAGGCTCGCCTCCCAGTTAGTCCCCTCTGGCCGCCAGCAAAGGCCCCCCAGAGGCGCTCAGGTCTGCCTGTACTCGCTCTGTTGCAGCCCGATTGTGCAGAAGATCCGGCACGACTGCGCCGAGCCCTTCGCTGCATTTGAACAGTGCTTGAGCCAGAACCAGGCCGCCGTGATGAACTGCACGGAGCACGTCAACCAGTTCCTGCTGTGCGCCGAGCGGGTGAAGCCCATGACTTAAGGTGAAACTTGAAATCCCCTATTCATCTCCAGCACAGGCAGCCTCCCTGTTAACCTCCCCATCTACCACCCTGCCATAGCGATTCCTTCCAGAAGTGGGACTGGAGATCAGTGCTCATTCTTTACTGGGTGCCTCTGCCGAGACTGACAATAAGTGCCCATTGTAACGGTGGTAGTGACACTTGGCCACTAGAAGCCAGAGTGACCAGCTAGCTCGTTTCACCTAGGTCTCCAAATGGATATCAGAAGGTAATGACTTTGTCACTCTGCGTTTGAGCTGACAGCTATGTGAGGAAACCCCCCAACACTGTTGCCAATCCCTTGAACCATCTTGGTGGTTGCCCTGAGTTCATGATTTCTGTCTGACTTGATGAACCAGTCTGGAGCAATGGGTTTGTGCAGCAATGTACATCAAGCTTTCTCTGTAGAGTCAGCTTACATTACTACACTGCACTTTCTTTCGAAGGATTTGTGCTCTGATGGAGCAGTCTTAAAATAAAATCATCTTATTAAGTTGTGGAAACAAATAGAAAGCTGCAGAATTACTTCTCATCAGCGGTCTGTGTAAACGCTGTATCCTCAGGAGTAGAGTTTCACATCTATGCACAGCCACTGACTTTCATTCCTGCTCTCTTTCCACAGCGGATACTGAGAACCTTCACCTTCAGGAAGGAGACGAGCTTTCCCAGCTGTGGAGCCTCATTTGAATGGTCCCTGGCAGAAAACACCACGTGAAACAAGACCCTGTGCTCTGGCTTCCATCAGTTTCCGGTCACATGCACCTGAACACTTGGATTCACAGCAGGACTTTCAGAATGTTCCCAATCGGTCGGCATTTGTCAGTCTGCTGTCAGTGCTGCTTCTTATCTCTGCTGGTCGCACAGCCCCGAACAGCACCATTAATTAGCAAGCTACAGAGACTGTATTAAAGTGACAATAAAGGCTCGACTCTGCACTGAAATTGAGACCGAAGGCTGAAATTGGTCCTTAGCTTGTCCTGTTTGCTGTAACACGTATTCTTTCCTACTCCCTGTAGTATTTAGACACATTATTTCTGCGCCCCAATCAAATAATTCTTAAAGACTAATGAGCTGGCTCTGGCTTCTTCCAGTTGATGTGGGGAGCTGCTGTGAGGGTCTTGCTGGCAGCACTGAAATCCAAGTGAGAACTGAAGGGAGAACATCAGTTTAGGTCCCGGACTTGAACAGCCTCAGAACTCTTCCCCACTCCCATTGCTGACAGATGTTCCGGAAGGACTATAGTCTAGCACAGGGGTTCGCAAACTGGGGTCAGGACCCCTCAGGGGCTCTGAGTTTACTACATTGGAGGTTGTGAGTTGTCAGCCTCCATCCCAAACCCCACTTCGCATCCAGCATTTATAAGGGTGTTAAATTAAAAAGTGTTTTTAATTGATAAGGGGGGTTGCACTCAGCGGCTTGCTATGTGGAAGGGGTCAGCAGTGCAAACGTTTTGAGAACGACTGGACTAGCATGTCTTATGCTCTGCTTTGGAGCCAGCAGAGGGAGCCTGTCAACAGCAGAGCGGTAGGAATATCTAATAACTAGCACTGCACATTTTAAATACTTTACAAAACCTGACCAGTGTAGAAACAAGATAACAAATAGATTCCTAAATGCTGGGGGAACATTGATGTTCCCCATATGCGGGAGAGGAAACAGGTGACAGGGAAAGACAGGTTATTTCAAGGTTGCAAACAATATTCAAATGACACGAAACGCAGTGGATTGTTCTCGTGAGAGGAATGAATTAATAACAGGAGGTTTGGCCTTGTGAATCTTTTGAGTTCCTCAGTCTGCAGAGAGAGCCATCCTGAGCACGCCTAAAGCAGAGATGGATGTGCAAGAAACATCATGTCTGCTGGTTAGAGCAGAGGACGGGGAGTTCGGACGCTTGGGTTCAATTCCCAGCACTGCTGCTGTTTTGATTTCTGCCTTGGATGAGTCTCTGTGGTGTTGTGTAATGTGCTGTGTGTGAAACAGGGTTAAGTCCTACCTCCCACTGGAAGCACAAGGCTTAAATTGGGCTCTAAAGTTCTTTGAGCTACTCCAAGGCCCTAGTGAAGGCCAGCGCTGTTCCCTCTGATATGCTTATACAGATTTTGCATTGTGTCTGTTTGATTTCCTAACAACAGCTTCGTGGCTGGGAGAACTTGGTTTTGTCAGGCTGTTGGGGCTGCCCAACAAGTGAGACAGGTAAGGGGCCAGGAACCCAGGCAATGCATCCCTGCTCAGGGAAATAAGCTCTATGCCTTGTATAGAAACAAGGATGTCAAATCACATATTACTTGAGTCCAATAGTCTAAATCCCACTGTATTTCTGTAGCATGCTTAAATTTGAGGCAACCACCTTTCGCTCGGGGTCAGTGAGGACCAAGGGGTTTATCTCTAACCTGGTTCCCAACTCTTGCATTCTCCCTGGGCAGGACGCATTATTCCTTGTCCGCCTTTCAGCCAAGGCAGGTGGCCAGGTTCCTGCCTTTGAGCATGTGGTGTTTCGTGAACATAATTCGCCATCTTCCAATAGCCCAACTTGGCAGAGATTCCCCTCTCCAGAGAGGTGGTGGCAGATTGAAGGTTGTCTGTTCCAGCTGGTTGACAATGCTGTTGTGCTGCTGGTTGTAACCTCATTAGCTGCTGTCTTCTACCCCAGAGGTGGCTGCATTTCAGTAGTGATGTGATTTGTGTGTGTGTGGGATCACTTATAACTAAGGGTATTTTATAGATAATTTAGAGAGGCTGCAACTGCCAGTAGAGATGGAAAAAAATCTATTTTTAGCTGATCCCTTGGGATTATTTATAGCAGGTAGGGTCCCTTTAGTCATAAATATCTGTAGGGGGAAGAGCTTTATTAAGGCCGCTGAACTGCAGGAATGAAAGTGCTTTACATGTTGTTGAAATTGTATTGAAATGTCAGGCTGTCAGCAGAAAAGCCACTTTTCATTATGCTTGGGGTGCACTGGGCCACCTTTTAAGCCTAGCTACGTCTCCCTCCACTCAGCAACCTGAGCCACTCCATTATTACTTATTCAGTCTATTGCTTTAACCACCACGCTGCCAGGCATGTGTCCCAGTCAGCTTGCAGCTGATCTGCTGAACTATGACAACTGGTCCCAAAGTCAAGCAGTGACTGAGGAACATGGAGGATAAAAAGCAGGGGTTGCTGCCCCTTGTGCCCTGTGTTCAGGCTCAGACAATCAAGGAGAACCAGATTTCCTGAGGACATTGTAACAAGGTGGTGGTAGGTTTTGTTCTGAATGCGGAATGTACGTCATGCACCTGTGGGTAGACCAGGATCGTAAAGCCCTGTGTTGTAGGACAGGAAGGAACCTGCCTTCGTGGGGCAGAATTGCATGGGTAGTCAGTTTTTAAAAGCTTTGCCTTCCCCCAAGTTATCAAGAACTGCTGGAGGCAGGTACCTGAACTAAATGAACCAATGGCCTCATCAAATCCCCTGGAAAGGCAGGGGCAAATGGTTTTATAAGTGAAGATCATCACCTGCAGTCCATCTCCTTTCAAGTTGCACATACAGAGGCACTGGTTGCAGGGAGCATGTGGCATTTAGCTCTGTATAATATTGCCCAGCTGATCAGTTGTAGTCTTTGTCATCTGGCTCTGCAGCGGTGGGGTCTCAAATTTTTTCACAGGGTGGAGTGTAGTTTTATAGAGGGTTCCCCCCCACCCCCGCATGGCCACCTCCTCTTCCCTTTGCAAACATGAGGGCCATCTCCTCTGGCCTGTGATGGAATAAGATCATGGTGCCAGCCACAGCAGTTGCTGGGATGGGGAGGTAACATTAGGAAAGTACCAGTGCGCATCTGGTTTGCTGTAACACAATGTAGCAGCTGGAAATAAGAAAGAGCCAGCACCATGGGACCAGCAAGTGCTCTGAAACAGAAGGTATTGGCTCCTGCAAGAGTCAGGGTTCTGGGTTACACAGGCCAGTGATCTGATCTGGCAATGCAAATTCTATACTCTTACATCCAACTTCTGGTTTTGGGCAGTTTGGGTTATTCAGCAATGCTTGGTACCCTTCCATAGTGGTGAAAACTGACACTACCAAGAACCAGAAAAGAGATGTAACAGAACACAAACATTAGAAATCCAATAAATGCCCATCATTTCCTGTGTCTTAGGACATGGAGAATCTATTGCAGAAGGATGCTTACAGCCGAAGACCGGCTGGGCTCTGGTACAAACTGCATCTCAAGACAAGAGAGAACAGACCCATACACACAACTCCAGGAAGTTGTTAGCATTGGGCTGAGCTGTAGAAAAGTCTGTGGCCAGTCAATCAAACCCATACATTCTGCTCCATTGTCAAAGGCTGCAGAGAGGTTCAGCAAAATTAATCCCAAAGGGCCCAAATCAATAAGTGAGCAAGTCTGTGTTTTCCCTGGTGGGAGCCTCACAAAAATAGAGTTAGAGCCATCTTCTAGTGGATTGGCAATCTTATTGTTCTCCTGGACTTCGAACAGACCAGAAATAAATACTCAAACCCTGCAGAATCCACAGATAGGAGCCTCTAGAACATTTCTGGCTCTCACAGATATTTGACACATTCTCACTCTGGGGGTTAATTCTTTTGGGGTGTTCTCCCTTTAATTCACACCCAACCCGTCTGTCACTGCGGTAACAGGCTTTTTTTTGGAGGCCACACCACCGAGGGCAGAAATGGAAGTGGAAGCTTTATTTCAAATCATTTCACCTTCCAGCATGGACATTCCTTTAACAATCGCTCAACTGCCTTTCTGCGTTGTGCTTTTCTCCCCTTTCACTTGTTCCCGATTCTTGTTTCCAGCCAAGAGGCCATGTTGGCTGATAGGTATAACAGGGGCCTGGGTGCCAGGACTCCTGGGTTCTATTTCCAGCTTGACCAATGCTTTGCTGTGTGACCTTGGGACTCATCACTACACCTTTCTTTGCCTCTGTTTCCTCATCTCTGAAACACATAACACCTGTTTTGCCAGGGAGTAATGAGAGTTAGCTAATTAATACATGTAAAGGGCTTTGAGGTCCATGAGAGAGAGAGTGCCAAAGATCATTAGTTCAGTTAATTCTTTGCTGTTTTTTCTCTGTTTCCTTTTGATTTAGAACCCTCTGAATATGAAATTAAGTGGGCTGGGAGTCTTGCAGCCTGGGACTTTAACTTCTGTTGAAGTCAAGTTTCCTCTCAAGTGGAACGTTCAAACCAACAAGGTGAATTACACATGAGTCTAGAATGAGGAACTAACAAAAACATCCCTTTAATTTTTCATCCAGAAAATGCTCTAATTTTACACTCTGTTTCTCTTATTTAAAAGAGTCATAAATCAGCATGTTCCTTTGGTGTCGGCAGTCTTAGGGGGAGATTTAGTGCTGCTGGCAGGTCCAGGGCTGACATGGGCAGTGGCAGAGGGTAGAGAGCTGTGCAGAACCACATTCCATTCACACACACGGTTGCTTTACTTGGCTCTCATCCAGCTGACATCAAGTCGCTGCTAGGCCTGAGCAAGGCTGCATGGACAGAGGGGAGCACCCTTGACTTCTGGTCAACCATCCTCTTTAAAGTGGTTAGCTAGACATGCAGAAAAGAAACACTTCTGAGCACTGGAACGCCCAGGTCTTACTCCCAGCAAAGACACTGGTACTCTGGAGCCCTGGGAAAGGCTGACAGCCTCCCTCCCTGGAAAAAACAAACATTTCTATCTTCTGACCTCTAGCAGTGAAGGGCCTCATCCTGAACAGTGGTTTCCAGCCTGCAGCCCTTCCAGAAAAGGGAAAGGGAGGCAGTGCAGGGTAATGGTTACTGCACATGGTGTAGGATTCTCTGGGTTCCAGTCCTAGCATTGCAGTGGACTGTGCTGTGGACAGAGAAATGCCTCCTAACCTCTCTGTAGCCCTGTCTCCCCACATGTACAATGGGGTGACATTTCCCTACTTCCCAGGATTGTTCTTAGCCTTAATTCTTTAATGTGTGTGACAGGCTTTGAGAAGCCAAGTGTTACTGCTTCAGAAAAAGCACGCATCAGGCACCGCTCAGTGATAGTCCCTGCCACAAAATGAACCGTCACCTTACTGGTACTCAGCAATGCCAGACATGAGGAGCCAGCTAGCCCCCTGTGTCACAAATACCGGCGCAGCTGGACAGGAAGGAACAGCTTAGGAAGGTGAGAGCAAACAAACCAAGAAAGCAGGGGCCTGGGGCATAGCAATAAGAGAACCCAGCAGTTCTGAGCCAGTCAGAAACTTTTGGACAACTCAGAACCGCGCAGCCTGGGGACACGGACCTGAAACTCAGCCAGCACCTGATTGTCCATGAGATGGGAGTCACGCCGCAGGAAAAGCCACCGTTAACCAATCCAGGTGATTTAGGGCCGGCTCAGAGGGCACAAAGTGATCAATGACATTGATCAGCAGAGGGGGCGAGAGCTCACATGTGGGATACCCAGGGATCTACTCACCTGCAGTCACTCCTCCCGCCCCTTCACATTTCCAACACCTGCTGCTCGCTGGCACCGATGTCAGCCAGCCCTTTGTCTCTGCTCCAAGCCCCTGGTCATTCCTTGGTGGCAAGAGCTGAGAGTTGCTGCTGCAAAACACATTGGGATGAACTGCTCCCCTTGGGAGCCACAGAAACTACCTGGCAACACTGATGATACGAAGAGCATCTCTGTCCCTCAGAATGAAGCTGAGTTCAGAGAAGCAACAGGACTTCGCGTGACAAATGTGCTAGTTTTACAGACTATAAGGATTTCAGCTGTTGGCTTGGTGCCTACGAGCTGACTAGCCACTTCTTCATTCAGCCCAAGTTCAGACTATGTCGGGGAAGGCCTGGGGTCTCCAAACTGGGGTCAGTCTAACAGGCCATGAGCTCCTCTTCTGTTCTTCCAAGTGAATCTCAACACTGGTTCTGAGGTTCTGGTCACTGTCATATTAGACTCCCCTGCATGAGTGGTCCAGCACCTAGGACAGTTCTTCACATCATTTACCAGTGTCTGTCTGGTTCATCTGGGGAATTCAGCTTCTCTTGCAGCTAACTCTTGGTGGTGTATTTGCTGGTTCTTTATCCAAGTAAGAACAGCTGTTAGCACTAGTGCCTCACTCCTTGCTCCAGGATGGCTGACCCCAGGGAAAGGTGAGGTCCCGATTAAAAGGAAGAACTCAGGCCAAATCCCCATGGGATTGCACAGCGAGTCGCTAGAGGGACGGGCCTACTTAGATCTACTCGAAGTGGAGTGAAGGTACAGACAGTTTGTCTGTCTGTGCTTAGGCAAACTTTAGACTTCAGCTTTAAGTTTGTTTTTATTTTCAAATGTACATGCAAAACCACTGGCACATTACAGCACTGGATCACAACGGGAGCAAGGCTAGGATTTCAGGGGTGAAGCTGCTTCCAGCACTTGGAGGAAACATCAATTTGCACACAGTTCACTGAAACATTCTCTTAAAACTTAGTCTAAATAGAGACCATTTCTAGTGCAAAAGCGAAAGAAAGAAAGAAAGAAAAAGAAAGAAAGAGCTGGGAGTTTTCAGTCTCATTTCTTATGGGCGGACAGACACACAACAGAGGAGGGAATGGACTGAGTGCAGCAACTCAGGCTGGAAGGAGCAGGGACAACCCGCTTCACAGAACCCACCTGTGGGGATGGAGGTAACTCACAAATGGCCAGTTCCCCAGGAGAGGACACTCCCCTTAAATGAAACATCAAAATGTCTGTAAACTATTTACACAACTGCCTGAAAGGCAAAAATCATCCAATACTGATGCCTGTGGGAAAATCCAGATTCAAAAGTATTGTTTTGTAAACACAGAGGCTCAGGCAAGGGACTGCCCATGGGTGAATGGCACATTCACACAATTGTATTAATGGGGGAAGCAATGATGGTATGAGCTTTATGAAGGTTGTGGTTCAGGTATGCACCAGTTTTTGTGCCTGGTCTCCATGAGCTCCCTTGACTAGATGGGGAACTCCTGACAGATGGCAACACATATTGGGAATGGGTCTCTTGTGCTCCCAAAGCTCATGATTATTAACGTTCCCAAATGGCTCCCACAGAAATACAGCAATGACAACCATTAGCCTTTTCTGCCTCTCCATTTGAGAAGGGTTTGCATAACTTTGAACCCAGACTGATAAGGCAGAGGAGCTTAGAACCAAAATCAACACTATGTACAGAAACAGCAGTGAGCCAGGTTCTTGGATAGCTGCAACCCAAACCTAACTGCTGGATCTGCAACTCTAGGGATCAGGGTTTAAACATCCTGCTCAAGCCAAGTTGTCATTTTCCATTGGAGATGTCCTTTCCTCAGTGAGTGTTTGAATAACTGAGGGAAAGCAAATTCTGGAGGTTCTTACTCCTTCCACCAGTCTGCACAAAAGGGGGCTCACAGGGAACCATTTGCCATTTCTGGGGGTGCCAGCTGTCTGTACAGTATCTGACACACAGACTACTGGGTGAGCGAGTAAAGAATTTTCTTCTTAAATATCTGATTTAAACTTCACACACTCTCTGCTGCTGCTGTCTGCTGCATCTTTTACAAACCTTCCATGCCGTAACCCCAACACTGTCTGCTAATCTCGAACCCTAAACGGCCCCACACTGAGAGCTTGTAAGAGCTTCATGCTAGGAGAAGGAGTGTTGCTCCTCCCCATCCAAAGAAACGGTGCCATCTCTCAGTGGCATCTGGGCGTCCTACCTGTTGCCTGCAAAGCCAACAACAAACTCAGTCTGTTGGAGGGGAAGTGACTCGGCACAGGGCGCATTCCAAGATAACCCAATTGAACCCTTTCCTCTTCTCATGGAGCTGAGGGGAGCAAAATGCTGAAATAGTGAGGGGAGGGAAATCCGACTCGAGATGGAAACATGTAGAGGGTGGTTTCTGGTAGGAACATTTTAAAATAATATCTGTTCACACCACTGGTTTTAAAAGGAACAAACAGCAGCCAGTGCAGACCACATCTGCCGTGTTACCGCTGTGAGAATCAGATCTTCCTCCTACTTTAAATGGAGGGAATGAGCCTCCTCTTAAAGGGAGGGGCACAGAGGCAGTTGGGAGAGGCTGAGATGCCATTTTAGATGTGTCACTCTCTTCAGGGACATGCCCCTTGGTTTCCTTGCCAAATAATCTCTTGTCCTGGAGGGGAATACTGTCCCCAGGCAAAGCCGTCTCCCTCAGGGCCCCATTTGTCTTGCATTTCTCCATGGTGCCAGCCATTAAAGAGCCTAAATCACCCCCCTTGAAGGCAGTCTCCAAAATGACAGGGGTATCAAGTAGAGGCATCCTCAGTCACTGCCCCCACCAAGGGAAATGAGTGTTGTCCCATGACGCAGGCCCAGGAGGGGGCAGGCTGGTGAAATCCCTCACAACAGGGCACAATGGCACCTCACATGGATCAGCTGCACGAAGATTTCAGTAAATGCAGCCAACCGAGGAGATGCTGCCTCCAAGCCTGACTGTGGGCAACGTGGCCAGTCTCGTGTGAAGAATGCAATGCTCTAAAGCACAAACACGGGACAAACTGCTACAGTCACAGCTAAACAACACCAGGTCACCATCTACTTGTGGCTAGAGAAAAGGAGGGAAGAGGCAACGCAGCTGAGTCCCCTGGTCTGCTGTGGAAGGTCCTCATGAATTAGTGCTTATGTACTTGGCAAACCCAGCCGCCTCTTCCCTTGTGCAGCGTTCAAAGAGTTTCTCCTCCCCACTCCTTGTTCTGAATTCAGAACAATGTCTGTCCAAGACACTCACAAAGGACCAGGACCTTGTCCACGGTCAGGAGGTGAAGTAGGAGCTCTGCATAGAGTACAGTCGGTCAATGGGGTTACCCACACGGGCTTGGAGGAGGTTGGCTTCGGCTGTTGACAACAGGCAGTCTCCCAAGTGGCTGATGCTGTCACTGTCCATGTCATGGAAAACGCCTTCTGAGTCTGGGGGAGGAAGCAGAGGAAGGTGGGAGAAAGCAACGGTGCAAGGAAGCTGCTATGGTCAGGTACGCCGTACCAGTAGGATATTTATTGCCGGTACCGAAAAGACACATTTTCAAGAATGAATTGTGGAGCCCTTCATGGAATCAAATATCGATCTGCAGATAGAAATCGGTATCCGCTGAACCGCTGGGCTCCCCTGGGAACCGCAGTGGTGAAAGGAGCAGAATGTGGGCCGCTGCTCCCAGGAGCCAGTGCCCCGTGTCAGCAGCTCCGCCAGTGCGGCTGTACTGCCCGCAGCCCTGTCCCTCAGCGGGACTGTACAGACCCCAGACAGGATATGCAGTTGCGTGGAGGGGCTCGGGGTGGTACAGCTGGGCCGGAGGAGCTGCTGGCACAGGATGCTGGCTCCTGGAACTTAGGACGTAAGTAGCACTTGAATGGTGTCTAAGTCTTGTGATGTCCCCTGCCCAGAGGAGAGGGGTTGGCGGGCAGTGAGCTGGGATTTGTGCTGGCCCTGAATTTCACCCTATGTCCCAGGGGTAACCAAAGTGACTGACCCTCCCAGCCACAGACGGCAGTTTTCAGAAGTTCAAGAGCTGGGGACAACTTTCTAATTGCACAAAACTGAACACCCTTGTCCCACTTCTGTCCCACCCCTTCTCCAAGGCCCCGCTCCCAGCTGACCCCGCCCCTTCTCTGAGGCCCTTCCCCATGCTCACTCCATCCCCTCCTCCCTCTGTCACTCGCTCTCCCCCACCCTCACTCACTCGCTCATTTTTACCCGGCTGGGGCAGGGGTTGAGGTGCAGGAGGGGGTGAGGGCCCCAGCGAGGGTTGCAGGCTCCAGGGTGGGGCCAGAAATTAGGGGTTCAGGGTGGGGGAGGGGTGGGCTCTGGGAGGGAGTTGGGGGGCTCAGGACTGGGACAGGAGGTTGGGGTGTGAGAAGGGGGCTCAGGGCTGGGGTCCGGGAGAGGGTGCGGGGTGTGGACAGTGCTCATCTCCGGTGGCTCCAAGGAAGCAGTCAGCCCTGTGGGGCTGAAGCCCTGAGACACCCCCTCCCCGCTGGGCAGAAACCAGCAGCGATGCCCTGCAATATCCTCTCCCTGGCCTTACCGCCCCCTCCCCTCTCCACCCAGAAAATGAATCCAGTCTGTGAGCCCGAGACCTGAAAGCGAGGGCTTGGTGAGGCGCTGCAGGGTGACCCATCCCCTCTTGCTGGGCTAGTTCTTCTCCTGGGAACCCCTCTCCTTCTGATCCCTTCAGTGCTCCTCCCTCTGTCCCGCTGCCTGGCGTCTCTTCCTGCACTGGTTGTGGTGGGCACGTGCCGGACAGTTGGGCTGGGTCCGACCGCCCCAGACTGCGGGTTGAGCTCAGCTCTGGTGCCCAGTCACATCAGCCTCCTCGCCACCCACTTACCGTAGGGATGCAGATGGTCTCCCGGCAGCTGGGGCGGCGTGAGCCCTTGTCTGTACAAGTCTGTGCTGTAGCTGTTCTGGTCCAGCGGCGGCAGCAGCTGCTGCTGGGGAATCCTGGGATAGGGGACCAGGAGTCCATCTAGTCCGTGAACACTTGCTCCATCTAACGTGGAATCAAAGGAAGAGGTGGGTACAGAATGTGAACAGAAAACAATCCATCCTGATATGTTACACTGTATTATACTGCAGTGGTGCCTGCTGGCTCCATCAGGATCAGGCTCCATTGTAATGGCCCCTGCAAATTACATGGGGCTCTGCCCGAACACGCAATAAAAGACTGTTATTTGGGGTCAGACTCTGTGTTCAGTTACTCGGGTGTAAATTGGGAGTGACTCCACTGAAATCCATGGATTTATTCTGGATTTACACCTGTGGAACCGAAGTGAAAGATTTTCAGAAGTGACTAGTGATTTCTGGGTGCCCAACTTGAGACGTGAAAGAAACCCGGAAAGCGCTAAGTACCTGCCCTCTGGAAATTGGGCCCTTATTGGGTATCATGAGTTGAGCATCCAAAATGACAGGTCACTTCTGGAAATCGTGTCATGCCATCAAAGTGTGGCTCTAAACTGCTTGTGACAAGAT
This sequence comes from Dermatemys mawii, assembly GCA_007922305.1. NCBI lineage: Eukaryota > Metazoa > Chordata > Testudines > Dermatemydidae > Dermatemys > Dermatemys mawii. Next base: position 285,845 of record ML677403.1, read on the forward strand.
TTTTAAGACAGGTCCCTATTGTCAAGTGATTGAGTGTACCTTTTCACCATCATTAGGGTGCTGTGCAGAGAGGGGCTGTTAGTATGGGAGCCTGGGGCCCTTAATCCCAGAGCAAAAGGTCAAATGGCCAAAATTAAAAATGGGTTTTGTTATGTAAAAGCTAAACTGAAGAGAATCCCAATTCACCAGCTGGTGAAAGAACTGAGCTCCTGTGGTGTAGTCAGAAACAACTGACATCAGAGGTAATGGAGCATGCGAAGGTCACAGTTGATCATGATAATTTTCACTCTCCTACAGCCTCTTCCTTACACCCGAGGGGTAGAAGAGATTTACCGATCCTCACGACACCCTATGAACTAGGTTATTCATAACTGGACCGATTCTGAGGCGGAGAGAGGGGAAGTGATTTGCCCCAGGTCTCAAAGGGACTCTAGGAGAGCAGGGACTGAAACTCTGGAATTCCAAGCCCCAGGCCTGTGCTTTCTGCATTACACCCGTTTTTCCTCCGATAGGCTGCCAGGACCTAATCTAGACTTCTCCCCTTACGTCCTCTCCCATCATCTCTGCCGGCCCCGCTCAGTCCCGCCTTGCAGCGCCCCCCCCCCCCCCAGCTCTGCCCACCCCCCTGGTCCTGCCTTGCAGCGCCCCCCACACACACACCCACAGCTCTGCCCACCCCTCCTGGTCCTGCCTTGCAGTGCCCCCCCTCCACACCCCCACAGCTCTGCCCATCCCCCTCAGTCCTGCCTTTCAGCCCCCCCTCCACACCCCCACAGCTCTGCCCACCCCCCTCAGTTCTGCCTTGCAGCACCCCCCCCATAGCTCTGCCCACCCCCCTCAGTCCTGCCTTGCAGCGCCCCCCCCCACAGCTCTGCCGACCCCCCTCAGTCCCAGGTTGCCTCCCCCCTGTTGTTGCCGGGGGTGATCCCAAGGCTCTGCCACGCCTCACCTTCACTGTCCTCATTGCTCTGTCTGCTGCTGCGCCCTGTCCCACGGCCGGTCCCTAAGCGCGGGTTGCCCAGCTGCTCCTGCTCCTGCTGTTGTTGCTGCTGCTGCTGCCTGCGAGCGATCTTCTTCATCTGCCCGGAGAAGCAAGCAAGGCCCTAAGTTTGCAGGAAGGGTCTGGCTGGGGAAACGTGCTGCAGTTCCCTCCCTGCTGGGCAGCTGCCTTTCCCCTCGCCAGCAGATATTACACGGACACGCGTCCTGAAGCAGAAGGAGCCTCCTGAGGGTTTCATGTTGCCCCAGCAGGCCCTGGGATGCACGGAACATCAAAGTGCCCACCAGCCCTGGCCTCCATCCACTCCTACGTGCCGCTGTCTGGGAGCAGGGTTCTTCATCAGCTCCACGCAGGCTGGAGAGGCTCTGAGCAGGGGGTTCTCAGAGAGCTGTTACTGCCAGAGCGGTGCAAAGGCCATTCTCAGCGCCACCGCGTTTGGCTCCGACAAGAGGAGCAGTCACTCACCTTGGCTCTTTGATTCTGGAACCAGACCTGCACCACCCGGACCGTCAGGCCTGTCTCAGCTGCGAGGGTCTCTCTCACCTACCCGCAGAGGGGAGAGGAGTCGGAAAAGACGGGTTAGAGCTTTGTTATCTTGGGAAACGATCAACCCAGCTGATGTTTAGAACAGCATCCCCGGCCCGTTCCTAGAAACTCACACCTGCTGCAAATCTACTCGGCTGCCCGCAATGAGTCATGTTGTCTTAGACATAGAGAGCCTGCTCCTCACGTCTGTGTTTTCGTCTGTCCTAGGAGTGTCAGTTCCTCAGACACGCTGTCCCGTCTCAGGAGTTTAGAAAATGACTGGCACAGAAAAGTATCTAAAAGGAGGAATCTCTCACTCCCTGCAGGAAACTGTGCCCCCAAAGGGCAGGGTCCCTTCGCTCCCATTTACCACTTCACTCCAGGGTACTCACTGTGACCCCCCCCAGGGTAGGCAACTTCTCTTTCTATTCATCTGCACCTGACACTATCTAGAGGAGAAAGAGAACAACAGAAGCTGCTGTCTACGAAACCACTCAGAGTGGGGCCAATTCACCTCATGCCGTCATTCACCCCAGTGGAAAACGGGTGTGAAATGCTCTCAGATCAGAGGGCGCCTACTTTGCACGGGTGTAAACGGCAGCGTGAGATGCAGGGCAGTGGAACATCTGGCCCAGTGTGGGCATCTCCTCTGGAACCATCCGCACGGACATGAAAACCAGCTGCCTGCCAAGCCGTGCCGAGGCTTAAAGGTGCAGTGCAGAGAAAGAGAGTCAGCAAATAGCCATGATCCGTGCGCCACGCTGCTGCGGGGTCGGACGCACAGCGGAAGGGAACCTGGTCTCTCCCTTCCGGAGTCAGGCTCCCCTGGGGCGCGTTCTGGAAGCGCTCGCTTTGCAGCCCGGCTGGGAGCGTAGGGGCAGGACTCTGGGCTCTGAGGCCGTAGGACTAGAGGGGGGTTTACAGGCTCCCTCCTGCACTCTACCTTTCTGCAGGGTTTGGAGGAAACCTCAAAGGAGGCCTTGAAAGCCCGTCGCTGCTGAGTGGTGAGGATGGTGCGTGGGCGCTTGGAGCGCTTGTGGTCCTTGCCTTCCTCGCTGCCTCTGCCATGGGAGTGGCTGCCATCCTCATCCTCGCTCTTCACTGGAAGAGCAACCGTTAGCTGTTACTGCCGCTGGCCGGCCTGGGCCTCTCTGGCAAAGCCAGGCAATTCCCTCCCCTTTCAGGGCTTTGGTGCCTCATGTCCTCTGTGGCGGCCATGACCACAAGGGCTCCTGTCCTGAGATATGGTGCATAGGGCCAGAGAGACCCGTCTAGCCCAGGATTATTCCCCATTGGCTACCCCAAGATCAGAGCAAGAACCTGGCTGAGACCGTGGTCAGGGGATCAGGGATCCCTCTGTGGGCACCCCACACCTCCCAGTCTTACAGCCCTGTCCCCTGGGGACCAGGCAGTATCCCTGCACTGCCCTACATTAGCAGTGCCGTGAACCCCAGGGCTGACCCCCTGAGTCCCAGCCCCACGGGGGTGTCCACTAGCCCCACCCCCTCCTCCGCCGGCCCCTCACCGGACTCGGTGGGCGCAGGGCTGATGGCGCTCAGCATCTCTTTCTCCTTCTCGTAGTCACTGCGGCACAGCAGCTGCCCTTCCTTGAGCACAAACTCGTCCCCACGCTGCAGGCGCCGCTCGCACTCGCAGCAGAAGAAACAGTGGACGTGGTAGACGTTCTCCAGCACCCGCATGATGAATTCAGACGGGGCGATGGCCTTCAGGCAGCTGCTGCACTTGGTCTGGAAGAGCCTGTGTGGCCAGGAGGGAACAAAGCCGTCAGGCAGGGCTGAGGGGTTTGGGCTATGGGGGCAATGGGGCAGGAAGGACTTAGGCGGTTTTGGAGCTATGGGAAGTTGGGTTGATGGGGAAAACCTCTAGATCCTGGAGTGGTTTAAGGGGGTCCCGGTTATGACTGGGGCGTCAGTGGGCAGAGCAGTGGGTCAGGGTGAGGGCTGTTCTCCTCTAGACACGATTGATATGGATGGGCGCTACATTGATAATGGGAGCGGGTAGAGCTGATGTATGAGGGGTCAGGAAGTCCCACCAGTCAGGGGGCTCCAAGCCAGTTGGGGAAGGCTCCAGTTCTCCCGTGCGGCGGGGAGGACAGAAAAACAGCAGCATCGGGGGCCCTGGAGGCTGACACAGGCCCACGGCCACTGAGGCGGGGTTGGGCTGGGCCTGCCAGGCGCTCCCAAGCGAGTCCGGCTGGTCTGAACAGGATGAGAGAGAGAAGTGACCAGCTCAGTGACCGAGTGAGGGGGAGCAGGGGTGTGTGTGTGCAAAAGGGCTCAGGGAAGCACCACAAAGTGGACTATGGAAACCAGAGGGCCCGGTCGTCAGCCAGTATAAAAGGCCGTCGGTGGAGTCAAAGGAACTGTGCTCACTTTGCTAAGGATCTGGCCCTACAGGTTTCCTAAATAACCTCTAGATGGGTCATGGTTTCTCTGGGCTCGGTCCACGGCTCCTGGCCCAGGCTGCCTCTGACTTCCCCCGCTAGCTCTGCAAGGATCACGGCCTGCCCGGCCTTTCGGCCCCTGGGGGTCAATGCCCATGCTGCCCTCCTGAGCTGTCCCAAGTGCCTCTTCTGCTCTTGAATGAACTCTGCCAGAGGCTCACTCAGGGCCGGTACTTCTCACTCTGTTCAGGCCAGTGGAGTCTGTGAATGCAGCCTGAGGTCAGAGAAGCCCCCAGGAACCCTGGTGCCCGGCTCAGCCTGTTAGTGTGGTCTCAGCAATAGGGCTTCCTTCGAGACTCCTAAACTCATTTTAATAACGTAGTCCCTGGGGACTGTACGGATCCGGCAAGGGGGACCCCAGAGGAGGCTGTTTGTGCCCCTTGCCGCGTCCTGAGAGAGAAATAAACAATCGCCGAGTGCCCGGCACTCAGAGCAGATGGTTCTGATGAACTAATTTGGGAGCTAAACAAATGTGAGCACGGTGGCTGCCGGCTGACAGCTTCTATTTAGCCACTTGACAAGAGAAAGTAATAAAATGGGGATTAATTAGGCTGTTGTTTAAACACACAGGATCCTCCCCACCAGCAGGGAACTCATAAACTGGGATTGAGAACAAGACTGGGTTAATCCTCCTGGCAAACTCTGCGGAGCGGGATGGAGAGGATTACAGGGGCGCCTCAGCTCTTCCAAATACCACCATGGAGCTGTGCTGCAAGATGGCCTTCGCCTCAAGTGGCTGGGACATTCCAACTGGAGCGTGTGGGATTTCTCGCTCTCTCTCCTCTGTCTGTCTGTCTGTCTGTCTGAGTTCCTCTCCATCTCCCTCCATGTCCTCCCCACCCCCAGCTTTTTGTAATTCATGTTTTACTTTAAAACATCGAGTCTGAAGTGGAAGTTCAGTATAAAGAAAAAAGCTGCCACTGAGTCACGTGTTTCAAAACCAAACCCACATCCACGCACTGCCCCAAAGGAGCAGGTGGGATGCGTGCTCCGTGCACAGTCCCAGAGGTGGGCTCCATGCACAGTCTGTTCCTCTCTGGTACCAGCACCCCGTGGGGCAGGCGGAGGTGAAAAGACAAAGGAAACTCTTCCATGGTAACTGTGATCAGTTACGAGCAGGTGACATTACCGAGTAACAAGTTATTTATGTTCCTAGACTTTACGCCCAGAAGGACCTTCTTGTTCATGTAGTCTGACTTTCTGCATGGCACTGACCAGTTTCTTTCACACCGGGCTTCCTGCACTGGACACCGGTAAGGCTAGAGAATCTCTCTTAGGAAGACACCCAGTCTCCATTTATAGACTCCAGGTGACAGAGAATCCACCCACATCCCTTTGGACACTGTTCCAATGGCTAATTACCAGCTAATTACTTCTTTCCAGTTTGCATTTATCTAGCAGCAGAGCCCAGCCACTGGATCTTGTTATGCCTTTGTTGGCTGAAGCGCGCTCTAATATTGGTTGTGGTAACTGTAAAAAGGCAGAGCATGCGTCACTGAATGTTCCCAGCCTCTTGTCTGGAATTGGATCTCAATCCACACTACCCTAAACTATTAAATGCAAAGGTTCTCCACGTCTCCTTGGTTTGCAGAATTTCCCTCCAAGGCATGGGACTTATTTTTGCACATGCCACACCTGAGACCAAATCCCCATGACATGAGGATTCCTGGGTCTTTAGAGAGCTCGGTCCCATGGATCATATTTAGTGTCCGCTGGTTCTTCCCAAGAGCAGCGGATCCAGTCGTGCTCCTGTAACATACCCTAACCCACCATTCTTGTGCATCCAGACACGCGGCTTTTAGAAGGTGAGGGATGCGTCCAGCATGTGGCTAGAGCTACAAACATAACTGTTGAAATATTAGGAATTCAGGAACTATTAGGAATACAAGCCATTCTGCAGGATAGCTCTCCTTCCTGACTCCCATTAGTCTGAAGTGGGGATCCTGCCCTGAAAGAGGGATTAGTTCTTGTACAAAATCCTTAAATACTTACTGTGACAGCTATGGAAATTTCCATCGTCCAGAGAAATGTCTAAGCTATTTTTAGTTCTTATTCCTTCCATGCCTTTGACCTCAATGATATGCTGTGGCAATGAGTTCCACAGGCTAATTGTTCAGTTTTGCTTGGAAGAGGCAAGGAAAGGGAAACTTCCCAGCATAAAGCTTGTTTTGGACTTGATCCTGTGCAGGACAGGGCATGGCAGAGATAAGCACAAGGTCAGGTGAATGTCTGGAGTGTGCAAATGCGTGTGTGTGTGTGTGTGTGCGCGCGCACTGGTTTTAAATGTGAAAGCTGTGAGAAGTGCTAGGTGGAGCAAAGCTATGTGGAAACAGATGTCAGAGCTGTGAGAAGAGGCCTGCCCCTCCCCAGATTCCCTATAGGTACAAGCTACTGGCCCAGGGGTCAGCAACCTTTCAGAAGTGGGGTGCCAAGTCTTCATTTATTCACTCGAATTTAAGATTTCGCCTGCCAGTAATACATTTTAACATTTTTAGAAGGTCTCTTTCTACAAGTCTTTAATATAGAACTAAATTGTTGTTGTATGTAAAGTAAATAAGGTTTTAAAAATGTTTAAGAAGCTTCATTTAAATTTAAATTAAAATGCAGAGCCCCCCGGACTGGTGACCAGGACCGGGGCAGTGTGAGCGCCACTGAAAATCAGCTCGCGTGCCGCCTTTGGCACCCGTGCCATAGGTTGCCTACCCTTGACCCTACTGCTCTCAGAACGAGGCAGTTAGTGAGTCTCGTCTAAAGACCTTCTCAGGTGCTGGCCACCTCACCTGGATTTCATAGGAGGGGCTTCCCAGCTGTGCTCTGTTGAGGGATGCGCAGCTGCTGTAACATAACTCAATCTCACATAGGCACTTTGAGCCCCAGACCCTCCCTCTCCCAAGCTAAGCCCTGAAAACAAATCTGCTCTGCTTTGTACTAATTGAAGAAAACATTCAGCAAGCAGCTCATAAACACGGTGTCAGCTCGCATTACACAAAATTAAAATTCTCAGCCCCTCCAACACTAGGAATTCCTAAAGAGGCCGGTTTTAATATCGCCTGAATCCATTTAAGTCAAGGTAATGTTGTTTGGGTTGTCATAGGAACAGAATACATCTCCGTTGCAGCCAGTATGCTGAGAGGAGGCTGCGGTGGGAACATGGTGGCATGGTGTCTGAATGCAGCTGCCCAGGGAAGCCGCATGGGGGATGATGCAGATACTAACTGGGCTTCCCGGTTCATTACTTGAAGTGAATTTAGCACCAGCAAAGGTGCCGGACTGACAGCCCTGGGTGTGTCCACGGAGAGGGGACAGCCCAGGCAGCTGCAGGGAGAGCTTCCCATCCCCTAGGAACATCTCTCCCCTCCTTTGGAAGAAAGCACCCAGTGCAAGGAGTGAGTTTAAACCCTGGGGTCCTGTCAATCCCTAGGCTCTCTGCTGAGGCAGCCACTGAGGAAGCAGCGTGATGCTGACTGTGGTAGTGCCCCCTTGTTCAACAACCCAACTGGTTCACATGCCCCAGGGCACAAAGCGGTGTTGAGATCATAACTCCTTTCCTCCACTACTGATCTGGGACCACACTGGATTAGTCACCTCCAGGCAAAAGACTTGATGTCCCATTTCCAGTCCTCTCAGCCATCCTGTCCCCCACGCTTCCTGGCACTCTCAAGCTACAGGGGCAGGCGTATTAACCATTGAGGCCGTACTATAATCGAGCTCCCAGAAAGAAGGCCGGTGGGTTAGACGGGTCCTACCCCCGCTTGACAGATACCTGAGAGGTTGGTCTTTTCCTCACACTTTGGCAATGCTCATGCAGCTAATCATGCCAAAAAGTCTCATTGAAGAAGTATAAGTGTGATGCCGGGTAGGTAGCTGGTGTGCAGAGACCACTGCCCATCCATGCTGACCAATATTGTCTCATTGTTTCTTTGTACTCCCTGCCTGTATTCACCTTTTGTTTCTTACCTTAGATGTAAGTTCCTTGGGGCAGGACCTGTCTTTTTGTTCTATGTTTGTACAGCACCTAGGCACAATAGGGTCCTGGTCTGGACTCGGGTTCCTAAGCGCTACAACAATACAAATAATAAATATCAATAATGAATTGAACTGACAATTGGCATGAGGTTGTGTGTTTGTGTGAAACCCCCATGACGGGATCAAACAGCTCCATAAATCTCACGCTTTGCTGCCCTTGTCAGAACCGCATAAAGGAATTAAACGTTGGATTATGTTTGCACATTGCTTAGCAGACCAAAGCGTTGCTCCTGCTGCATTTGGTCACTAATGGGGAACAGAAGTTTTTCAAGTCAAGCATTTCCACTGCAGCTTAGGTCTCAGCTGGAATCAGAGGCCAACAGCTTGAGAAGAAAAACAAGGTGTCTTTAGATTTGGATCCAAACCTCAACTTTCCTCTCTAAACTCCATCCTGACCCCTCTCCACTGAGAGATGGGCCTGTGTGGGGAGAGCGAGAGGCAGGGACAGAGGTAGTCTCTGCTAATTGTTCAGGTACTTTGAGCAGATGTATTCATTCACCAGCTGTCAGAGTTCAGAGTGAGCCGTACCTTTGATCCCTCTGTCCGAGTATGTCTACACTGCGATTGCAGCATGTTGAGATGCACTTCACCTAGCTTTGATCTCGCTGGCTCGGGTATGTCTATACGTGCTACAATCCCATCTCCTGAGTGCCGTGTAGACATACCCTTCAGTCTTTTCACAGGCACCTTTCCAGTGACCAGCCTGGTGCTTGCATTTCCCTCGGCGATTCACCCCACTTTTAGACTGGGACTCCAGGGCACAGCATCCTTCCTGGGCATGTCCAATTGAGTTTGGCCCCTTCTATAGACTCCCCTTTGGGAGCTGTGACCAGGAGGTAAATGCAGTGACTCCTGCAACAAAGCATTATGGATTTTCTCCATCGGAATATAGCAGCCAGAGAGAGAAGGATTAAAACAACAAAGAGCTACAGACTGAGGTGGGCTCGATTTAGCTCTGATACCCGAGCTCTTCAGGGGACCGGGTTACCATCTACATCAATACAGACCCTGCCTCTGTACATCAGAGTTGCTGTCTTAAGGTTCCTGCTTGAAGGGGCCTGTCCCTTTCCCACTTTGAGGCAAAACAAAAGATCTTGACACCTGTCTTGTTCATTAAGCACCAACAACTGGCAATCTACAGCCATTGAGCTCCCACAATGAGCAAAAGCCACCTGGGACTGAATTAACTCTGCAATCATGTAGCAGAGAGCATGGTAGTAATCAAGTAGACAGAGGCACATAACATGTGTAAAGTTAATACAGATATCTACCACCTTCTTCATACCTGCTCTGCCTGCAGCAAATTAATGAATTCTACAAATGGTGGAATTTGTGTTTCCTGCTGGAAAAGGAGCCATGTTAATGAGGCATGGAGGAGAGACAAGTGTCTGTGGGTGGTGGGCATGGAAGCTGGTGACTTGGGAAAATCTGCTCTAAAGAGCTACATGGACCAAGCCTCTGGGGCAGGCAGGGACAGGGGCCGGTGCTGCTGACAGAACAGGAGGCTGGGAAATTGCTTCTGAGAAGGTACAACGGTACCGGGCATTTTCTCATAGGCGGCAGCTGTACCATCCAGACAAGGACAAAGACATGCCAGGCCTGGAAATGCTGTTCGAGAGCTCAGCCCTGCACATTGCGGGCTGGGCAGACAGCAGCAGTGAGCGATCACCCAGAGAGCAGCCCCCTTGGAAAGCATGTGTGGCAGAGTCACCTATTAACATGCTACAATGCAGCACTGGGTTCCACCGCGGGACCATAGGAACTGCAGGACGGGATCAGACCCATGGCCCATCTAGCCCAAAGTCCTGTCCCCAGTCACTTCAGAGGAAGATGCAGGAAACCCTTCAGGAGCTACAATGTGGGTAATCTGCTCCCCATTAAGGACTCATCCTGACCACTAATCATTAGAGATCGGCCTAAGCTTTCATGCATGAGGTTTTGTATCCCTACAAAAATACCTGTTAGCATTAATTATTGTAAGTCTGGATATTCTTGTTATCCTTAGAAATGCCTTCTGCTCAGTTCTTGTCCTCAACTACATCTTGTGGCAATGAGTTCCACAGCCTAATTACATACCATATGACAAATGATTTCCTTTTGTCCGTTGTGGATTGACCATCCATGGCTCATGCTTCAGTTACCAAAGTATGCAGTGTGTATGATCAGAGACCCATTTGGAGAGGCGTCATCTTCCCCCCATGCGGTTATCTTTCTGCCTTTGTTCCCAAAGTGAAATCCTCCATGGAGCGATGTTGTGTGTCATTTACAAGAGATTAGAACCCTGAGACCCAGCAAGCCCTGCTTGCTGCTGTCACACTGGGTGTAATACACCCCTTTGCAGAAGACCCATGCACTGAAATTAACTGGTGCACAGAGATGAATTTCGCTCACCATAAGGTGTAGATCTGGTTGCATTCTGCATTCCCATTTTTCTTCAAACAATCAACATCCACTTCTGCACTGCAGAGCTGCCCCATCCCCACCCTTTACAATTTGCTTTTGACTGAAAGGCAAACTGTTCCGTCACTAAAACAGCTGAGAGAGACTTGGAGTTTAACTCATTTTCCCTAGGAAGTTTAGCAAACATTTCTAACCATGCCATGGTAGGGGAAAAAGGTGACTGTTGCAAAAAAGCATGGAAGTTGGATGCTAGAGAGAGACCTCCCCCCTTCCCAGCTGCAAAATTCAGAGCCAGATTTCACACCCCCTAGAATTCAGGGGTGCTTTTGTTTGGGTATTTGATCCGAGTTCCCTCTAGTCATCTCTTTTGAACTGACCCAGAAAAGTCTGATCTCTTGTTTCTCTTTCCTCCTACGGTAGGTCATTGATACCGTTTGCCTCTTCAACAGAATATTTGGGAAGGGTTTACAGAGACCAACTGTTTTCAGAGATTTAATAGACTCCACCATCTATCAGATTCAAGTGCTAGTAAAATACCTCAGCTCCCTAAGCAGCCCATTAATCCCTACAGAGCGGGACCTGTGGCTCTCGCGGGTACCGTTCTCCTTGCAGACTGCTTTGGAGACAGAATCACTGTCAAAGCGAGGGCTCTGCCCCTCAAAGCAGCTCCAGATGGGGCTGAGCTGTGCAGCCAGTATTGAGCAGTTCTCTGCCCTGTTGTGTGACAGCACGGAGGGCCCTGACCCAGGCCTGGGAAGGGTAATTTGGAGCATATAAGATTGTACCAGTGGGATTAAAAGGTGTTAATGAAGCAAGGGCTAAGGCGGCCTTGAAAGCCACGAGGCCTGTGCTTCATGAAGCCGGCTTATTTAGTTAGGGTTTAGTCAAAATGAAGCAGTCCTGGCTTAAGCAAGGTCTGTTTACTTAACGCTGAGCTGCAAAATCCATTGCAGCGGTCTGAAATATTGAAGTGGAACTTGTAAAGCCCCTTTCCAGATTTCATGCCGGGCTAGTAGCAGGGGGGTGGGGGTGGGACACATAGGGTGGAATGAGGAGTGCTGGAAATACAATACACTCTTTCATTTCACTCCCACCACAATAGCAGGGTCTTCCTTCAATAAGGTGGTGCGGGTGGGGAGGGGTTAAGGGGCAGAATTCCCCTCTGCTTCATTTCCATGTCGTGTTAGCAACGCTGAGGCCAGAGCAAAGGAGCAGTTTTGGGGAGACTCTCACTTCCTCATGCGTCTTCCCCATCAAGGCATTTGTCGGCCTCTCTGGAAGGGAGACGCAGGAGTTCTCCTCTAGAAAGGGACCCTCAGGTCCTGTTCACACCCCAGCCGCAGTTAATTAAGTCAGTTCTCTGCCTGGCGAGAATTTCAGCACAGCAGACCCCATACAGCCCCTCCTCCTGCCAGGATCTGTGCAGCAAACACTCAGCACAATCTCAGGAGCAGGGCATTCTCCAAAAGGTGCAGACACTCCATCCTCTGTGCACAGTCCCCAGAAGAAGGGGAGCTCTCTACTCCATAGTGACAGGAACAAATCAAAGGAAGTTCTTCTTCACACAGCGCACAGTCAACCTGTGGAACTCCTTGCCTGAGGAGGCTGTGAAGGCTAGGACTATAACAGGGTTTAAAAGAGAACTGGATAAATTCATGGAGGTTAAGTCCATCAATGCCTGTTAGCCAGGCTGGGTAAGAAATAGTGTTCCTAGCCTCTATCAGAGGGGGTGATGGATGGCAGGAGCGAGATCACTTGATCTTTACCTGTTAGGTTCACTCACTTCGGGACACCTGGCATTGGCCACTGTCCATAGACAGGATACTGGGCTGGATGGACCTTTGGTCTGACCCAGTCTGGCCATTCTTGTGTTTGTATGTTAGAAAACTTTCTGCTTTAACAGCCAGTCCCTGGAGGCCAAATTGTCTGTCCTCTCTGGAATGGATCGTTCCTCGGGGAGCAACTGAAGCCCAAAGCAGTGGACATCAACAAGCTCCCAGGACTGAGTCTAGCCTATTTCAGGGAGGGGCCGGCAGGGAGCCCCACGGGCTGGGTGGGGAGGGAACAGGCTCTCCTGAAGGAGCTGCTCAGGGGCTGGACACACTGCAGACTCTCACATTCCTGCTGGGATCCTGCCCAGGGGCTGGGCAAGGGTGGGTAAATGGGATGGGCAGGATGGGGAAGCGCAGAGGACCTGAGGCTGCTCAACGCCTGCAGGTTAAGCCTATTGCTGAGCATCATGAGGGTGCAGGGACTGGTGGGGCTGAGGCCTGCGTGAGGGGAGAATGCAGAGGTATCGCCCTGAGTAGTAAGTGCTGCTAGTTAAGCACTGATTGTACACGATGCAGATCACAGATTGGATTGAGGTAGCACCATAAACCCACCCAGCATTGGGGGCCCATCACCCTGCGCCCCATCTCCAGCGCCCTCCATCCAGGGCTCTCCAAGCACTTAGCAAGCAGCTGCGTTATTACAGCTTGGCTCAGAAAAGAGCATCGCGCAATATGCTTCCCCCACCTTGGCTCCTGCCAGCACGTCATGCTTGTCCTCTGCTCTCTGCACTGGCTTCCCACAGAAAACTGAGTCAAGTTCAAAGGCCTTGGCACTTATCTTCATGGTACCCAGTGGCCTGGGCCCAGGGTAACTAAAAGACCCTAAGGCTCTGGGATGAAGACTATGGCTACAACTTTCTACCAACGTTCATCTATGGAGGGGATAGAGCATCCGTCAGAGAACAAACCAGCTCAGGGACTAAGGACTGTCACAGATCTCCCCACCTCTGCTCCCAGGGCCAGACACACTTCTTCAGTCCTGCTTCCTCAAACATCAACACGGAGCGCAATGTACACTAAAAACCAAACAACAAAATCCTCAAAAACAAAACCCCACCAAAACAACACAGACAAGTCTCCCCGTGGGGAGAGGATGACAGAAAGAATGAACCTCACCTGACAGGTGTTAGTTACATTGCTTAATGCTCAATTAAAAGGTGCCAAAGTTATCAAGATGACGAGGGTGGTAAAAGAACCTGTAGAGATTAGAATAGAGTAGGAGCCCCTTAAAATGATTCCGGCAGGACACTTACAGTGCCACAGAACTCATTCCATTAGTGGAAAAAACTAACTGCAGGCTGATGATTCTCTTTAAACCGACGGAGACATCAAATATGTGTGGAACAGAGGGAACTTTGGGCCTGGAATGGGGGATACTGGAGAGGTTTGTGAAGACCCACTAGCAACATTTACTTTGATTGCCGCTTGGTTATTAAAGCACCAAATTGTGAACCTCTCAAGAGCAGGTCTGACTGTTTGGGCCCTGTACTACCCTAGATATTGGTTCTGAAGAGAATCATTGTTATAACCCCAGTAGTTAGTGTCTGGGCTTGAGTCTGTTAATGCTGGGGATGAAAATTGGTCCTTAAATAAAAAACCGAACAACAAACAAAACACCCGACTAGTTCCCAAAGCCGCAGAGATTCATAAATATTAAAGTGACATGAGTGAAGCGCTACTGAAAGATTTAATACAGTGCTTCTGCTCCGTGCCTCAAGGGGTTAAGCCCCCTACTGCGAGGATATTACTGCCAGTTCCGTGGCACTGAGCCATCACCATATAATCTGATGAACTCTTTTATTAAATTTCACAGTCCTGTCTTCTTTATTAAAATCTCCCAGAATTCATAGGGCGCCTGTCATATCGCTGCAGAACGCTAACAAAAAAATTTGTTTTTCTCTGGGTACTGCCAGTGGGAGGCTGCGTTCCAGCGAGTGTCTCCGTCAGGTGCAGGGAGGGAGGGATGCTGCCAGCCAAGGAGCAGGGGGCAACATGGGAAAGATGCCCTTCCCCGTGGGAAACCATCAACACCTCCCCTGCTCTCCCCACCCCAGAGCCAGCCATTCTGGACATAGACCAGGGGTGGAGAAAAGGGGCTCAAGGAGACGGACCTTCCCAGTCCCACTGGTGGCCTTGAGAGGTGTCCCTGGAATTGGATGGGTAGAAAGAGGCTGAAGGATGCTGCTGCATGGGACGTGCAGATGTTGGTGTGATGCAGATGCCCTCACAGCATGCTCGGGGCATCTTGTCTTCACTGTCCTCTGTGGATCTTCAGCCACAGGCACTGAGGCATTGCCAGGTGGGATCAGACGAGGGTCCCGTCTAGCCCAGCCTCCCATCTCCAAGAGCAGCCAGCACCTGTTGCTCCAAAGAAAACGCCACAGAAGGCAGAAATGGGATAACCAGGCCACAGGGGAAGTTCCCTCCTGACCCTCATTAATTAGGGTTTAGGGTTCCTGCCCTGAAGCAGGCAGGTTTATAGCCCTTCCCAAACTTTCATCTTGGTTGGAGAAGAGCAGTTCATTGCCTCTTTCAAACCAGCATCTCAGACGGAGAATCTCCCACTGACATGTTTTCTTCCACACTTAGGCTATGACTTTTGCCAAGTATTGTAAAGGCAGAAAATGGAGCTATCATACATGCTCTTTAAAGAGGAACCAACATAAAGACACCAGGGGTTTTTCATTCCATGCTCTGGAGGAGAACTGTCAAGGCGAGTGTTTGGTCTGAGCCATGAAGGCCTTGTAGCCCAAATGGGCATTTTGTTCTTTGTCACTTCGGAGCAGTACGGCGTGGGCAGGTGCCTCACACATTTCCCCCTGTGCACCGCCTAAGAGAGACCCTCTCTGAGGTGCAGAGTGGAAGTGAGTCTCCAAAACTCATTCATCTCTTGGCTTCTTTGATGAGGCTGCCAATAAGGAGGCCAGATTTTCAAACATGCTCCACACTGAGAATCCAGCCCATGGCGCAGGTGGTTTCACCGGTCCACTGAGACTGACCATCATTCACGCCAGTGCAGAGAGGGTGCAAAATGCCACCGCTCTGATTCAATACTGCTTTATGTCCGCTTTGCATGGGGGCACATGACTGTCCGGGGAATCTCCAGGCAATGGTAGATCCAGGCCCTGTATCTCTGCTGGCCTGGTTTGGATTCCCACCAGCATGCAGCTCAGTGTAAGTTCTTCCAGGTTTTTTAAAAAACAACTTTCAAGCCGGGAAAATGGTGAGAGAAGCAGAGCTCTGAACCCTAGGACAGGGTATTTGGGCCTGCGGAAGCAGCGTCACAGTTGGGACACATTGTTCTCACCACTCACAGATCTAGCTGTAGCTTAGGTGCACTTTGTTGGCCCTGGATTTGGTTCTCAAACAGGCCACAGGTGAGTGAGCCCAGCCGATAGAATGTGGGATTAAGGAGCAAGAAAGAGCAGAGCAGTCACCAGAGGCAAGTGGTGGAGAAGAGATGAGATCTGTCTGTCCACACTAATCGTAGAAGAGCTCTTTGAAAAATGGATTTGTCCTTTCACAGGAAATTTCACCCACTTTGAAGTTACTTTCCATGGTGAATCAGAACAAAAATTTCAAATACTGGAAATTTTCAGGAAGCAAAGAAATCCCAAAAAGCTTCTCTTTGTGAGTGTCAAAATGGAAAATTTCAGTATGTTCAATCTAGCCCAAACAATTCAACATGTCAGAATGATACGATTTATAGAGGAAATAAATGTGGTTTCATTTCAAAATTTGGATTTGATTTTACATTTCCTGTGACTGGAACATTTGAACTGTTGTCAAAATAGACATTTTCCACTATGGAGAATGTCTATGTTGAAGAAACCACAATTTATGCAAGAAGGTTTCTGTGAACATCTCTAGATCTCCCTTTGTGGGGAAGTTCCCAGGGAGTCGGCACTGTCTGTAGAAACAACAGATTCGTGCCCCTTGTCACCGCTCATAGAGATCTGGGCACCCTAGCCAGAGATTTTCAAAGTGACTAATGATTTAAGGCACCCAATGGGAGGCACGTTAAAGGGACCTAGTTTCCAGAGGACGGGCACTCAGCACTCTCTGAGAATCAAGCCACTTCATGGTGTCAGGTTGGACACCCAAAATCCCCAGCTCCTTTTGAGAATCTTGACTTTTGGGCTTGTTCTTGTTATGGCTCCTATTTATCCCGTCCCAAATCACCTAGAAAACTCCAGTTTCTGATTAAAAACTGAGACAAGCACTTCTAGTACAAGGAAGCCATTTCTCTCTGGAAAGGCCTTTGGAGACTTGGTCCCAATCTTACACCCCAGAGAGAATGCTCCTGCTGGCATTTCCCCCTCCTGCCCCTTGAGACGAATCCCCTGCTGGCACGCTGCTCTCCCTCCGCTCGCCCGCTCACTTTCCAGTCTGCAAAGCACAAACCAACCAAGCCGCTTGCTCCAGGTATGTGATTTTCGAGCTGGAGTTATCAATTCATATTGATTTTGTGTTGCCTTGTTGGCCGCCTCTGTGGAGTCTCGGTGGGTTAGATTAGTATTCTCTGTGTGAGGAAGCGTTCCTCCCTCTCACAGTAGCTAGGGGTGATATTACCGATCCAGATAGTATCCAAACTCAATATCCTGTTTCTCCCTTTCTCATTTCCTGTTTGCAGGTCTGAATGCCAGCCCTGTCAGAGTGTGTGTGGGGGGAGCGCGTGAGCAGGACGGTGTATGTCAGAGTGGAGGGGAGACAGAAAGGGGGGACACAAAGGAGGGTGAGTACGGGGGGGAGGCACAGGGGCTGCAGACTCTTTTTTATTACAGATTTAATAATGACAAAAGAACATCATTAAACATTCATTAGAATTATTTAATTAAATTTTACTTTGGAGAAAAAAGAGATTAGATATGATGCAAAAAGCAATATTGATTGAGAAAAGAACAAGCTTGGGAGACGTGACTTAAATTAAACCCTGGGCTCTCTCTCGCTTTCTTTAGAAGCGGTGAGGCGCTGGGAAGTGGGCAGAGCAGCCGCAAAGGAAGAGTTAGTAGTGACCAGTGATAACAGGCATCGTCCCTCCTCACGTCTGACTGTCAGCCTGCCGGGGCTGGAGACTTTCCCTATCACCTGTGACACCATTTGGCTACATTTCACCCTAACATGACAACTGTAATCAATGAATCATCTTTCCTGGGGAAATGCCACAGCCAGTTCTTGACAGTTTAAGGGCCCTTTACCTGGTGCCCAGGATAAGCTAAGGGGATAAGCTTGAGAGGAAGGATGGTGCAATAGTTAGGGCTGCTAGCCTGGGACTTGGAAGACCTGATTCAATTCCCAGCTCAACCACAGACTCCCTGTGTGGCCATAGCCCAATCACTTAGGCCTAGATCCTCAAAGGGTATTGACACTCCTAACCGCCAGTGACTTCAGCCTAAATACCTTTGAGGATCTGGCCTTAGCCTCTCTGTGCCTCAGTTTCCATCGTCACAAGAGGAATCCTAGCACTGCAGGTAGGCTGCCACCTGTCCAAGTTTTCGCAGGATTGTCTCTTTTTTGAGGGAGCTGCCCCAGGAAATCAGTAAGGGCGCTTGGTACACACTGCCAGCGGTCCTGTTTTATGGGCCCAGGACCATCCTGAATATCTCCCCCTTTTTTTTGTTTTTACCTCAGAAGTGGCAATCCTACTTATGGGAGCAAGTGAGGCTGAATACATTACAGACTGTGAGGTGTGCCGACGCCATGGTCACTATAGACGGTCATATTAGCTAGATGAGGTTTTTAACTTAAAACTGCTATAAGCATGGGTCTATGCCAGAACTCATCTTGATCTTAACTCAAACAGTTTCTAAATCTTAGGTCTAAACTGAATTAAGAGGGTCCACACAGGAGTTTTCACTGGTTACATGGACATTAATTTTAAATCACATCAAACAGGTGCAGCTCTGTGTGTGGACCACGCCCCTGTTTATTTTCACCTCCATTCTTGTGAGGCCAGAAGAAACCATTAGCATGACCTCGTCTGACCTCCTGTGTAACATAGGCCACATAATTCCAGAGCAGATCTCTGAGCAAAACACCACCTCTTGATTTACACATTTCCAGTGACGAAGAATCTATCACAACCCTTAGTCAATTGTCCCCATGGTTAAATGCTATCACTGCTCAAACTCTGTGCCTTATTTCCAGGCTGAACTTCTCTGACTTCAATTTCTCTCAATTATCAAATTCAGTCTATTATCAAAATTCTGTTCCCTGTGTAGGTACATCTACAGTGTGACCAAGCTAACAGATTGAGCTCCTTCAGTCTTTCACTATAAGGCACATTTTCCAACCCTTTAATCATTCTTGTAGCTCATCTCTGAACCTTCTCCAATTATCAATATCGTTTTTGACTTGTGGACCACAGAACTGCTCATAGTATTCCAGTAGAGGTTGTCTATTTGTATTCCAGTGCCAAATACAGAGGTAATACAACCTCTCCCTCCTACCTGATATTCCCTCTTTTGCACATCCAAGGATCAGATTAGCCCTTTGGCACAGTGTTGCAGTGGAAGCTCATTTAACCAATTTTTAATCTATTTCATGTGTGTCATGTTGATTTTCTGCCATTGTAGTTTATTAATTGAGTTGCCATGCAATACCAAAGAAAATATCTTTGTTTAAGTGCATTAACACTATTTCCTTTATAAACCAAACTTGTAACTGCATCAAAAGTTGTATCAAGTTAGTTTGACAAGACCCTATTTTCCATAAACCTGTGCTGATTGTCATTATGTTACCCTCCTTTATTAAAAGTGTCTTGTATCAGCTATTCCATTGTTTTCCCCACGTGTGATCCTTACATTTTGTAAAGATCACAATGAAAACACCTGCCTGATGGGGCTTTCCAGACATCAACTCTATTCATTACACATAGGCATGGGAGGAAATTCAAAGTAAGGCCAGAAGGGATTGTTATGCTCATCTAGTCTGATCTCCAACATTGCACAGGTCAAAGAACATCATCCAATAATTTCTGCATCAAGCCCATCACTGCTGTATAAAGTAGAGCTGTGGCTCTCAACCTTTCCACTGTGCCCCTTTCAGGAGTCTGATTTGTCTTGTCTACCCCCATCGCCTCACTTAAAAACTACTTGCTTGCAAAATCAAACATAAAAATCCAATAGTGACGCAGCCCACTATTACTGAAAAATTGTCCTTGTTCTCATTTTGACCATATAATTATAAAATAAATCAATGGGAATATAAATATTGCACTTACATTTCAGTGATTAGTACACAGAGCAGTATAAACAAGTCATTGTTTTTATGAAATTCTAGTTTGTTAGTGCTTTTATGTAGCTTGTTGTAAAACTAGCCAAATATCTAGATGAGTTGATTTAACCCTGGTAATACCTCTGCATACCCCAAGGGGTACGTGAGAACCACTGAGCTAGAGCATCTCTCTTAAAAAGACAGTCCAGTCTTGCATTAAAGACTGCGTGTGAGAGAGAATCCACCCTCTCCCTAGATGAGTGGTTCCATGCTCTGGCTCGGGACTTGCTGTGACCTAATGAGACTTTTATTTAACTTTTAGGATTCTTTAAAGCATGCATTATTTGTGGGGAAACAATTCCCAGACACAGAGCCTGGATTTATTGATGGATTTATGAGATAAGGGAATGCTTTATGGCATGAAGCTTAAGTCTCCCTCTAGCATAGAAATCGTGCGAGACAAAGAACTGTGCGCTTTGGAGCAACAACACACGGAGTGCAGCAGGTACATCCTGGAGTGTGACATGGGATTCTGGAGCAAGGGAGACACTCCCTAGAAGCAACAGGCTGGTGCACACAGAAGCAGGAGTGAGCTCTGTGCAAGCTAGAGACGGAAGGAAGTGGTCATGCTAAAAGTGGGTGTGGGGGGGCATTATAGAGGAAATTGGGAAAAGAATTCTAGATGAAGCCATTGGGAGTGGCCCTGCGTGAATCTGAAATCCCCTGATAAAGGGAAAGCTGTATAATAGCCAAAGACACATGACGCTGCCACTGAGCTAGGTAAGGGAAACTTTCATTAACCACACTTAGGGTTAATTACATTACAAGAGGGGAGTGAAAGCTGGAAGCGCTTTATAGATCTGGTTTATAATGCAATTTGTGCATCAGCTAGAGGGAAAGGCCCCTGTTCTGCCACCACCAAAGCATGTTAACAACCCAGAGGCTGCGGAGGCCCAAACATTCGGGGAGCCCAGCAAAGAGAGAGAGCGGGATAAAAGCTAGAGAGGAGAGGAGGAAGACGTGCACAGGAGAACCGACATCAGGTGGGTGCCCTTTGGAGCCAGAAGAGTCGAGTATAACCCCCACAGTGTGTGCGCTACAGGCCCCACTCTGTGCACCATCTACATAGGACAAGAGTCTGTTACTGCCCTAGCTAGGGAGTTGTGGCTGACACTGCCGCCGCTGGTGCTTTGAGCTCTGGAGATCCCCGGTTCAGCCTCCGGTACAGTGGCACGGTGGAGGAGCTGCACAGCAAGGAGAAAGATGGCTGTGAACCTTGGGGAGAAGCGCCTGGGGGTCTGATTTCTCAAGATGCTCAGCATCCAGTGGGAGCTACTGCCGGGCTCAGGTAATCAGCAGCCACCCAGGAAAGTGGGCTCAGCTCCTGGAGAGTAAAAGGAAAACTTGTTCAGTGCTGCCAACTCTCACCATTTTATCATGAGTCTCACAATGATTTTCTTGAAGTCCCAGCTCCTGGAATCAGGTGATTAGGTGACAATCTCAGCTTCCATTTTTTAAAAAAGCAATCCGTTTCTGACTCCCTCCATTATGGAGAAAAGCTGGAGAACAAGCCGCCTAATGGCTGATAAATCGTGGCACATCCAAAGCGCTCCTAACTTACTGTTTTTTAAAATCGCAGTATGCGGGGGCTGACTTGTCATTTTCAAATGGCTAGGGTTGGCAATAGCGCCTCCTCCAGGTGGACGCTTCGTTGTGCGGGACTTGGATCCTACAGGCCGTAGGGGAGAGGCCAGAATAAGAGAGGAGGTGCCTGAGCGACCAGCGGAAACAGGCATGTTGAGGCTGGATGTCTGCAGCGAGGAATCTGTGCTTGAGAAAACGCCCCCTGAGACTCTGAGCAGAGACTGCTCAGGCAGCAGGGAGGCAGCCTCCTGCTTCCACCTCAGCCAAACCCGGACTGGCTGTTCTTAAAACATGGGCAAGAGGAGAGAGTCCATGAGGCCACAGAGAGGCAGGCTGAAGGGCTGAGGAATGGGCTAAGATTCAGGAGATCTGCTTTCAGTTTCCGGCTCTTTTAGAGGTTTCCTGTGCAACCTTGGGCAAGTTACTTAAGCCATGACCCTGTGGGTTATTCTGTGGGGGTCCAATCTGTAGGATGAGGCCCTTAATCTCTCTGGTCCTCAGATAATTTTATCTTTGTCTGTTTAGACTGTAACCTCTTTAGGACCGAGATGGCCTCTCACTGCTACCTGGGAGACTTCACTGCCCTGGGTGGTCCTTACCGTGCTGGTGTGGGACCATTATTTCAGGCCTTATGGCATCATTCTCAGTGATCTGGCTGCACTCACACCTTTAGGGATTACTGGAGCCATGAACTGCTATCAGCTGTTTGGCTTCTGATGCTATGAATAAGCATTAAGCCCTGTAGGAAAAATTAAATCCAGGAAATGAAGGTGAATGAGGGAAGCCACGCTGAGAGCTCTCATCTTCGAAGGGTAATAAACTCAGGGAATAAGGTACCAGGGAAGGAGAATGGAGCAAAAGATAAAACTAGGCAATGGAGTGTAATGCATTTCTGAAGCAGCCCGGCAGAGCAAGCTCTAGTGACCCAGTAGGGAGGCTGGCATTAGACCCGGCAGACTTTCCTTATGTGTTACGTTCCCTGTTTTCATTTTCTTCCTGTTCCAATTTAACCATAATGCGTGTTCCCAAAAGGAAGCAAAACCCACGTGGGAAACAAGGGACAGGCTGTTTCCTAGACAGCAAAGAGCATGGAGAAGGCAAAGAGGCCCATGTCCCAGGGCACTTCAGCACGGGGAACACTGATTATTATCCACCTCCCCTCTGACAAAGACATGGGGAAGCAGGTTTGGTTTGAAAATACTGAATTAATTGTTCGTATTTCTTAACAGCGTTTGAGACTTTAGCCAGTTTCTAAATGAAGGAAATACTTGATGAAGAACCGCCGTGTGTTTCAAGCATTACACTTTGAGGTCTTTTTGTTTTGTTTCCATTGGTATGGGGGTTTGTAATTACAACCAAGTTTCTGAACAGAAAGATTTTCAGAGAGTTATAATGAAACGATTGTAGCATCTCAACCTTTATAAACCTGCTTCGCTTGAGCTTTGCCACTCAGTCCCAGACTCCAGACCTCCTGCTATCCCAGCCTTGGGCTCCCCACCGCTGCCAGTATCGCTCAGTCTTGACCTACAGTCCTGCTGCTACGCCAGCCCTGGGCTTCTCTCTCCAGCTGTGCTGATGTCCCTCAATCCTCACCTCCAGCCTCCTGCTCCCCCAGCCGTGGGCTCTGCATATGCACTGATCTGCTGATGCCACCCAGTCCAGACCTGCAGCTCCCTGCTATCCCAGTCCTGGGCTCCTCCACCCCCACCCACTACTTTGCCAGTGTCCCTCACTCTCAATCCACATGCAGAACGGTGATTCTGTGACAGGCACGAAAGGAAACTGGTACAATACTTAACAACGTCACTTATAAACTAAGACAGGTTTGGCTCTTCCAGGGTTGATTGGTTAATGCAAACCCGGCACAGTTCCTCTGCTAATGAATCCTTTTCTACTCACCACCGAGGCTCATAGAGCAGGACATGGTGCAACAGAGAAGAGCGGGAACTGCCGGAGCCTCGCTTGGTGAATTCAGCTGCATCTGTGGGATTTTTGGAGCACAGAGGAATCTGGTTTCTCAAGAGGAGGAAGCCAGTGCTTAATTTGTGCCAGGACTAGCCTGGGCTGAGCCCTGGCACCTCTGGGCCTGGCAGTTCAGAACCCGTCACGGTTGCTTTGCCACGTCAGTTATGAAAGTAAGAAGACTGCGTGAGCCCCAGCTCCTCTCTTCTTCCGAACAAAGCACTGGCGGATGCGCTCTTCACCCAGAATAGCTCCCTGCAAGTCGGGCTGCGTGTGCGGATTTCACCCAGTTTAGAGCCGTTCCTGGCTGCCTGCACCAGGGAATTTCTACAGTGCCCTTTGGCTGCATCCTTCTCCAGGACCTTGGTACATACCCTCTGCCAGGCACCTGCTCTCCCTCTGGGCACCTCAGACTTTGTTTCTCCAGCACCTTTGCCCTCACGGGTGCCCTCTGGTGGTTGCTGATGGAGAGAGTTAGCCTTTGGCAATGGGATGACAGCGATGCCCTGCGACAGGCTCCCACTGCCCTCCATTCGGCCTAGCTGTCAGCCTCACATGATGGAGCTGCCAAGGGGAAGGGTTGAGATAGCGAGATGACACCTAGCGGCCCTCCCCGAGCTCCTGACCCCATGGTGCTGTTCACACATGTACCCCATATCCACAGTCCAAACCGGCCAGGCGGGGAAGCAGAGTCCGGTGTCTTTTTCAAATATAAGATTTAAACCAGCTTCTGGAGAAATTCCGTGGCCTGTGTGTGCTGGGGTGGGGGAGGAGGTGGGGGAAGCTCTTGGTCTTGATGCTCTCAGTGGCCTCTTCTGGCCTTGGAATCAATGGATCCCCCTGTTCATCCCCTCACCTTGTGGGCCATGAGGAGAACAGGAAGCTCTGCATTGCCCTCAGCAGGCAATAACGATCTATGATCAACTCCCAGGCTTCATGGCTTCAGCTGGTCAGGGGCCAGGAACCACAGTGTGTCTGTCTGGGCACGGATTCCGTCTCGGACACCTGTTTGGATTGATTACGCTGCGCTACGAGCCTCCATTGCCGGGAGCGCACCATTCCTTGGCACGGGGGCCCACGTCTCTGACAAGTCTGAAGCCCCCACTATTGCTAAGCAGCCTTCACACCAAATAGCAACAACACAGCCTGAAAAGCAGAGTCCTGCAAGGAAAGAACTGCCCGAGAGGATGGAGCCCCGGAGAGATTCTGTTTCAGATCAGCCCTGGGGTTTGAACTACGTCCTAATCTGATGATCTACGAGGCAGGAGGGGCCTCTGCATCACCCTCTCATTGACTGTTATTATTTCATAGCATCTCTGAGTGCACGGGGCTGTGGTCAGAAAAGACCTAAGAGACGGGCCCTGCACCAAAGAGCTCACACTCCCTGTGACGGGCTGAGCTGACGAGCAAGGAAAGGATGGGCCAGGGATGGCACGGGCTACAACGGAGACTGGAACATAATAGCACATGCTACATGGAGATCGGTGGGCAAGAACGTCAGGTTCCCCAAGCCAGCCCAAACACCCTTGGATTTAGGAGTGAGTGTGTGGTGTGTGTGTGCGCGCGCTCGCGCTTTAGGCTTCAGCGTGGTGGCCAGGACAGGGGCTGTTTCCCAGTCCTGCTCAGCCTCCACTGCAAGCCAGGTTGGCAGGATCAGGCCTGTACAAAACCCCAAACCCAGCTCTTGTCAGTGGGGCTCTTCAAATACAGCTGGGCAAACCTGTGAATAAAGGAAACTCTTCCCCTGCAGCTCGTGCGAAGCAGGGCATGAAACATTGTCCTGGGGGCACTGATGTAAAGCCCCTTGGAGCTGGTGGAAACAGCCTCCATGGAACATTTCCCTGGCCTCTCCTCCTGCACCAGCGCTGGAACGGGCTGTTTGGAGCTCGCAGCCAGAACCTAGCCCCGAGGGAGCAGGACACAGAGTGTCCATCAGCAGGATACAGGCTCAAGAGCCCCAAGAGCTGCTAGGCTATGTCCCTGCTGGACCAAGGTGGCTCCCAAACACCCAGCTGCCAAGTCCACCCAGAGTCTCTCTCCATGGGGAATGGATGCCTCATCCATCCGAGCGATGCATCTCCTACCCCTTTGGAACTGCAGGGGAGAGCCCTGAAGTGACTACACCATCCATGCTGAGTATGTGGCAGCAGAGAGTCCTGCTGGTCCGGAAAACCCCTCCCATCTGACTGCAGAAAAGCTCCCTCTCTTACTACCAGAGGGAAGCCACCAAACCAACCGGCTCACAGGACGGTGGGACCTGATCCAGAGCCCATTGCAGCCCTAAATAACCAGATCGTTCTTGCAGCTGTAAAGGGGTTGCCACCGATTGAGAACACAGTATTTATCATCTGAATCAGACAAGGGGCCCGTCTGGCCTGGTATCCCATCTCTAACGGGGCAGCACCAGCTCCTCCAGAGCAAGGAGTGAGAAATCCTGCAGCAATGGGATAACCTGCCCTAGGGCAAGCTCCCTCCTGACCCCTAGTAGTCAGAGGTCAGGGCTCATGTGCTGTGCAGGCAGGGTTCGAGCCATTTCTGAATGCCTGATTGTTTTTTTTCAATCCTCACTATTCTAACTGTGGATATTATTGTTATCCAAATTAGGTCTTGTCTACATGGGGGAAAGTTAATCTGAAATAGGGCAGGATGTGAATGTAAAGCAACATAGCTATTCTAGATTAGCTCGCTGTGTGGATGTTCTTGTTCTAGAAGAGCTATGTCCATGAATTTCTCTGTGTAGACAAGCTCTCTGTGCCTTCTAGGGACCCTGCAGAGCACATGGCCACACTGACATCTTGTGGCAGTGAGTTCCCCTGGCTAATCATGGGTTGTTTCGAAAAGCATTTCTTTTTACCAATTTGGGCTCTGACACCTTTCTGTTTTATTGACTGTCCCTTTCTTCGTGCTCTCAGAGGCAGGGTGAATAGAAGTTCCTGAGCTACCTCTTCTATCCTCTTTGTTAATCTGGATACCTCTTTCACATCCCTCTTCCTTTTCTCCTCTCTGAGGCCTGCTCTGCATACAGTTTGTACCTGGAAAATTATTTCAATTAAAGGCATGCCCTTTTTTGTAATCAAAAGATTTATTCCAATACAACCCTTAGTGAGGATGAAGTTAAACTGGTAAGAAGATGCCTTGCACTGGTATAGCCTGTTCCCGTTCCCAAATGGGATTAGCTATACGGGTGTATCCTCATTCGCACTGGGACGGGCAGGGCTGCGGGAGGAAACACTTGTGGAATTACCAGCCACACTCAAAATCATTCTTTAGCCCTTGTCTCCAGGCTCCATTTATGGCCCGAACAACCAACAAAACAAAACTTCCAGCTGGGTGTTTCTCCCCCCGGGAATCCCCCTCCTCCAGGGATTCCTGCAGGAACCGCTCCCTTTTAGAAGCTTCTCTCCACAACCCCGGCATGCCCCAGCGTCCTGCAGTTCTTTATAAGGAACACTTGTCCCCTTCTCATTGCATCTGATCTGAGAACAGGGCTGGCTGGCTCTCGGCTTTGAAGGGGCAGGCCACCCTATTAGAGGGGGGCTGTGTCATTATAATGATGCCATTCTGATTAAAGGGGTGTCACTTGTGTGGGTCAAGAAGGCTGAAGGTTATAGTCATCCCAGTCTTTCTCACTCCCTCTTTATACGCTAGGAAATCTCCTGACAATGAAGAGCTCCTTACCGAGGGGTGGATTCTCCACCCGTAGATGGGGGTGTCTTTCTAACCGCTCTGCTGCAGCTCAAACAGGAGTGACAAGCTCACTGCAGAAATTATTGGGCAAGGTTCCGTGCTACACAGGAGGTCAGATAACAACTGTCCTGGGCCCTTTCTGGCCTTAAGGTCTATCTGCCTAAAAAGCTGCTGACCGGTGACTGAACTGAAAGCAGGCGCCCCTTTGCTTTTTCTAAGGGAAGTACAGAATGGGTGGGCGAATGGAGACAGCTGAACAGAACTGAGCCAGCCAGGGTGTAGATCCCTAGATTCAAAGGCCAGTAGGCACCATTGTGACGAGCTCGTCTGATCTCCTGGATTACACAGGCCAGAGAAGTTCCCCCATTTCTTCCTAGACAGGATATTTTAGAAAAACATCCAAGTGTGATTTAAAAACGGCCAGCGACGGAGACTCCACCATGACCATGGGTGAATGGTTCCAGTGGTTACAGTAGATTGCCCAGGGACCAGACGAGAGTTTACAGGCACCCAGGCAAGCAGCGCTACTCCAGTCATCAGGGACCCCATACTGTCTGAGAGACACAGAGAGAGGACACGGTGAGATCTTCAAACAGGGCGAAAGTCACCCCCATCAGGGAAGTCTAACGGAGAGGTACAGAGGAGTCAAAGCAGAGCCTAGGTCTTGTTCAGACTCCTCTGCACAGGGCTGAATTTCACCCACAGAGGATGCCAGCCGGCTACTGAAAATGTCCCCACCTGAGTGGACACCAGAGTGTGTCTGGCACGTACAGTGGTCAAACCCCTCCCCGGCGGGGACTGACTTCACCTGTAGCATCTCACAGAATTACCCACCTACCCCCACTCCTCAGGGCTTGCCAGAGCCCAGCATTGCTGAAGCACATAGGAAACACAAAGGATCAGGTCCTGGTTTCCCTGGGATTCTCCCTCCATCACAGGAC
Organism: Dermatemys mawii; assembly: GCA_007922305.1. Lineage (NCBI taxonomy): Eukaryota > Metazoa > Chordata > Testudines > Dermatemydidae > Dermatemys > Dermatemys mawii. Next base: position 313,541 of record ML677403.1, read on the forward strand.
TCCATGGGGTCGGAGCTTTAAGAAGGATGCCAGATAATATGGTGAGAGTTGGCAGCACTGGTTTCTCTCGGAGATTCCTCTTTGTCCACCTCGCCCCAGTCCCCACAGTGCAATCCCAACTAAGTAACTGGAAGGCCAGGGCCATTTGCAGAAATTTTGCTGTGATCTGACAGGGGAGACAAGCAGATGGACAGACAGAAATGGCCATTGGCCCTGAGTGAACGACGATGTTATCCAGAAAATCTCAGACCAAGGGGACACAAAGTGGGGTGGAAAAAACAGCCTCAAAGAGGGAGAGCTATCAATTACATTTAATTAAACCAGAAAGATCATTTGCCATGACAAGAAGCCCACCCTCTGTTAGAAGAAAACATCCAACAGCAGTTGGGAATGGACAGCGTAGGGTGGTGTGTTTCTTAATCACGTTCAAGGCACATCTGCATATTTCTTTCATTTTGCAGCGATTATGAAGTTACTGTTTAATTTCCTGGGCTCTGTGAATCCACCAGTGCAGGGAACAGTGTGAACGGGCGAGGAATAGCGTTGTGTAATTAACATCATTAATCACAGCGCATAGTTCCCTCTCAGCGGGAGACAGGGCCCGTCTTCCCCACCCTCACATCGCTGGGGAAAGCAAAGTGCTCGGACACGGGGAGAATCCAGGCAGAGTCTGGGTCTCTGCGATGGACAGAAACCTGAAGAGGGGAAGGCTCACTTGCCATGAGGAGCTCAGCTCTTATTAACAGCAGAGGCAAAGACCAACGTGAATGATGAACACAGGATCAGAAGCACAGTGTCATCCTGTGTTTTCACATTGGGCCTGGGAGTCAAGACTCCTGGGTTTTAGTTCTGGAAAGGGAGTGGGATCTAGTGGATTAGAAGAGGGGGAGCCAGGACTTCTGGGTTCTTGTTCTGGAAGGGGAGTGGGATTTAGTGGATTAGAAGAGGGGGAGTCAGGACTCCTGGGTTCTCTTCTGGCCATTGCTACTGATTTGCTGCATGACCAAAGTCACTTCTCTGGGTGGTGCAGTGTCCCTACCTGTTAACTGGAGACAGCAACCCTGGCCTCTGTAGGGGAAAGGGGGAATAAGACTTAGAGTTTGGCAACTTCTATTCCAGCCTCAGGGGCCAGGTGCTCCGGAGATATAAATTATTACTATTAGTATTACCACAGATAGCGATCGCTCCCACCCCTTCTCCCAAACCACTCAGAGTTAACTGGCAGGGGCGGGAGGTGCAGGGTCCTTATCTTCCCCCTGCTTCCCCAGCCACCTGGCTTTGCCTTTGTGCTTGGCACAGCACCTGCAGGGGGTGGGGCTCCATCCATCGCCGCCTCCTCCTGGCCGCTCACTATGTCACTTGTCGACTTGTTCCTCGGCACAGAGTCACTTCTCATTCCCTCCCGCCAGCCCCGAAGTGATGGGGATAAGGGACCCTCCTGTGCTGCAGGACAAGAACCAACACTGGGCTGTGAAGGCTGCCAGGAGAGGGGACGCAGCTCTACAGGGCAGGGACCAGGCCTCCTGCTGGGTAATAAATCGTTAATAACCATATGAGCAGCCCCAGTAGGGACGGGCACGTGAGCTTCGGTGACCCTGTTCACCCAGCAAGCCTGGGTAAGCAGCAGGTAGCACATTGTGAGTGAACCAACTTGATCCTGACCCGCCGCTATCCCCTGCTTGTTCCCCCCGACAACACACAGCTCTGCGGAGGCTCCGCAGCCCTCAGCTCCCAGCCTCACCCACAGGTCCCGCAGTCCCACCCTGCAGACCTCCTGCTCCCCCCCTGCACCGCCTCCTGACAGTTCCCTTCACTCCAAAGGAGACCTGAGGGAAAGCTCTGTGTAAACCTGAACGCTTGTGTTTTTCACCAACAGACACTGTCCAATACGAGATATTACCTCACCCACCATCCCCCTGCCCACAATCCCAACCTGCAGCCCCCCTGTTCTCCCAGCTTTGGGCTCCATCCTCTGCCCACGGTTCTCAGACCCCTCAGGCCACAGCCTCCCCAGCTCTGCTTCAGGCAGACAGCGCTTCTCGTATCAAACGAGGATTGTTTGTAATGCTTGTGTCACAAACTTATCTGGCCGAGCTGGTCTCGGAGCTCTGCCCGTCTCCTGGCCGATACGAATAAAGAGTCTCTCCTCTCTCTCCATGGCCTTTGATGCCACTCAGTGCTTTACATGCCAGGCCCCACTCCCCCGTGTACCCGTCTGCCCGCTTCACCATCGCCTGGCCCTCTGTGCAGTCATTTCCCACCAGGGCACGCTGGGGCCAAACCTGGTGGCATTTTACATCCACTGTGCACTGGCCTAAGCAACGACACTGGTTTCAGGGCAACACAGACTCTGATCCTACACCCTCAGCCCCCTGGGAAGGGCATGGGGTAGGAATCAGGAGACCTGGGTTCTAGTCCTGACTCTGCCACAGACTTCCAGTGCTGACCTTGGGCAAGTTACTGCCTCTCACTGTGTGTATCTGCGGTGCCTGGTGCAACGGGGCCCAGACCTCGGTGGTGGGGCATTGTGACAAATAATAATAATCTGTTACTAAAACAATCTTTGGTCTCCTTTAGCAGGTGAACTGCCGAAACCTCATCCTGCCACCCTAGAGCCAGTGGCTTCTCCTGCCCTGGCGATCTTCTCTCCTCTGCGCGTGGTCTTTAAACCAAGCCTTCCCACATGGTCTTTAAACATTAACTTGCCCTCATGGAGTGGCTGCCAAGGCGAGTGAACCCGGATCAGTCACCTAGAGCCGAGCGGGGAGGATCTTTGTGTTGCTCGGAGCCTGTTCTGCAGGGAGGAGCGGTTGGAAGGGCGTGGGCTGTTGGCTCACCCCTCGCCTACGCAGCCCTGGACGCACAATGGGTCCCAGGCTCCTGCATGCCAACACCCTCCCAAGTGCAGGAGACTGAAGATGCCAGTGACCCGGTGAGCCTGCCTGACGAAGGAGGATGGGCTCCCCTGCACTTTCATTCCTGTTCACACACAGCACAGCTCCGGTTTTCTTTTCCCCAGCAGGCGTCTGGGCCTCCTGGTTCTCCCAGATTAAAAATATCGCACAAGCGTATAGCACGGCCCCCCTGGGCAGCAGCAGGAATGCAGCGTGGGGCATTGCCACAGAATGTTTGATATCAAGAGTCCCTCCTCCCCCGGCCTGGTCTCACCACCTCACTGCCCTGTACTGGGGTATGAGGAGTTTCTGGACGGGAACTCCTCATACACCAGTACAGGGCAGTGAGGTGGTGAGACTAGGCATGGGGAGGAGGGACCCTTGATATCAAACATAGCCACTGAACCCAACTGTACCCACTGCAGATGGTGAACGCCAGGCCTCTGGGTGCTATTATTATTAGTGCACCTCCAGCGCACCAGGCCCACCTCTCCCCAACACTCATGGGGATTCTCAGTATTTTTCAGCCAGGGTTCAACAAGAAGAAGACGACGGCTTTGCTGCTCCCTTTCATCCCTGCTAATCTCTGTGTCAGGTCCTTCCCACCAGCCCAGCACAAAGTGTCCCCCTGCAGAGCTAACAAAGGCCTGGTATCTCCCCAGAGAGGGGCTGTGCAGGCCCAAAGAATCCATCATGAGGAAATCTAAGGAAGCTGGGCTCCCCACCCAGCTCTGCCAATGCCCCCCAATCCCAACCCGCAGTCCCCCTGCTATCCCAGCCCCAGCTCTGCCTACAAGGCCTGCTATGAAATGAGGGGAACTGTACAGTGACCTTCGGGACGTTTGCAAAGGGACAACATGGAGGATTCACTGCCCGCCTGGAAGAGCCCACTGGCCCATCGAGTCTGCACCAGGCAAGGTGTGTGATACTCCAACTCTGAGAAAACGCACAGGGAGGAATCTAGGCACCAGGAGGGGACTCGGGCAAAGGCGCCCACTGGGCCGTGCCGGTCAGTCAGCCGTCCCTGGCTCTCTGCCCTCAGAGAAACTCCAAACAGATTCTCTGGGCCCAGAGGCCAGAGCCAAGCCCAGGGGCCGCGGCGGCATTTCAGGGGTTCTGCCTCTGTACTCAGCTGCAGCGGTCACGTGAGAGCCGCCTGGTGCTGGGGTGCCTGGCAAGGCAGGTTCGAGCCGAGTTCAGCCGGTATCTCTGAAGAGGACAAGCAAATCATCTCCACATGGGCAGTGGGAGAGTGCGGAGGAGAGAGGGATGCCTGCCAGAGCAAGACTGCGGTTCAGATCCCTCCTGACAGCTCCCCAGCAGCCCCCGCAGAGCCTGTCAGCCCACCAAACAAACTTCAAAGTAAACAAGGCGCCCGGGACCGGGCTGCTGCAGCCACTTTATCATCAGCGGAGAGTATTTTCCTCCCCCCAAACTGTTGCCGTTTGATACCATTTACACGAGCCGCCCAGAGCGGGATTTACAGGCAGGTGCCCAAACGAAGCGCCGGGATAGTTGGCGGGGCCCCAAACCAGAGGGGAAGAGAGAGTTTTACAAAAGCCTTCAGACTGTGGTTTTATATGATAGGGACCGGAGAGCAACATCCATCTTCGGGCTTAACATTTCATCTCTAGATCAACAGCCCGTTCCTTCCCCCACGGTCAGCTGCAGCTGTTGGCTTATCATTCCATTACAGCATTTTCCTCTTATTGCGCAGGTCACATGAGGAGGGATACGGGCCAGACGGGTCTCCCCTCTGGGTCAACACGCCACAGCCGCGGTCTAAACCGCTGCCCATGGTGACATTGGATTCTGCAAACCCAGAGCAGTCCCTGGCCACAACACGGGGGGTGGGGTTATGCGGGCGCATACGTGTGAGAAGGCTGGGAATACAAACACGGGAGAACAAGATTTTAAAAAATGAGGGTTGGAAGTTAGACTCCTTTGAAAATACCAGCCTGGGAGCTTAGGGGTGTTAGGGTAAAATCTTCAAGAGTGCCAAAGGGTTTCAAAAACACTTAGTGACTAAGGAGCCTAAGTCTCGTTTTCAGAAAGGACTTGGGGCACCAAACTCCCATAGACGCCTTTGAAAATCCCACGTGAGAACCATTATTTAGGCACCAAAATAAGCCTCTAAGGGTCAATTTTTCAAGAGCACCTAAGTCCCATTTTCAAAAAGTCTGTGTTTCCTAAATGCCCAAATCTCTTGAAAAGGAACTTGGGTGCTTTTGAAAATTTTACCCTTAGAGGCTAAATAACAATTTACAGATGGGATTTTCAAAGGCATCTATGACTTTGGTGTCCCAAACATGCATTTGAAAACACCCCATACACTACTAGAGGATGAAAAAAGGTGTCTTGCAGAAGTGACAAAGAGTCCTGTGGCACCTTAAAGACTAACTAAAATTTTAGAGCATAAGCTTTCGTGGGCTAATACCCACTTCATCGGATGCATGCAGTGGAAGTATCCAGGGGCAGGTATAAATAGGTATGCAAGAACCAGGTGGGAGATAACAGGGTTAGTCCAATGAGGCTGAACCAGCTTGTTATGTCTAATCAGGGAGGGTGAGGTGTTCCTCTAGCAGCTGAACTGGAGGTGTGAATAGCGAGAGAAGAGAAGCTGCTTTTGTAGTTAGCTAGCCACTCATAATCTTTGTTCAATCCTTGATTGATTGTATCAAATTTGCAAATGAATTGCAGCTCTGCAGTTTCTCTTTGCAGTCTGATCTTGAAGTTTTTTTGCTGCAAAATGCTGACCTTTAAGTCTTTCATGGTGTGTGCAGGGAGACCGAAGTGTTCTCCTACAGGTTTTTGTATATTGCCATTCCTGATATCTGATTTGTGTCCATTTATCCTTTTTCGTAGGGACTGTCCAGTTTGGCCGATGTACATAGCAGAGGGGGCATTGCTGGCACATAATAGCATATATTACATTGGTAGATGTGCAGGTGAATGAACCAGTGATGGTGTGGCTGATCTGGTTTGGTCCTGTGATGGTGTTGCTGGTGTAGATGTGTGGGCAGAGTTGGCTTTGAGGTTTGTTGCAAGGATTGGTTCCTGAGTTAGAGTTATTATGGTGCGGTGTGCTGTTGCTGGTGAGAATATGCTTGAGGTTGGCAGGTTGTCTGTAGGCCAGGACTGGCCTGCCTCCCAAGGCCTGTGAAAGTGAGGGATTGTTGTCCAGGATGGTTTGTAGATCACTGATGATCTACAAGGTGATGATCTACAAAGGTGTCTTAACACCCAAGCCTAGGCCCTGATCCACACACAGCATCTGTACTTGTTCATTACGTCAGCTAGGGGTGTGATTTTGACCTAGAGAGTTAGACCGGGACTACCCCAAGTGTGAATGCACCTCACAACTGTACAGCTTACTTCCTTTCTGGGATAAGAATAAGCTCCACCAGTATAAGCTACTTTACCAGTATAACGGCGAGCGGGTTGTTCCAGTGTAATTGTATCACTACAGTTAAAGATGCACAGCTTATGTGAGCAGAAAAGCCCTGAGCTAACGTGGTTCAAGCAAGCATCATTTTTCTTGACTTCCACAGGGTCCCCATAACCTGGTTTCAAAAGCACCAAACACAACAAGTTCCAAGGAGCCCTTTGGAAAGAGCCTCCATGTCCAGGCCCTGATAGGAGCCTCTCTTGGCCTTCGGGGGAATATCACCCCAGGCAGAGAGGCAAGGGAAGGCCTCCTCCCTGGATTCCAGTGCAAGTCCAGGGCCACAGACTGCAACCTCTTTCAAGCAGTGACCAGCCCGTGAAGTATCCAGTGGAGCTGTGGGCACTGTGAAACAAAACAAGAACAGCAGCCAGCCAGAGGAGGTGATGGAGAACGGGAGGCACAAACTGTGAGACGCTGGTGTTGACCGTGTCCCCTTACATTGAGGTCTGGCCAGCTGTAGCTCTTTCTGGCTCATGTCTGACGACTAACCAGCCCTGGGAAGTGGGCAAGCCCTGGTATTTTTATTACTGTCCCTGTTTGCTGCCAAGCGTCTGCGTCACCGGCAGGGAGGCGGCTGTGTTCTCTCTTCTGAAGCGCAGAGGAGATAAGATTGGACCGTTAAGAAAAATCTTTAAAGGCGGCTGCCAAACTCCAGGAAACTTTACAAAGCCTGATGTCTCCTTCCTAGCAGCCTCCCCAACCCATCATGTGCCGTCTCTGTATTTCTTTTCCCAGCTATGCCGGCTGCCAGACACCTATCTATGCAGAGAGAGACGTTCTCATCTTTCAGAACAGCACCATGCTCCCCATGCTGTGGATCGCCAATGCCACAAGACTAAGCGTACCCTGCCATGGGGCAGGAGGTGATTCCAGAGCACAGCCAGGAAACCGGTGACAGAGAGGGGACATGACTGGCACAAAGCCACACGGGACTGCAGGAGGCCTATGTCTGGAAAGAGAGACCCAGGAGTCCTGACGTCCAGCCCACCCTCTAACCTACCCACTAGCAACCACTCCACTCCCAGAGCCAGGGAGAGAACCCAGGAGTCCTGACTCCCAGCCCTGTCCCTGCTCTAGCCACAGACCCCATTGCTTCTCCACCTTGCATTTGGCTTGTTTCTCTTGCTGATTCATTCAGCTGGTGTTGCAGCCCGGTCTTTGTGACATCACTAGCTGAGGTCCCAAATTCCAGGCTGAGCTGCGAGGTTCATGACATCCCCAGTGGACGTCACAGAGGCCCGACTCAGCTGGTGCATTCAGGCTAATTCCATAGGAGAAGCTGCGGTTTACACAGATCCCCCAAGTCAGGACGATGTGGCCAAGGACAGGGGCAGCGGGAGAGTTCAAAGGCATTTTGGGAACTGACTGGGTTCTTAAAGTTTACCCGAATGTCACCGTGGTAATTTCAACTCTGGCCTCAGGAACTAAGGAACCTCTGGAAGCTCTGAATCATCCCCCATGCTGCAAGGGAGGGGAGAGCCAAGGGTCCGCCCAAAGCAGCTGTGCTGATGCTCGTGGCCGTGATCAAAGTGCTCTGTGCAAGGAGATAACCTCCTGCAAGATCTCCCCTGACCCGCTCCATGGAGCGTTGCCACTTGGCCAGCGCCAGGAGTCACAAGGCTGCAGCTTTGGTTAATCATTCAAAGCCCCGTTAGGGACGAGCAGCCCCCTCCTCCAGCTTATCTCGGTTCCAGACGGAGAGGGAGGTAGGGGCAGCAGGACCGGGAACATCCCAGGCACCAGCTCCCCAGAGTCCCCCTCCTTCAAGAGGCAAAGCCAAGACCTAGCAGAACCAAGGGCCTGCCCCAAAAGAATATCACATTTGGGAAGTGGCGGGCCTGTGGCTGCCAGGTGGCGGGTCATGGACTGGCTTCCACTAGCAGTGTCAGGGTTAGGGCTGCCTGTGCCCCGTCTCCTCTAGGACGGAACGTGGAGATCGCTAAAGCAGTGCAACAGCCCGTCTCTTTGTAGGCCCAGAGTGACCCCGGTGCCCGCAGTCCTCTTTCACAGGGACCCCTCCCAGGGGAGAAAAAACCAACTGAGTAGCATCGTAACCCCACACGCCACCTCACAACAACCACTCACTAAGATCTGGGCTGCCTGCCTCCCCAGCCACATCCCGCTAGAGGGCCCCCAGCCTGAGGGGTGAGAGGAGCCGGCTGCGCCGGGCAGCTGAACTCGGCTGGGACAGGAGAGGAGCGGTGAGCCGGGAAGCGGGACGGGTGTGCTGGTGAGTGGCCAGGAATGTCCCAGAAGTGGTGTGGGGGGGTGAGTTGTAGGGGGGTTAGGGGATGAGTGGGGACTGTTGAGGGGCTGCGGGTGAGGGACTGGGAGCAAGTGGGGAATATTAGGATCGGGGGATGGGACATTGGGGGATGAATGTCAGGGCCACTGGGATGGGGGTGCTGTCAGGATAGGTGGGGGCCGGTGGAGGGGTGTTGGGGTAGATGTGGGGTTGCAGGGCCATTTGGGGGCCCATGTGGGGATGGGAAAAGGGGCACTCTGGGGGGGTCACTCCCTGTGCAGGAGCTCAGCAAATTGTTTTTGCTGTGCCAGGCTGACAGCCCTTGGAGCAGAGCCCTAGTTTCAGGAAGGTGGGGGCCCCACCAATGTCCACAGGGCCCAGAAACCCAGGGCTTGTCTTTCTGCAGTGTGGACGTGGCTACAGACAGCTGCATCCCAGCTGGACCGGGCAAGGAGCAGAGTCCCCTGCACCCCATTCCTACCTCTTGGTTGGCAATTCAGGAATAACCCCCCTCCCCCGACATGCTCACACACCTCACTCCTTTCCAGCCAGCTCCCAACCCCACAGTTCTTCCAGACTTCAGGAAATTGAAACGCACAAATTGCTAATATTCTGGAGCTAAGCCTGAAACCATCACATCGAATCCTAGAATATCCGGGCGGGAAGAGACCTCAGGAGGTATCGAGTCCAACCCCTGCTCAAAGCAGGACCAACCCCAACTAAATCCTCCCAGCCAGGGCTTTGTCAAGCCAGACCTTAAAAACCTCTAAAGAAGGAGATTCCACCACCTCCCTAGGGAACCCATTCCAGTGCTTCACCACCCTCCTCGGGAAAAAGTTTTTTTCCTAATATCCTACCTAGACCTTCCCACACTGCAACTTGAGACCATTACTCCTTGTTCTGTCATCTGCTACCACCGAGAACAGTCTAGATCCATCCTCTTTGAACCCCCTTTCACGTAGTTGAAAGCAGCTATCAAATCCCCCCTCATTCTTCTCTTCTGCAGACTAAACAATCAGCCTCTCCTCATCAGTCATGTGCTCCAGCCCCCTCATCATCCCACCAGTGATCTCCCTGGGGGAAGAGAGAGCAGGTGCCACCTTGCTTTCCAACCACCCCTGCAACAAAGGAATTTGGTCCATCTGAACGGAGCCAGGCAAGACATCAGGATCATCCTTTCCGTTTTACAAATGGGTAAACTGAGGCACCAGGCGGGGGTCACACAGCGAGTCAGTGGCAGAGCTCAGAGTAGGACCCAGAGTCCTGACTCACAGTCCTGTGCTTACACCACAACACTATCTTTCTTCTCAGTTAGGAAAGTCAGCAGAAGCCTCTGGATGGCTTCAATGTACTATTGAGCTTTGCCATTCAGGTATTGGCAGTGTTCACTTAGTGGTAGCGTCTAGTAGGCCCACTCATGGATCATGACCCTGCTGTGCTAGGCGCTGTACATTATTTATGAGGGGTATTACGGTAGTGCCTAGGAGCTCCAGCCATGGATCACGACCCCACTGTGCTAGGCACTGTACAAATACAGGACAAATGTATCCCTAGAGGCTGTCAACAGCCTTAGAGTTTGGGTCTTGCTGACAAAGGTGGATCGAAGGTCAATACTCGCCTACAGACATTTCTGAGGCAATTAATAGCTGGATTCCTCTTGGTGCCGGTTGCCGAATTTATTCACGTTTTGTGTCTCCATTTTCCTCTTTTCGGTTTCCAGGATTATTTAATATCAGGAGAGTAAAATATTTCAACGGCTTTATTAAACAGAGTTCAGGTTCTACCCCTAATGCCTCTGGGCTGGATGGTGGGAGCAGGAGTTCTGGGGGAAGGAGGCTGTGGAAGGAGCTGCAAAAATATGGGAGTTTGCAGGTGGGCCAAAGTGCAAATCCCTTATTGTCATGGTCTGGGCTTCTGCCTCCATTACAAATGTACAAAGTCCATTTCAAAAACACACAGTCTCTCTCCCCACAGATTTATTTGGGATGTAACATTCAGAAGTGGCTATCTGGGACTGCAGCAGACAGCATGAGGAAAGGCTGCTTCACCGGCTACCTGGGATTCCTTGAGGGAACCTGTAACGTTTTAACTTCACGTTTGTGACAACAAACACGCTTTCGTTTCGCAGAAACACCATCTCTGCTTCCAACTACACACAATACAGCTCCTGCCCGAATTGGTTCCTACTCTGGAACTTACTTCAAAAATCACAACCAGCCTAGCAGAGCAGCCCCATTCTGTGCTCCTGAAGCCCACGCCAGCCACTCAAAATCGGCTCTACCCTCTTCCCCCGTAGGGGGGAGACAAACCAGCCACCACCAGCCAAGCAGAGCACAAACACAGCTCAGTGCCTCTCCAAGTTCCATTGCACGCACAGGCGCCTGTGCAGACAGACAGACCTGGTAGCCTGCCTGGAATGGCAATAGAAGTATGCCATTTGCACCCCAAAGTGGGGAAGCCAATTCCAAACCAGAACGTGCTCTCCCACCCTGACAGCTCCCTCCCTTTTAAACCACGGGAACTCCATACACTTTAGCTCCCACAGCATCCCTGTCCCTCCTGGCTCTTTGGAAGACCTAACTTTCCCCTTAGGGGCAGAACGTTCCAAGTCTTTGTTACTAGGTCTCTCTGCTCAGGTAGGCAAGGCCTGGGTCTCAGTTGCTCTAGAACCTCATGCAATCTCTCCTATGCAAAACGCTTCTGTTCCAACCCGGAAACAGGCACAGAGCCATGGAGAACCAGCTGCTCTCTGTGCAAGGTATTCTTTAGTACCCCGGCGCATCTCTCTCTCTCTCTCTCTCTCTCTCTCCATTTGCAACTTAGGCACGGGCCTACAGCAGAGTTGCACTGGCCAAGTTCTGCCTTCAGTTGCACTGGTGCACGCCCACTGATTTGAAAGGCATTGCACCAGTGTAAGCCGGAGACTCCTGGGTTCTAGTCCCAGCTCCATGATCCTGGTCAAATCACGACCTGCCTCTGGTCCCCTTAGAGCTGGTGGAAACTCAGAAGTTCCATTCCTCAGGAAATTCTGACATTTTAAAATTTCCTTTCATCCAAAATTGGAGAAAAACATCAAGATTTCAAAATTCACCAGGAAACATTTCCATTTTGGAAACGTTTTGGGAAGAACAAAATGACCTTATTGAAGTGCTTCACGTCAGCCGTTCTATTGTAGAAGAAATAAAATCCAAATGAAGTGCTCTGATAGTCTTTCTATAAACATTTTCACAAAGTTGATGCCATATGTTGCCGTGGGATCTTTTGAATTTCCATTTTCCAATGGAAAACTGTTCCCACTGGAAAATTTTTGACACGCTCCACTGTATTTAGGGCAGGGATGACCTCTCACTACAACAGAACCCTGATTTTATGCACACCAATCTTACGAACAATAAGTGACACCAACCATTCTTCCCTTGTGGGAAAAAAAAGTCATAGTGAAAGTCATGGTGAACAAGTTGATGTCCCTTCACTGTCCGATACTTTCAGTGCATTGGAAAGTGCTTTGCAGCGGTTTGAAGGACAAGCAGAAAGCTCTGTGCTGCGGTTTATGCACTGAACCTGCTGTAATGTTGATATGGTCAATTTTATTATCTGCAATTACTTGGTAAAATAGGGATCTGTGCAGAATGGGCCTCTAGACACTACTACAATATATATCACCTGACCTTGTGCTTTCTATGCCCTGCTGCGTATCATTAGTCATCTCTTCTTCCCAGTCCACCTCCAGGAATCCATCTCACACCTGTTCTCTCTGCTCGGCTCCCCCTTAATGGCAGCCTCAAACACAACAGCCAGAGCTTGTGACGTGAGGGAACCAAAACTCAAAGCCCGGGGCACTTACTTCTCGTAGTCGTGCTTGCAGTACAGCTGCCGGTTGCGACAGTAGCAGGTGCCCGATAGTGGCTGCAGGCAGGCAGCACACTTCACACAGCCTTCGTGCCAGGAGCGCTCATTGACCCGCAGGAGGAACCGGTCGGAGATGGGCGTGTCGCAGCCGGCACAAACCTCCCGCATTTTGGAATCCGACCCTAGCAAAAGGAGAAAAAGGCCAATGAACCACACGAAGGGGGATGTGTGCCGCGAAGGTGGAATTCGCCCCTGGGGAGGAGACCCAGCACATGGCCTAGGTGCTGCTGAAATCCGGCTTCAAGGGCTGAAGCTGGATTTAAGTGGGGCCTAGGCTTCATGTTTCTGCTAAATCTGTTTTTAAAGCCATGTGTTACTAGTGTCAATTGCTGAGCGTGCACCCAGAGAGAGAGAACATTGTACTGGGCACATATTTTACAATCTTATCAATAAATAAAAAGCTTTGTCCTGCAAAAATATATGGCATCTTCAGGGCTGGTTTCTAATTTTCAGGCAGTACATTTGTAAAACTCCTCTCTCGTCTGCCCCAAATCCACCACTAAAGAGAAATAGAGAATGCAGACAACCATCCCCTCCGGACTCGAATAGCCAGATCTTCAAGAGTACCCAGCACTTACACCCAGGACTGGGCCTTCACATGATATCAGCACATTGGGGGCTGAAAATCTGCCGAGTGTCACTTGCACCGTGGGGAAGATTTTCCGAAGTGAACCACTCCCAGCTGTTTTCAGTAATGATGGGTAACTTCTCCACAGTGTACAATTTCTCCACAGAGTAATTTCTCCACAGTTCTCAATGGCGCAGGATACGCACGTCCTGTTGTTCCCAGGGATGCGTGGGTGGACGCTAAGTCCTTTTGATAGTTTACAAGGAGAGTTTGGAAGGAGGTCAGATCTGGGTCTGAACAGCCAGCCTGTCCCTCCCTGGCATAGGCCACATTCATCCCCGTCAGGGGGACGCGGAGCTATACCAGTTAAAATAGCGAGAGCTCCAGAGACTTGGGATTTTTCCCTTGGATGTTATCATGACATAAATCTATGGCCACCCTTCAAAGGCTTCCCTGCAATAACTCCAAGGCAGAGGCGTGGGTAATAAATACGCTCTCTGGGCTGTCGGCCGAGCCAGGCAGGTACGAGGTACCTTAGCCGAGTGCACTGTCCCTCCACTCTCATGCTGAGCTGCTCAGGTTCGTTAAACCCTTCATTTGTCCTCTCCCTCCACCAGCCCCTTGTTCTTGTACCTTCCTTTGGGTAGGGTCCTGGGGCAGTGCTCACCCAGAGCCCACTGGGGGGCCGGGGGAGAGGGAGAGGTGCCAGCTAGTCACATTGGTGACATTTACTCCTTTTGTAAGGGCTTACATAGCACCTAGGCCTCTTGCTGGGCCCTGCCCAGGAGCAGGGGTGGGGCTAGGGCCTCCCAGGATGAGACAGGCCTGATGGTGGGGTTGAGGGAGGCGTGTCTAGGCCTCCAGCTGGGCACTGGTCTGGGTGAGTTTTACCCCATGTGAGCACTAGGGACGTGACAGTCATGAGAGAACTGGCGTGTCCAACAAAGAAAGGCCATAAACTTCCCTCCTCGGAGATGCTCTGTGCCCCTCTCCTCTGGGGACACGAAGCAGCCCTGCTTTGGAAAGGGGCGCGATGCACACAGCACGGCGAGAAGTGGGCTGAGTGATTTCCAGGCACAAAGAGAAGGGAAGAGTTGATTTTCCTGCCTTGCAAAACTCATTTCCTAGGAGATCTGAGGCAAGCAGGGACCCTAGGCAGCCCTGGTCACACCCAGTAGTAAAGGTTCTGTGCGCCAAATCAGCGCCTCAGCAACACCTGTGCGGGTGCCTTGCCCTCAGCAGCGTGTCACAATTATCCACAACAGGTGTGACCGAGGACAGAGCCTGCCCAAGCCACTGACTCTCTAACGAACAATTCTGACAACCTCTGAGCCAGGCTAGACTCCGGGAGCCTGACGCCTTGGCCCCTCGCACTGCCTGCATTCAGTTTCTGCAATGTAAAGTGTTACTCTCCCGGTACGGTAGCAGTCGACCCCCGTGTCCTTGCACTGGGGTAAATCACAGAACCCGGTGCAGGGTAATGGAGAATCAGGCTCTGGGCTTTACAGATTTTGCATCATATCTTGGACTGGGAAGTCTCTAGGGCCCGGCCTGGTCTATGTTAATTGTTTGTACAATGGGGCCCGTAGGTGTAACTGCGATAGAAACAAACCGTGGCTGTGATTCAAATGCAGGTGCCAGGAGAGTTCTAACCCTGCCTGGCCTGACTCTGCCTTGGCTCTGTCCCAGCCTCTGCTGTTAGACCGTCATTTCCTGCTGTGTCTCGCTGCTTAAGCAGGATTCTTCACTACGGCAGCAACCACCTCTGCCAACAAGAGCTCCCCCCCCCCCGCCCCCGCCAGATTGTGGCCTGGGAGGGGGAAGTGAGAGCCAGGGAAGCAGCTGAATCTGATGGAGGACTATCCGTGCTGGGATGGTTTGAGAAAGTGGCAGCGAACAGAAATGCAGCCCTGTTCCTCTCCATGGCCTCCCGAGCTCTTTTACTGCTGGTATGTTGGAGTCCAGCAGTTCAGGATCCCCCTGATCAGTTCCTAACGTAGTCTGGAAAAAGGGTGTGTGGGAAATCTAACCATAATCTGGGAGCAGCAGTTTTGATGAGGACTTGTCTACACAGACATCCAGGAAAATTAACCCAAATTAACTAGAGAGAGGAATTTGAAGGGACTTAGTTAAACCACATCGAATCCCTGCATGGATGCTATTATTCAGAATGGAACTGGACTTAATTTGGTTTAGCAAAGTGAATTGAGTTGAGATCACTTTAACTCTGAATCCCAGTGTTCACACAGGGACTTAATTAAGTTTAACTAATCCACTTCAGTTTAACATCTTTAGTTAATTTGCAACAATTTCCCACTAAGTGACCTGGCTTGATGTATTTGTATGTATTTATTTTTGCCAGGTCTGCGCCCCCAGGAGAATTCCTCCCACATCCCCTGTAAACTGCCCCAATGCTTCTGCCACTGCTGAGGGCGGGAATCAGGGCTCTAGGAAGCAATCCCTCCTGCCTCTAGTTTCTCCTGGAGTGTTACTCACCCAGCCTTGTGTTTGGTTTCTGTTCTCTCCCTCGCTTTCATCTTTATGTTTTCTCTCTTCCGCCTCCAGCTCTTCTTACCCCAATTTCTTGCCCCTCCCACTGCCTCTTCCTTCATCCTTCGCCCCTTTCCTTTCACCAAACTCCACATGAGAGGAGCCTAGAACTGATTACAGTGAAGCCTTCATTGCATTGCAGCAGCACAACCCTACAGAGCTCTGTGCACCTGTGGAGAGTCCAGGGCTGGAATAGCAAGAGAGCTGTGGGTCAGGATTGAGGGGCATCTGAAGAGTTAGGGGGAGGAGTCCAAAAGGGGACGGCAGGTCAGGATTCAGGGGCAGCGGAACAGCTGTGTGCATGGGAAGCGCAGGACTGGGCTAGTGGAGCCATTTGGAATCTGTGGAGGGTAATTTGCAAAGTGCTGCTTTCTTTATGTGTAGGTGTAGCAAGAGCCTGAGTCTTTCATGAGGATCAAATCCACAGACAACAGCAAAATGGCCAGAGGCACTTGCGTGAGCCCAATTCTGAGCAGGCTCACACAAGGCAGCTGCTAGGATCCTCTTTAGCACTGAGCTACTGGCCCATCACTAGCCTTTAAGGGCACCTTACCATTGTCACTTAAAGCAGAAGAAATCATTCCCAGGAAGTAATGCTAATTGGGTTCATCAGGGCTCGTTACTGTAGCTGGCACCTTGGGAGGCTGAGGATCGTGAGTGAAGGTGGCTCCACTTTCTAGACCCTGTTAGATTTTGGGTTCAGACTCACAAGGACCTGAACCAGCTCCCCCAGCTGAGCTGCTGCCTCTGTTCCTGCAAACAAGCAGCCTGTATGGTCCATTCCAGAGCAGGGCTGCCCTGCCAGCATCCACTGACATTCAGAATGATGCCAGGCCTAGACAGCTTTCAGACTCAACCACAGTTTGAACTAAACACTGGGGCTTGCAAATCAGAGGATGGGGCCAGCTGGAGGGAACAAAACCTGCTAGCCCTCTCATCCCCTCAGCATCCAAAGGGAAACCTGTCTTGCCCCTGGAGTAACGGGGGCAGCATGACCTAGTGCGGGGAGCCCGAGACTGGACTGGGACTCAGGTGATTTGGGTTCTATTTCCTGCTGTGAATGCTGGCAAGACATTTCCCTTCCCACGCTGTGTTGGGCTTGTCTATTTAGCCCATAGGCTTTTTGGGGACAGGACTCTCTTACCAAGGTCTGCTCCACTCACACTATTTGTACCTGTTAGGGGTGTGACTTCTTACTGATAGAGTTATACCAATGCAACATAGTCTGAACACAGGCTAGCTGACTTCCCTTCCCTTCGGGGAATAGTGCAAGGGGTAGGTCTCTAACAAACCTAGAGCAATTCAGGTGCATGTGGGGTGTAAACACACCCTCCTGAACAGGGGAACTGGAACAATTTTTATAGTGGGGGTGCTGAGAGCCATTGAATCGAACTGTAAACCTTGTATCTAACGGAAACCACATCAAGTCAGGGGGGTTGGAGCACCTCTAGTTCCAGCACCTAGCTCCCAATATACATCCATGGGCTCATTTTGCCAGGGGAGAGGATAAAAGACCAAAGAGGTGCCAGGTGAGAGTCACATCTCTTAACACACTAGGGGAAGGGCTGGTGTAAGAACTGATAGCCGGCCACACCCGGGTCTGCACATTTCTATTGTTAGAACAGCATCCAGTTGGGGGATTTGTGCTGCTTCAGCCAATCCAGGAGAGTTAAAGCCGCACTTCTGTGTCGAGATGGGGCCCACCTGTCTGCCCCACCCCCAGCACATGAAGTCCCAATCTCAGCTGAGACCTTTCAGCACTACCGTAATATCCATCATGAAAATGATTCTCTATGAAGGTCACCCAGTTCTACCGTAAAGCCCCTAAGAACGTAGCCACTTAATAATGGCTCTACAGCCTGGCCATGGGAGATCTGATTCTTTTTTTCCTAGATGAAGCGTGATCGCATGGTTTCTCCCGTGACTGTTGTGGCCTGAGCTCACTGTCTCAGACGCTGTAATAAACACTATGAGAGCAGACCCCGGCAGTGCTCAGTTGTAAGAAGGGAGGTTCCAGGGCTCAAACATTTTTTTATATTCATAACTGACACAGCAGGCCCAGAGGTGCTGTGCTGTGAATTGCCAGGCCCAGAGGTGCTGGGCCTCAGCCCTGGCCCAGATTAAGCCCTGGTCCCCTGACACTGCATGACTGGGACTTGAGAGTATAAACTCTTGGAGCCAGGGACCAGGCTGTACGGAAGGGGTCTAGAACGCAGTGGGGGCTGCTGCTGTAATCCAATGAATTCATCATCCTGCTCATTATTGCTAGCACTCCCCTTAGCTGCACTGGGCGGCCCAGCACCGTCATCACAAGTCAGTGCATTCAGTCAGGAGAAATTCACTCCAGGTTGCAATGGCCAAGCTCTAGCAGCCAGAAAGAATGTTGGGGGTGGGGCTCTCATTTGGGGGAGAGGCTCATTTTTTGAATGATCAAATAAGTTAAAAAATATCTTTACGGTTGTTTGCTCTGTGCTGGTCTAACCTTCTTCTAATTCAAACCCTCAACCAGCTCAGAAGAGAGGCCCTGATGCACCGTTAGAAGAAAAACAGACAAAATGCACCCACAAAGCTCTGTTCGGGGACCCTTTCCTCTGAGCGGCAGCGTCCGCTCCTGCCAGTCACGTAGGATGGAACTGTAGCCCTTCAGTACCAGACCGGATGCAAGCGCGCAGTGAAACTGCACAACGTTCACTGAGAAGCTTTAAGACCTCAATTCAGGGGAGCTCTAAAGCATCTGTTTAATGTAGACATATGCTTAAGTTCCACATGACTTCTGGGATCCCTAAGCACGTGCCAAAAAGTTAAACAGGTGCATAAGAACACTGGATTTAAGCAGGGGCCTAAAATGAAGTACACGCTTTACTGAATCAGGGCCTAGTGCTACTTATCCCTAAGTATTCCAAGAGACACCTAAGGGATTGGAGATAGTGTAGACAACACTCTGCAGGAGCAGGGGCAGGCTTAGCTGGAAACCCACACAAACAAGAAACATCCCATTTAAAGCAGAAAGGGTGAAGCTGTGGTGCTGGTTTTAGTGCTTGCACGGCAGGAGTCAGGATGGGGGAGTCAGGGTACATTCCCTGTTGTTTTGTGGAAGGGCAGGGACCAGGCTGTTCATGTCACTAGGGCAGGGGGATTTTACTTTGCCTAATTTGGAACTGACAGACACTGTGGATTTGAAACCTTGACTAAAACACAGAGGACAATAGGGGCTCATCTTCGCTGCAGAATTAGCGCGAGAGTTGCCCCTAGCTTGAGTCCTGTCCCCACACAAAACCCTCTTAACTCAAGTATGGCAGGACTTGTAACTCAAATTGGCTGGCCCGTCAGCTCCTCACTGCTAACAATCACACAGTTCTGCTGTCATATTCCTGTGTGGCTGCCCTCACTCACGCTAGGCGAGGAACAGAATTAACTCAGAGTGAGATAAGTCCGAAGTGAAGATGTAGCCAAGGGTTTGTGTCCCACTTAGGGGGGAGAAAGAAAAGTTTTCATTAAAAAAATAACTGCTGGAGTTAGATTCCCAAGGGCTCAGCACCCCCAGCTGGGGACAGATTTTCAAGAGAGTTCATTTCCCACCAAGGCACCTAAATAAAGACCAGATTTTCTAGAGTGTCCAGGCTGGGTTCCTCAGAAAACAGGACACAGGGTCTTTGTCTGGAGCTGGTTGAAAAAAAATGTATATTTTTGTTCTCATGGAAATATTTGACTTTTCATCAAAAATCCAAAAACTGTCGGTGGTGGTTGGTGTTTTTGTTTGACAAAAAGCAAAAGTTTTCTGTGGAAAGGAGACACTGTCCATATAGATTTTCATTTAGTCAAAAACCCAGTTTTCTGTTCAATAATGGTTTCAATGGAGGATTTCAAACCAGCTCGGTTTTTATCCCATTGGCTGTAGAGTGTGTAACTTTCTGTGGTTTGGTTTTGTGGTGACTACAACCCCTTACAAAAAGCATAAGCTTCCCCATTAAGGGATTTGGGGGGATTCTTTCATACTTAAAAAGCTTTTGGGGGGAGGGAGTAGCAACAGATATTTGAATGGAGAACAAGGTATGCAAACTTGAATTAGCTCTGAGAACGAAAGAGAGTCACAAAACTTCAGATGCTGCGAGGTTCCCCTGCCTTGTTCAAAACACTTTCCGTTATATTATTAAATGACCCAGTGAGCCTGTTGTCAAGGGTAATGCCATGTGGAATGCCCCAGAGCCCTGCCCATGTGCTTCACGGACACTGGCCGTGTGAGCAGAAGAGCTGGGGGCACGGTCAGTAACTCACACCTGGAGTTTTGTTAGGCACAAGGCCAAGCACCCAGCAATAATTTAAGAAAACGTAAAGAGATGGAGGATAAAAGATGCGAAGGGGGTAAGTGGAAATGCTGCTTGTCTGCATAATATCTAATCTCTGGAACAGCCACCCCAGAAGGGGCTGGACTTAAAACTGGAAGTAAACAAGCCTCTGACATTTTGGATCCTACAGATGCAAGGCTTTAAAATTAAAGGGTAGAAAAATGCAGCAGTTTGAGTTTAAAAACATGAGATTTTAAAAATCTTGTTCCTGTTCTGAGGGGGGAACCAGCCAGATGGGTAATGAGTTCCAATCAGCAAAATGTGCAGCATGAATGTAAATGGCAACCTGCTTTCAAGTGTCCCATTGCAAGATAAGTTTGCCGATTCCTCACCCAATTAATTCATAGATTCTAGGGCCAGAAGGGAGGTGGTCATCTGCTCTGATCTTCTGTGTAACAGGCCACAGGAGTTTCCTGTGTAAGGTCCAATGACTTGGTGTAGAGTAGATCTTTTAGAGAAATCCCATCTCCATGTAAAGGTGGCCAGCGATGGAAAGTCCCCACAACTCTTGGCAAGTGACTGCACCAGTTAGTTCCCCTCACCTGGCTTCCAGCCTGAATTTGTCTAGCCTCAACTTCCAGCCATTGGATCTGGTTACAACCACAGTGAAGAGCCTTCTGGTACCAAATCTCTGCCCCCAATAGATCCTTGTGGACTGGGCTAAGTTGCCCCCCAACCTTCTCTTTGTTCAGCTACAGATGAGTCTGTCCAGAGGCAGAATCAGTTTCTTCGGGGCACCCATCAGGAATATTTTGGGACGCCTCTTACCCCTCCCCCACATCCTAACGAATATGAATTGCGTTATTTTCACAAAGCAGGAAATCCTGGACCTGGGTTAAACACTCCTTTGTGCTTGGGGGTGACACTAACCCGGGCCTGGAGCTGCTGGGAGCCTGAGTCATGGCTTAGGGGAGTCGGTCTACAGGTCTGTCAGGGGCCCTGGGTATCGAACCCTGCCCCCCCCACCCCCGCATCCCAGGTGAACACCGCTCACGCCCCCAAACTAACCCGCAGTGCGGACTCAGTCAGCAGCTCGGGGCGACAAGCAGCCGTGCCCCCGCCCCCCCCGGCTTGG
The DNA here is from genome assembly GCA_007922305.1 of Dermatemys mawii. Classification (NCBI taxonomy): domain Eukaryota; kingdom Metazoa; phylum Chordata; order Testudines; family Dermatemydidae; genus Dermatemys; species Dermatemys mawii. Next base: position 334,576 of record ML677403.1, read on the forward strand.
CGCAGTACCAACGAACACCGAATCCACCAGCAGCACCCGTGTAGACAAGCCCCGGATCTATCCACAGCTCTGGGTTGTGGGGGTGGGGACCCGGACAGGTAGCAGTGAGTGATGGGGGCGACCAGCCCGCCCCCCCCCCCCCCGCTCCTGGGGAGCAGGGTCCGTCCCTCGGCTGCCCCGGCGGCGCAGACACTCACCAAAGCCCAGCACCGGGGCGGCCTGCTGCAAGCAGGATGGGGCCTCCTCCGTCTTCATGCTCCAGCCGGGCTGGGGGGAACCTGGCGGGGGAGAGCCCGGATTAGGACTGGCAGGGATGGGCCCGAGGAGGGGGCGGGCCTGGGACCCTGGGGCAGAAACCCCGGGGCGGGAGCTGAGCGGCGGCGGCGGGGGGGGGGAGAGACACCCCAGGAAAGGAGGCAGCGGAGCCCTGGAGTCCTGGGCCAACCCAGCCCGCCCCGGCCCTTGCACCGGAGCAAAGTCCCCCTCCCCATCCTGAGCCGGTCTGTCCCGCACTTGCCTCCTCTAGGCCCACAGCGCCTCCAGCCCTGCGGTCCGTCCGACCCCCGGCTGTCCCCACAGCTCACCATGGCCCCCCGCCGGCCTGTGTCCCCCCGCCGGCCACCGCACCGAATCGGGTGACATTGTTCTGGGCAATAAAGACCCTCCCCCGCCCCCATTATCGACCCCCGGTTCCCCGAGCCGCGCGGGGGAAGAGCCCCGGAGGTGACTCCGGCTCGGGGTTAGGGTTGGGGCGGGTGTGGGGCGGATAACGGGGGTCTCTGCCCCCAGCCCTGGGGCGGGGAGAACCTCACCCCCCGTTCGCGCCTGTTGCTTTAATCCCCGGAGCCGAAGTGGGTTTTACACCCTCCCCCCCGGTCCCGGGCGGGCAGCGCCCGCGGGCGGCTCCTTCCCCCGCCGGGTCCGGCCCGATGCCGCGGTTCTGGGTCGCGCCCTGCCCGGCGCCGCTGGGTCGAGCGAGCCCCGCGGAGCCGCTGCGATGGAACCACAACGAATTCTCCGCCCCTGCGTTCCGGAGCCGCTGCCCCCGGCCGGCCCCGGCCCGGCCCATTACCCGCAGCCCCTCAGCCGCCCGCCGGCCCCCAGCCCCGCTCCCGCGACCCGCCTTCACCTGCCGGCGCGTCCTTCCCTTCGGTCCCGCCGCCGCCGCTCGCCGCAGAGCGGGACCGGGGCCCGAAACAACGAAATCTCGTTCGTGGCGCGAGTTAGTTCCCCGGGACCGGGCGCTTTCGGTGTCCTTCGTGCGGAGCCTCCCCGGGCCCGCGGGGTTCGCTGTTCGCCGCAGTAATTTGGGGGCGAGACCCGGGCTCCCGGCGCTAACGAACCTGCCCGGTTCCAGCGGCCGAACCCCCGGTTCGGTCCCGGCTCGGCTCCGTTCGTTTCTCCGGGGCTCGCCCGGGTCGCTGCCTGCCGGCGGGGCTCTGGCTCCGCAGGCGAGCCCGGCTTTGTCCCCGCTCTGCGGGCGCAGGTGGGACCCCGGCGCGCTAAGAGCGTTGGGGGGGTGGGGAGATCCCGGCTCCCCCCACGTCCAGGGGACTTTCTGCTCTTGGCTTCCGTGGAGCCGGGAGTTCTGGGCTGCTCCGCCCGCGGGTGCGGATTTACACCCGGCTCGAGCCTGGAGGTGCCGGATTTACACCCTCTGCCCCCGCCGGGAAGCGCCCCCTCCCCCCAGCAGAGATGTCTCCCCCGGCTCCGCAGGGAGCCCAGCCCCTGCCTGAGATGGACGGGCAGAGCACGGAGCCGGCTAGCGCCCCTCACCGCTGAGCCGGGGCAGGGGCTGCAGTCTTCTGGGATTTTCAACCCCGCTGAAGTGCCAGGGACGCCCAGGCGCCGCAGAGAAATATGGGGACGTGGGGGGAGGATGGAGGCTGGGTCCCAGGGTCTCCATACACCATGGATGAGTCGGTACCTCCCCCCCCCGCGACCCCCATTCTCCGGCGCAACAGACACAAATCCCGGCACCTACCCGGGGTGGAGGCTGCGATGCCGGAGCCGGAGACTCCCCCGGCCGCTCCAGCTGCTAACGGGAGTCGGGGGGCTCTGACGGTCTGGGGCCAGGATCCGGGGGAGCGAATAGCGTCGTCGCTCCCAGACACAAACCCGGGCCCCGCACCCCCAGAGCCAGCGAGCGATCTTCAGAGCCCAGCGCATCCAGGGGTCCCTAGCGAGCCTCGCCGACCCGCCGCCGCAGCCCCCCGGGCCCGGGCTCCGCAGGGGGCAACAGGGAGACCCGCGTTCAGGGAGTTTTTAAAGGGCTGTTCCGGGGCGGGGCGTTTCCTATTGATCACACGGGTTAATTCGAAGTGAAGCCGGAGCGAGCGGGGTTAAGGGCTGGAGACCCGAGCGGGGCGGGTAGGAGGCTGAAGGATCCGCGGTGGAAGTGGGGCTCTGGGCAGGCCCAGCGGAAGAAGCCAGGGGTCGGGTT
>ML677403.1:348908-367448 GCA_007922305.1 Dermatemys mawii
GACTGTGTCAGGCGAGCTCGAGGGGGCCTTGCTACCATGCTACACAGAAGAGCGGGATGCCGGCCTCTGGGGCTCGCTCTCACTCTGGGTCTCTGGGGGCTGCTGCAAGAGGCAGGCCCTGCCTCAGGGTAGATGACTGGAGAATCCAGCCCCGGAGCTTCACCAGGCATACAGGCTTGGGCCCTAAGTGTCTTTGCACATGGGACATTACTCATTGGTTTTGTACAGCGCCTAGCACACAGGAGTCCTGGGCCTGTGAGGGGCTCTGAGGCGCTCCCGTAGCACACTCAGTAAACCATGTTAGCGCCACTCTTACCTCTCGTGTGTCCTCCTAATCCAGACAGGGGATGTCTGGTTTGCAAGGTCAATGGGACCGGTGGCTGCCCAGCCCCTTTGCATATCAGAGCCCCAGGTGCTCCGAATTCAACATCCCCCAGTTCACTTCCAACTCGAGAGCAACTGCTGGTCCTACGGCTGGTTTTATGAGGAACGTAATAACCCCCGTAAGCTGCTGTGAGTGCTGAGAACTAAGGGGATGTACAATGCAGGTCTGTAAAATGGGAATAACAAGTCCATGCCTTGTGAACTGACTGAGGAGCGGAGCTAGGCAGTATTAATTATTTATTATCAGGACACTGCAGGGCAGCGGCAACCCCCCAGCCAAATAGTTTTACTGTTAGGCCTGCAATTTGCAGCCCATTCGATTTCTTTTTTAGTGTACGAGGAAGACAGGACAGAAAGAGCAGGAGACAGTTCAGGAAGCTGGCTTTACGCTGAGTACAACTTTCCATTTAGAGGCTCTGCTGTGGGCTGAAGGGCACCCCCTTGTGCCTGCAAATTGTAACTACACCTGGTTGTAAATTTTCCATCAAGAGTTTTATTTTTGGGTGGAAAATGGCTTTTTGGACAAAATGGACATTATCTCCCAAGTTATCTTTTTCAATATTTTTTTCCGGGAGAGATGTGCAGGTGTAACTGTTTGGTTATAAATGGAAAGTGTTTGTTTTTTTGTTGGCTGAAAAACAATTATTTTTGTTTTTTTTTCCAATATCTCCCCCAACATTTTTCAAAGACCAATGTTGACGGAAATGAAGTTTTTCACAGGGAAATAATTTCCAGACCAGCTGCAGCTGAACCAAATCGTCTCTGATGCAGGGAGACATATCTGTCACCATTCCTCGCTAGAGACTTTCCAACCACCAGAATTATCTGATCCCAGAACTTTCCCTGTGTAAGGAATATGAGAGTCACGTGCCACAGAGAGAGAATTCCTGGAGGAAACTGTGCCAGGTTTTGGAGGAGGGGAAGAGACCTCAGAATTGTGTGCTAGTTTCAGCACCTATGGAACTGTGGAGTTAACAAATCCACAGGAACTAACAGAGCTTTAGATGCGGCCATTAACTCTGAATTTATAGAGGAGCATTAGAGGATTCACATCCAAGAGAGCCCCTGCCCCAGCTAGTCTGGGATTACCCCCATCCCATATCACAGGTCCATCTATTCCAGTAGCAGCCATTGCTCATTGCTCCAGGAAAAGCCGACTCTCTTCTCTGTCGATACAATTAGCTCTACAGAGGGAAAGAATTCCTTCCTACTCCCCACTATGATTCCTCTGTCTAACCCCATGATCAGAGCTTGCAGAGAGGCCATAAATGCTATTAACTGTCTCACCCCGTACCTAGTGACTGTGTCTGACTCCCTGCGGGTAAGGAATCACACATTGTAATCTGTGTTTGCTCTTATTGATTCTAAATTGGCTACTTTTCCCCTGATTGCATCAAACTTTGCCCTGTGCTCTCATTATGCCACCTGCTAAAAAGAGGGAGGGCTCAGATCCCACTGCGGCCTCTTGTGCTTTTCAGCAGACACTGCACCTTGTTTTCCTGTAACTTTCCAAGTGCATCCACACATGACCCACAAGTCTGGGGATGTTACTGAGGTGCCCAACCCACAGCCAGAGTCGATTGAAAAATGAAAACGGATGCAAGGGGGGGGAGAGGGGGTGTTTGACAATTTGATTATTTTTGAAAACTTCACAAGTTGTTTTCATTTTTTTTAACCAAAAAAATATATTTTTTACCCAAAATATTTGGCTTCAAATTTTTCCCATTTTCACCGTTTCCCCCTTTTTTTTTCATGTAGTGGCATGAAGAGGGGGAATAACATTGTGAACGTTTGGAAAACTCATTTTTAAAATTTGGTTTTGAGAAGGGAACTTTTCAATAGTATCTTTACAAACATTTTTGATCAGCCCTAGAGATGCAGACTTAGCATCCGAAGTCCCTGCTGGGTCCTCCTCAGGATACTGATCCAAAGGCTGGGAGAGACCCATGGAGGAGCTGACAGGAAATGGACACGAATACAAAATTGGAACAGAAGAGCGGAGGAAAGTGAAAAGATTAGCATGATATTTACAGCCTCAAAGGACCGGACCTTGGCCTGGATCTCTGTCACCACAGGAGGCAGCATGGGCTCGCTGCACTGATCTGAAGCTCCAGGCAGCGTGGCAGGGAGGTGGCTCTGGTCCGGTCTCTGCTCACGGAGGTGCAGGCTTTTCACAGACGTAGTAGCACTCGTATGTGCAATGCACGTCGTTCCACTCCCCGTAGGTCCAGACGTGTGCACAGTCCTCGTTCTGACCGCTGTTGTTGGGCTCTCCCTCCTTCCAGTACCTAAACACAGCGGGGCTACAGTCAGATGGCAGGAACGGGGTGCAGAGGACAGAGCAGGTCAAAGCTGGAGGCCACGCACAATGGGGATTTGAAGCTGGCGGGTCCTGTTGTAGGGGGAGCGCTTGGCTCAGAGATTGACGCGTAGGCCCATTGCTGGTGAAAACCATCAGACTGACACATCACAGGACGTAGGGCATCGATGCCCCAGACAGTTTCCCATGACCTGATTTTACCCGCTGTGGCCTAGCCCCAGGCTTCGGGCTCTCTTAACACACAGAGAATGTCTCTGCGGCATTAAGGGAGAGAGAGAGTGATAGCTAGCAGGGGGCGGCCCCACACTCACGTGAAACCAATTGTGGAGTCGCTCCCGTCAATCCATTTCCACACCCCTTCCGAGTTCTGGTCTGAGAGGCCGATCCAGAAGCGCTGGTTGCGTGTCCTGTACATGATAAAATTCTGGGGCCGGAAGAGGGGTGGGGGAAGAAGCACAGAGTCATCTTCATTACCAGGATCAGGGCAATTTTACTCGTCATTTGCATCACAGCAGAAGCGGGGCTGGCAGAGCCGTTGTCTATTCGATGTGTAACATGCCCCACTGGCCTCTGCCACAACATAAATCCATGGATCCCTAACAGAGCATGTACCATGCAGGGTCAGGGTCTCACGTCCCCTTTGGGTGGCTGGGCACAAAGAGCACAACAGCTTAGCACTGTGAATGAAGCTGCTCCTTCAGCTCAAGCAGTAGAAGCCTTTCAGGGGTAGTGCTGCCATGTTCAATTCCCACTGGCCACCCACGACAGACTTGTTACGCGTGTAGCGTTGGGAGAAGGGTGCTGTGGGGAAGTGGCGAGTTACCTGAGGGTGCTAAGAATGCGGGAATGACAGGCCTTGAGAGAGGGCAAACCACGAGAAAGGCGCTTACGGATTTTCCACCCAGACTCTCGTCTTTACCTGCTTGGCGTGGCTGTTAATGATGGCCAGATGCGAATGCTCCTCCTCACACAGCACCTTCGCCCTCTGCCAAGACATCTGACGCAAGGAGAAGTAGTAACATTTCCCGCTGAAGTATTCCCACTCCCGGGCCTCGGGTCCACAGGGGAACACTGGAAAAGGAGGGACACATCAGAGACACGACAGCACGACCCCAGCTCTGCACGGACCAAGGCAGTGGTCATCGCCAGAACGTCCCTTCGCATATTACGAGGGTTTGCATCCGTCTGACAAACAGAAGAAAGCTGGGCCCAGGCTTCAAAGCAAGTGTGACAAAGTTCCAAGTCTGTATTTGTGGGTCCTGCGCTTCCTGGCAGATTTAGGGGCCTCAGAAACTCATCTAGGCCCAGAGTGACCTCCCTTTCTCAGTAACTAATTAAGGGACACAGAAAACGGGGGAGCCCGGGCCCTCCCTCTACTCCAGACTCCAGCCCAGGGACCCTAATAGTATCAGCTAAGATGGCTGACCTTTTATCCACAAAACACAATACAATTCCCTGGGCTACTTCCCCACAGCAGTCCCTGCTTCTTCAAACTCCACTTCACCCTTACCTCAGGGCCTCCTTCCTTCAGTATGATATGTTGTCCATCACTCAGTCTCACCAACAGCACAACCTCCTTCCACAGCTCCTGACACCCACAACCCACCTGACTAACTGGGAGGTTTTTATCTGGTTTCAGCCAGTCCCTGATTGGCTTCAGGTGTCCCAATCAGGCTAGCTGTTTCTACTCCTTTCTAGAAGGTTCTTAATTGGCCCCAGGTGTCTTGATTGGCCTGGAATAGCCTTGGTTTGGCTATCCAGGGAACAGGGACCTGCACATCCTGAGACTAATATACCGGCCTTCCAGCACTCTCCTATATCCTTCTGGTCTGACTCCGTCACACAAGTCAATAGCTCAGAAGCCAGGATCCCCGTGAGCCAAGGGAGGAAGTGAGCCAAGGACGATCAGAAGGGGGTAAAGCCCCAAAGTGCTGCTTACAGCCAGGATCCCTGGTGCTAGAGACCGAAGAGACACCCTGCAAGGTAATGATCACAGCAGGGAGCAGCAGTCCCGGGGAGGTGGGCAGGACAGAGGGCCGGGGAGGGGAGGGAAGAGGCTCCTTCAGGGGCAGTGTATTATGGGGAGGACAGAGTAGAGGCAGCAGGAGCTGGAGGGGAACCGGGGGACAGGGGACACATAGGGAATGTCCTGTACTTACGTTTGAAATCTTTGTTGGAATGATTCTGTTTCAGCTCATTGCGCACTTCATTAAGTTGGGAAGAGAGCGTTGAAACTAAAGTGGAGGGGGAAGAGAGAGAGAGAACACATGCCAGGTTATCTGACCCTGCTGCCACCCTGTTATCTCTGGGTGGCACTAAGTCATCTTTGCGTTTCAACACCCTTTACCCAGTGAGCTCACCAACATTTGCATGTGCTAGAAACGCCTTCCAAACAGGCTTATTTAATCCATGGTGAAAGCCAAAACCATTCCCCTACAGCCAATCACAGGGCAAGGTGATCTGGGCACCTTAATACACTAATTTTCCTAGGTTTACACCTGGGTCAGCCTGGAATGGGAAGCAGGATTTAACAGGTTTGGTAGGAAACAAAACCACCTTGGGATACACAAAGGAAAAAACTGCCATCAGACAATCCCCACTGGGCACCAGAAATTCCAAGCAACCGTGACCTGAACCAAAGGCACCAGGGGAGAAAGGGGCAGGCGGCTTTGCAAAGGCTGCGGTGACTGTTTCCAAGGGTTTGTCCCCCAGAGTAAGTGTCGGTGCACTAAGGTAGCTATGCTGTCGTAGCAATGCTGGCGTGACAGATGACTAGAGATCTGCGCAACATCAGTGCAAAAATCCAAGCACAGAAAAGTCCTCACATGAAGCTCTGAGGATCCACCTGGCCCTGGGGTTATGGCCACATTCCGTGTGACCACGGTGGCTAGGAGGTGGCTTCCTTTTGGGCTGGTGAGTGCTGATGTAATAACCCTCTTGCCAGTGCTGAGCATGCCAGCTATGTCCGGCAAGACACCCCCAGCGCCAGCAACAAGACCTCAGTGTGAGGCAGTGGAAGGGTTAAACAAGTTTGATCTAATTTATCATCCCTTGCCCCTGCCAGCCCACCAGGCTCCCTTTGAGCAAGTCTTTAATTTACTGATGAAGATAATCAATAGAGCACATTCTATAACAATGCGAGAGCATCCCCCCTTCAAAGTCACTTCCCCTGCCTCTCCTGGCCAGGTAGAGAACAACATACAATATCACCCCCACAGAGAGACACAGAGCGGGCGAGGGCCCAGCTCCTGGGGTGGACAGGCAGGGGCAGGGTGGCACTCAGGACACTGGCTTCTATTCCCAGCTCTTCCCCCTGACCTGCTGGGGGAGCCTGGGCAGTTGCTTCCCCTCACTGTACCTCTTTCCCCTCCCACCCTGTGTCAGTTTAGACTGCGAACTCTGCGAGGCAGGGGCTGTGTCCACGCAGCACCCAGCGCAGCGGGAGTCTTGGGTGAGCTCTTTGGGAGGACAAAACCAGAGCCCTGAACTGGATAAAAGGAGGGACTCAGATTCCGGGGAGTTCTTGTTCTGAGCTAACAGCTGCTATGAACTGGGGACCACAGGGAAACCCCTGGGTGTGCCCCGAGGACCTCCCCGAGCCCTGGTTAGGGTTTGGGTGATCTCGGGGTAGCTTATTAGCACGTGTAGGTTGTTGTGTTGTTCTCAATACGTTTTCTCTGTAACACTTTCACCTTCAGAATAAATGTGTTTGCTGGGTGGTGAAAAAAACAACAACAAAAAACAAACCCAAGGACACAGGAGTCAGTATCAGGGTTTGACCCCAGGGCTTCTGAGCACACAAGACCCCACGTCTCTCTAGTCCCCTCAACTTCCTGCCTCGTTCATGATGAAGGCCCCGCGCACGGTACCTCTGGAGAGCGACACCACAAACAGGATGAGGATCAGCAGGTACGAAAGCGCCAGCAGCACGTAGACTGTGAGGGAGGATCTCAGCTTCTGCTGGAAGAAGCTCCTGTCTTTAGAACAGAAGAAAGATGGCGAAGGGTCATAGATTGACAGGCTTGGCAGTGGCTCTAGTGCCGCTTTGCAGGAAGATCCCCTTCATTGTTTATAAAGGGTTAAACATCAATTAACCCCAAATTAAATGGTTAATTGCTTGGTATCACGGTCGATAGGGCCTCAGTGTGCTGGGCACTGTCTGCTATTTATTAGGTGTGTTATGGTGTCACCTAGGAACCCCAGGCATGTATCAGGGGCCCCACTGTGCTAGGGACTGTACAAACCCAGAACAGAGAGACATGCCTGCCCCAAAGAGCTTACGAGCTTCTACCCGTCCACGAGACACACCCCTCATGACTGTAATGTGCTTGTAATGGCTGGTAATCATCACGAACAATGGGAGGTTATCTAGGGTTACAGTTTTGTTTAGCACATGCCCTCTGGAGGATTATTTTTTCCCCATCACTAACTGATGTTTAACCAACATTCCAAATTCATCCAAGGGAAAACAGGCCTGTGACAGAGCGGGTCTTCACATTCGGATGTCATTCCTGGCTTAAGACAACTTTGGGGGACCCTGGATTTCAGACAACGCTCAGTGTCTAAACAACCCAGCCCCTCTGAGGCGTCTTGAGTCGGACACTCACAGTCCTTTCATGATACCAGGGGCCATGAGTCTTAATTCAAAGCAGTAACATCTCTACGGTGGGAGAAAGGCCATTTCCTTCTCTCACCTGCCAACAAACTACTTCCCTTTAATTGAAAAGCATAAAATACAGCTGAGTGCCCAGCAGGGCCAGCATCCTCGTCCCTGCACAATTAGCACTAATTAGCCTGCCTCTCAGAGCAGAGAGGCCAAAGACTGAATTGGCCAGAGATGCTCATCTCCCTTCTCACAGGTCAGGGTGAGGAAAGACTTCTCTGCTGCATCCGTTCAGCAGCAGAGAGGGCAGACTCCTAAGAACGGCCACACTGAGTCAGACCGGTGGTCCACCTTGCCCAGCGTCTTGTCTTCTGATGGCGGCCAGATGCTTCCGAAGGAGTGAACGGAACAAGACAATTCTCAAGTGACCCATCCCATTGTCCAGTCCCAGCTTCTGGCAGTCAGAGGTTTAGGGACACCCTGAACACCGGGGTTCTCCCCCGGCCATCTTGCCTAATAGCCAGTGATGGACTATTCTCCATGAACTTATCTAATTCTTTTTTTACCCACTTATACATTTGGCCTTCACAACACCCCCCGACAATGAATTCCACAGCTGATTGTGTGCTGTATGAAGAAGTACTTCCTTAGGTTTCTCTTAAATCTGCTGCCTATTAATTTCATTGGGTGAGGCCCAGTTCTTGTGTTACATGGAGGGATAAATAACACTTTCTAATTTTCTCCACACCATTCATGATTGGATAGACCTCTGTCATATCCCCCACCCCCGTTAGTCATTTCTTTCCTAAACTGAACAATCCCACTCTTTGTAATCTGTTTTATATGAAAGCTGTTCCATACTCTGAATCATTTTTGTTGCTCTTCTCTACTTTTTACAATTCTGATATTCCTTTTTGGGATGGGGCAACCGGAACTGCCCGCAGTATTCAAGGTCTGGACATACTATGGATGTATACAGTGGCATTATGATCTTTTCTGCCTTATTATCTATCCCTTTGCTAATGGTTCCTAACATTCTGTTAACTTTCTTGTCTGCTGCTGTAATTTGAGCAGATGTTTTCAGAGAACTCTCCCCAGTGACTCCAAGATCTTATTCCTGAGTAGGAAGAGCTAATTTAAACCTCATCATTGTGTATGGATAGTTGGGATTCTGTTCTGCAACATGCTTTACTTTGCACTTATCAACACTGAATTTCATCAGCCATTTTCCTGCCCAGTCGGCCAGGTTTGTGAGATCCCTTTGTCTCCCTTCCCAGTTTTTGACTTCTTTTTTTTTTGAGTAATTTTGTATCCTCTGCAAACTTTGCCACCTCACTGTTTAACGCCTTTTTCAGAGCATTTGTGACTATGTTGCACAGCACTGGCCTCAGTACAGATCCCTAGGAGATCCCATGATTTATTGCTCTGACCATTTGAAAACTGACCATTTATTTCTACCTTTTGTTTCCTATCTTTTAACCAGCTCCTGATCCATGAAAGGACCTTCCCTCTTATCCCATGACCAGCCCCAATCTGGTCCAGAGACCCGTTTCTCTCTTCCCCCCATTCCTGAGCTATTGGATGGCAGGGAAGGAAGAGGGCTTACCTCTAAAAATGTGCAGCTCATCTTGAAGCCTTTCCTTATCCATGCTGTAAATGATGCCTGGGAGGCAAAGGTGACTTTAAGTGGCCTTAGAACCCTGCTCACTGAAATATCTAGAATAGAGAATTCACAATTCCACTCGGAATGGTAAATCCAGAGATTAATGTATAACCTGCAGTGCTCACACCATGTTCAAGGCAACCTGTCCTCTAGCCCTGGCCATTTGGATTGCTTCCATTTCAGATGTGGTCCTGATAATCCTCTGCTCAAACAGACTAAAAGGTCTCGGCTGGCCAACCTGCTCCTTCTTTCTATTCAAAATTCTCTTGGTCAATTTTAAGTTGTGCAAGAGCAAAAATACAAGACGCCGGGTTCCTGAAGTTGCTCCCCTCATGCAAGTAAGAAAACAGCCAGCTTGATCACGAAAGCAACAGGACCTTCTTTCTGGAAGAAAATCACAGCACTCTTCGCTTTGGAAAGCAGTTGCTAAGCCCTTGCAGAGTTGTTCCACACAGAATCAATGGTGTCCCAACGGACATGCTTACACAAGAAGGTAAAATGGATCCCAGGCTGATCATTGTCCTACAAATATATGTATTACGGAGCAATAGTCCTTACTTTGTAATTAAAGCATTTTCAGTTCTAGGTACCCAATTCCCCTGCCCCTTGTGCAGTCATTTAATTTGGTGCAAAATGCAATCAGATCAGAACGGAGGTGTTTTGCACTCCCTTTGCATTGGTATAAATGCTTGCACAAAGGGGCAGGATAAAGAATCAAGTTCTAAGTGCTCTTTCAACCCCTTTTCCAACTCTCAAAAAAGCTTCATTTGAGCCCAAAATCTCATGTGCTTAGCAAGAGTCTCATGGTAATTTATAACGTTTGAGGTCACTCAATGTTTTTGAATGATGGAACTTGGAAAAACAAGTAGCTTTTTGCTGTGAGGTCTCAACTGTCACTTTTCTCTTAACTCCAAGACATCTTGTTGCAAAGATGTTGGGTTTATTTTACACCTCGGTGTCCAGTACACACACACACGGGCCTCAGGTCATCATTCAGGAGTAATTTTTAAACAAATCTTTACTGATACAACTAAGGCACAAATGGCAGTAGATATCTATGGCCAGGCAATAGGAGGAGTTATTTGTCTACTCACCACTTGTGCCTTTAATAATCTCAACCCTTGAGAAATCTTGGGAGGTTTGTTTGAATTCTTCCATTTTTTTTTTCTGTGCTGTATCTCACTGTCAAACTTAACATCTTCTAGCTAAGTCACAATTAATATAGTGAATGTTTTATATTCATTTAATGTCGCTGTCCAAATGCAATTATTGATGTAATGCTCATTAACATATGGCTATATTTGTGCTGTTTATATTAGCCATTATTTGTACTGTGGTAGAATGCAAAGATCCAGTCTCAAATAGAAACCTTTCTATGCCAGGTAACATACAGACACACACGGTAACAGACAGTCCTGGCCTTCATAGCTTACATTCCAAACAGAAAAGGCTCTCAACGGGTAGGAGGGGAAACAGAGGCACAGAGATGGAGAACTGACCCGCCCAAAGTCATATGATGCTCACATAGACTAAACAGTGGTATCTACAGTCTTGGCAAGTTGCCAGCACAGCTCTAGGACTCCTGTGATACCCAGAATGTCTGGAGTCAGGGTATCTCAGGAGTCCTAGAGCTGTACTGGCATGAAACATAGAATTGCTGTTCCCTTGCCATTCCATGCTTAGTACTCGCATGTTCCACAGGTGCCTGGGATAGAAAACAATCTCAGTTTGGCAAGTTGGGGCTTACAAATATTAAATGATGCTGTTTAGCACATGGTGCTGGCAGACGGCAAACCTCCCAGACCTAACAACTGTAGATAACATCTCGATTCCAGCACGGGGGCTGGAACAATGTTTATTGTGGGGGTGTTGAGAGACATTGTGATTTTCCTGTAGACTTATATTGTAAGACAGGGGTGGGCAAACTTTTTGGCCGGAGGGCCACACTGGGGTTCAAAATAGTGCAGAGGGCCGGGTAGTGAATGCCTTGCCCCCTAGCTGACCCCCCCACTTCCCACCCCCCTCAGAACCCCGACCGATCCAACCCCCCCTCCTTGTCCCGATTGCCCCCTCCAGAGACCCTCCCATCCTAACTGCCCCCCCAGAACCCCACCCCTTATCTAGCTCTGTTCCCTGACTTCCGAGACTCCCCCTCATCCTAACCACTCCCCTCCGCCAATCCCCTCTCCAACTCCCACCCCACTTGCTTACCTGGTCAGCCAGGCGCGGGACCCTGCGTCTCCTAGCGCTCCGCCCGGCCATGCGTCTTGCCGCGCTGGGCCCTGCACCCCGGGCCGGGAGCACGAGGCCCCACGGCTTGCCGCAGTCAGCCCAGCCCCGGGCTTGAGAGCATGGGGCTGTGAGTCTTGTTGCGCTCAGCCCGGCAGACGGGCCCAGGATGGGGCCACGTGGCTTGCCGTGCTCCGCCGGCACCTGGGGCTGGGAGGGCGGAGCCACTGGCCCAAGCTCGTGGGCTGGATAAAAATGGCCCGCAGGCTGTAGTGTGCCCACCCCTGTTGTAAGATATGCAATGACCTCTTAGGGAGATAAATTTCTAGTATCCTCTGCCTGACCAGAACTTGTTTATCACCTTCCAGTGAGCTGTCTCTACTGACGTACCTGAAGAACACACATTTCAGTATAAATAGATAACTTTGTACTGTATAGACTATGCTTACATACATTTCACCATGATTATGACCAATGAGCTTTCAGGAGAGACCTCACATGGCACCCTTGGGTGAATTACTATGAATATACCTAACCCAGAGAATACTTGAAACCCTCTGTGCCCTCTGCCAGTTGACACCCAGGGACAGTGGGTCACAGTAGGTATTAAACAAACAGGCTTGGAACCATTCCCAGTGCAGGGCTGGGGCTCTCACCACTGTTTATTTCCCTGAATTTTGTACTGGTCATACTTGTGTATGACCACAAAAACATGTCAGCCCAGGGCATACAAGGAAGTTGTTGCCAAGATGCACAACAGATTTCACCACATGGGTTCAGTGCCTTCCAGGTTTGTTGTTTGATCTGAAAGCTTCTTGCACAACCTATACCTGGAAAGGAGGAAAACAGCCGATTAGACAAATTTGTTGTTTATATAAAAACACAGGCCTACGATGGGAGGCTTAACTGAGAAGTTAGCCCATCTGATGTATTTTCAAGACCACAAGTAGTCTTGCCAGGAAAGAAATGGCAATTTGAATCAAAATCACAGGCCCGTGGGTTGGAGGGGCATTCAGAGAGAGAGTTGGATCGACTGATACTGTGACTGCCAGACCTTTCAATGGGCCTACATCATGGCATCTATTTCCTGTGATTAACATGTTAGTTATAAACTCAACACATGCACTGCTGTATTCTAAGCAGACCCAGCTGGCTCTTCTGTCCAATGGCAGAGGCTACCCAGCTGCTGAAGATTAATTGACTTGAGGAAGAGATGGGATAGGTATGTACAGCCCCATCTGTAAACCCAACAGTGTAATCAGAGAAAACTAGTTGTTGTTAATGAGGTGTCATTAGAAAAGTTGATTTGTGTGCACGTTATCACTTTTGTATCTGAAATGATGAATATTGACTACGTAGCTGTATTTCAAATGTACTTACACCTGGATAATGCCCATTAGACATTAGTCTAGAAAAGGGGCAGTGGCGGATTAGCCACTGGGCCTATGGGGCCCGTGCCCAGGGGTCCCGGCAACCCCACACCTCAACCTCGCTCCCTGGCAGCAGCACCAGGAGGGCAGGGTGGGGGAAGCCACAGCGGGGCAGGGAGAGAACAGGGGAAGCTCTCAGTGCCCCAATCCCATTCTCTGGCAGAAGCACCAGCAGGGCAGGAAAAGCACCAGCGCCCCAATCTGGTCCCCTGCAGAAGTGCAGGGGAAGCCCTTGCAGCAGGACCCCTGCTGAGGCCCCATGACTGAGGGAGCTCTCACTCTTTGCTGTGGCCTAGGGCTCTTGTGAAGAGGGGGAGACAAAGCTTTTCTGATCTTGGGGCTGTGGGAACGGGGTGGTGCAGAAAGGAGCAAATGGGTTGCAGGGCTGTACTGGGAGAGGTGGAATGGGGGGACACTAGGTAGAACAGAAGCAGGGCCCCAGGGAAGGGGCAGAAAAGGGTGGGGCTGCAGGTGAAGGGGAGGGTCTCTTCATACAACACTAGCAGTATCACTGATCTGTTAAAAACCACAAGTTGACTATTGCCACATTGCAGTCAAAATCTGACAGCATGAGACGACTTTACAGATCTAAAAGCATTTTTATTTGATAAATTTGACACTCGGTTATAGATAACTCAGCAGATTCAAAACCTCAGCGTGTCCCAGAATGGAAACTTCATAACAGCTATTATTTTAATGTTGTCAGCCAAAATTTGCTACCAAGAACTTAGGGCTTTGTAACAGCAGGTAAAGATGAGGGAGTAGTTAAAGAACAGAAGGCACAAGCAGTCATGCACAGCAATGAAACCCAACAAACCAGGTGCAGGGTCTGGCTGCTGGCAGCCTGCTAATATTACTCAAATATAATACCTGAGATCTATGCTCTAGTGATTTGCATACCTTTGGATCTGGTCTACGTTACGGTTAGGTCAATGCAAAGTGGCTTACGTCAATCTTATTCAGTCAGCATCTACCCTAGAATGATGCTCCTGCCAAAGTAAATCACCCGCTACGTCAGCTTAATAATTCCACCTCCACAAGAGGCATAGCACTTAATTTGACGTAGTTACGATGGTGCAGTGTCAGTGTAGACGGTGTTAATTATGTCAACGTTAATGGCCTCCAGGAGGTGTCCTACAATGCCACACCACTACCGCTCTGGTCACTGCTTGGAATTCCACTGTCCGGTGGCCAGGTACTCGCCACATACCTTTCAGAGCCCTGCGAATTTTGGAAATTCCATTGCCTGTTTGCTCAGCGTGGAAAGCTCACCTAGCATCTGCCCAATTGACCATGCTGGTTCCACGCAGCAAACACACTCCTGCCTTGAGTGCACAGGATGTGCTGGATCTCCTGGGTCTCTGGGGAGAAGAAGCTGTGTGGACACAGCTCCGATCCAGCCACAGAACTGTAGATATCTATGGCCAGATGGCTTGGGACAAGGTGGAGAAGGGCTACAACAGGGGAACGCAGCAGTGCCATGTGAAAATCAAGGAGCTGTGGCAGGCACACCAGAAGGCAAGACAGGCAAACAGTTGCTCTGGTGCAGAGCCGCAGACATGCTGCTTCTACAGGAGCTGCATGTCATCCTTCTCCCACCACCACCCGAGGGCCCTGGGGATATTTCAGAGGCGTCAGAGCCATGCACCACTGGAGTGAACTCTGAGTCCAAGGTGTTGGACGAGGAACAGGAGTAGGAGGATTGTGGGGACAGGCGACTGGGGGATCCAGTGATATGGCAAGCCAGGACCTCTTCCTGACACCGGAGCAGTTGAGCCAGTCCCTATTGTCCAGCACCGGCGACCCTGATTCAGGGAAAGGAACCTCTGGTAAGCATGACCTTTGCTCCAGTATCAGAGGCACGCATCTGTTCATGTTTTTAATCAGGTTACAAGGGAAAGTGAAATAACCAATAGAGGTAGAGTTGCTATCTGCTTCTCACTCCCCTGTAGTTAGAGAGGAGGCCCACGGAACAGTTTGTTTATGTGCACCGGGATGTCCCGTGCATCCTCCACAGTGATCTCAAGGAAACTTTCTGGGAGGAAGGTTGCAATCCTCTGCCGAAGATTTCTGGGGAGGGCTGCCTTACTCCTTCTGCTGTAGTATGGCACTTTCCCATGCCACTGAGCAATTAATTCAGCAGGCAGCACTGCTGCACATGGATGCGTGCAGAAGCCATTTCCTTTCTGCCTCCATTACCCTCAGGAGCAAGACATATGCTAAAGTCACCACTGCCTGTGGGAACCAGTGACATATTCAGCTCAACTGCCCCATCTGCTTATACTGATGCCAGTGAGCTACCCCAACTTCTTGTCCCCACTCGCCCCGCCACCAGTGAGAACGTTGTGCTTGTAACTTGTGGGGATCCAGGATGGTGAATGCATTCACAATAGTGCCTCTGTCCACTGTTTCTTCTGCAGCTTCAAACATGGCCTTGCAGTCTCTCCATCCACACTGGCAGAGTGGCTGGGCCAGAGAAGCAGGAGATAGAAGAGGACAAGGGAAGACATTGCAGGAGGTCCTGTAAGGTTCTGCTGTGTGAGATTCCAGCTTGGAGGGTGACGCTCAGGGACAGACTGCAGAGCGAGAGCAAGGACAGGAGAAACGGACAGGTAGAGATGATGGTGCTGCTCAGGGAGCAGACATGCTGTGGTCTCTGACTGAACTTCAGGCTGAACACGTGTGCGCTTGCCTCCCACTGCAGCATACAGACAAATGCATTCCGGGACCTCCTTACACTTCCCCCTCCTCCACATTCCACATATCCTTGGGGTCGCAGCAGAACCCCACCACTCCACCCCACGAGACAGGACACAATCACAGCCACACATGCACTGACCTGTGTTGCACATGACTGGTGTCTGTGTTTGTGAAATAGACGTGATGGGTTCTTTCCCCTGAAAGGCTCTCTTCTCTGCATTTCAATGGTGTATCTGTACAGTCCTTTGTCCACTTCCTACCAGGCATGTTTTGGAACATGGTCTGAGCGCAGCAACGTGGCTAATGCCTTTTGACCAGAGTTAAATTTTATCTCGAGTCCAAGGTTTGGGCAGTCAAACCTTTCTGTGTGTCAAGATGACAGCTGACTTACTCCCTTGTGCTTGGGGATAGTTCACCTGTTGCCTGATGTTTAATGTGAGACGGAGTTAGACTTACAAGAAAATCCCGCTGCTGCCAAACTGCCTCTAATCTACATAAGCTCATAAAGTCACCGGGCCTCATATGCCACCCATTCACCAGGCCTTGCTATTTTCTTAGCAGGAGAAGGTGAGGGGTCACTTCAGGAGCCCAGCCAAGCAGACTGCAGAACCGAATTTCTGCTGGCCTGTTTTCAGGTGACACAAGCTGCCAGGCTGGTCCTCGTTCTACACTGCTCACCTCATTATTTTACCAGAGAAAAGTCTGCCTCCAGACAGATAAATGCAACTGTACAACCCTGGCCAGATGCAGCAATTCTGGGAGTTATTTCAGGGGGGTGAATACTCCCCAGGTCACTGTAGCACGTTCCATACAACTCCCTGTTGCTAATGTTTCACCTCAGAATGTGCGTCAGGGAGCACATTAGAAATGGCAGTTGGGCAAACTTGCGTAAATTGTATGTATTGCCTGGTCTTCAAAGTCAAACCTATTTAAATAGAGATTTCTTAACTGAGGGAGTGCCTGGCACACAGCAATAATGGCATCAGGGGAAAGCTTCAAGCTGGACTCGAGGTGGAGGGTTTTCAAGCACTTCAAGGCTGTTAAACAAGCCAGGCCTGCATCTGTTAGGGAACAAGTATTGCTGAATTCCAAAGTGTGGAGCTGCTTCATGTGACGCCCGATGAAGTGAACAGCAGCATCTGTAAGGATACATTTGCGTAGGATCAGGCACTCCAAGTCCTCCAGATAAGGGGCTGCTCTCTGAATCCCAGTGTCTGTCAGCCGGAAGGTTCCAGAGAGGATCAGTGTCCTCAGGCTGCTCTGAGATGAGATGTTAAGCAGATGCCAATCAGAAAAGGCAGGAACATTATGGATAATGACATGCTGCAGTTGTGGCAGGACTCTGGGAGTCTCTGGAGATACAGATCTTTGGAACCACACAGCAGGGATCTCACACTGGCTCAGCTTCATGCTCTTTAGAGAAGAAGGTATACAGTCATATGGGAGCCGACGGAGGTCAGCCTGGGTCAGGAGCAGGTGATGGAGGCTGGGACACTGCTTCCCCAGTGCCCGCAGCAGCGCTGGGGAAAGGAACTCATGCTTTTTCCTTGAGAAGAGAGCTCCTCTCACTTTCAGTAGCCTCAGGCTATTGCACAGGTACTGCCTTAGCAGGTGCCACAGGATCCTGGAGTTCATCTGAGCACAAGAGAGGAAGCAACAAAGCACTTAACACCTTGACAAGACACAGAACAAACTCAACAGACAGGCCCATCCCTGCTCCTCTTCATATACATCTTTCCCATTCATCTTAAAGGAAATGACAAAGAGTCACTTCCTTTAAGTGCTACCCCTCTGAATCTTAAAGGAAGATACTCTGTATCTGTAGGGTAAGCCACAGGCACAACCCTGCAGTATATCTCCTCTTACCCTGACTGCTGCAGCTCCTTTCCCTGCTCTCCACACTCCAGCATGTGTCAGATGCTGGGGCTGCCTTCTCCTCCAGATACACAGTCGGTCCTCAGACATCACCCCTGACTCCAGAGACCTGCTTCAAACAACCCTCCTGGTTTTCTATGCTCTTCAGAAACTGGTCTAGCTGATGTCATGGCCCCTCTAACACTAGCCTCCTCTATGCAGCTCCCTTCCCCCCTCCCAATACCTCATATGTGCAAGATCTGCCTCTGGGATATCCTCACTGTGCCTCTCCTCTTCTCTCATTCACCATCTCATGCTGATTCCCAGATGCAGGCATCTGGTCCCCATCGACCCCTCTGCCCCTTCCCCTGCGACAGCATTTATCAGCCCCCTGGAGTGGTCTGGAGTGGTCTCGGGGCATAGCTGGCCTGGTACCTTGTAGGGAATTAAATCCACATGTCTCCAGAGCATCTTGTCCTGTACCAGCCTGTGCCAGCGTTTGCAGACCCTGTGGGGACAACAGCCGGGCAAGTTATGATCCCAGCAGCACCATCCGTGCTCAGCTTTGCACGGCTCATGCACGGGGGACGGGGTGGGGGGGGGGGCCAGGCATGGGGGGGGCCCCTTCCCCGGGCCCGGAATAAACCACCTTGCGGGGAACCCCCCACCGGGGGGGGGCAGGCAAGGAGTGGACCCAGCGGCTGCGGGAGGGGGTTTCCTGTCGGTGGTGGGGTGAGATCAGGCTGAACCACGCCACCCCGGGAGGAGACTCCCCATCGGGGGGAGGAGGGGGCGGGCTGGGCCGAGGCGCCCGGCGGGGTGTAGGGGGAGGGGGCCGGGCCGAGACGCTCCCGGGGGGGGGGCGGGGGGAGGGGGGGGGCGGGGCGGGGGGGGGGGGCCCGGAGGGGGATGCTCCATGGGGGGGGGGACCCAGCCCCCCCGGGGGGTCCCGAGCTCGCACCTGGCCCCGCGCAGCCGCTCATGCAGCGGCAGCAGCGAGAGAATCTCCAGCAGGAGGGAGTCGGGCAGCGCCCCAAGATCCGCGGCCGCCGCCATTGCCAGTCACTTCCGCTTCCGGTTCACCCCCGCCCCCGGCCACGCTGACTTCCGGCCGCTGGCAGAGCACTTCCGCTTCCGGGTCACTCTCCCCAGCGGTCTCCTCGGTGCTCACGGGCAGCTGCGAGGCGCCGACGGGGAAGCGACAGCGGCGGTAGGTGCCGGGGCCGGCCGTTGACCCCCCCCCCGGCCGGGTCTCCCCCGCCCCTGCCGCAGGAGCCGCCGCTTCTTCGGCTCCGGACAGGGCCGGCTCCGTTCCGGGAAGGGACCCCCCCCCCCCGGGTGTTCTGCCTCTCATCCC
>ML677403.1:375171-428161 GCA_007922305.1 Dermatemys mawii
TTGGGGTACAGAGATTTTGGCCTGGATCATTTGTGCCCTGGAGGGGAGAGTTATGGAGGACTGGTCCCACAGGTGTATGTCTTGGGGGCAGGGGGTTGCTTGGTCCCCATGGGTTGGTCTGGGCGGGGTTATTCCATCACATGGAGAAGTTCTGGGGGGGCATTGGTTGTTATTGGGGGGGGACTTTGAGGAGGGTGATTGGCTCCTGTGGGGAGGGTTGGGGATAGCATGTGGGTTTTATTTAGTGGGTGCCTTGCTGCATGCACTGAGTAGAGCCAGGGTTGTTGTCAGTGATTCTCTGTGGTGGGGGAGGCTCTAGTGAGGTAGGCTGGGAAATCTTGCCATGTCTTCGCTCAGGGATAAGTTTTCCTTATCATATGGGACCACCTGGCCAGAGACCAAGCTCTGGAGGTCTCATGTTTGTTTACCTTATGGTGGATGGGCAAGTCTGGAATGAAGCTCTGGGGTATCCCTACATGGGAAGGGGAAGTGGAAGCTGGGAAGGTGCCTTTCTTGGATGCTGGCCCCAATGTGGATGGGATGGATACTGGGGTGTGTTCTGCTATGTAGTAGGGTCAGGTCTTGGGCAGTGCCTTAACACTCTCAATGTGCAGGTTAGAGGCAAAGCGTTTGCACAGGATCCTGACATGACTTGTGTTCCAGATGGGTTTGCTGGGATGCCGACAAGCCCACGGTAGTTGTTGTATAATTGGAGGTTTGCTCCCTGTATCTTTGGGAGGGAATCTTCCTTTCCCCCTTCCCTACAGTGCTCTGTGCCTGACATTGTGTACTTGGTTTCCTGGTTCATAATCCTTTGGACTGAAAGGGTTTGGGTTAAGAAAGGGAGGTTAATGGTGAAAAAAATCAGTGTGGCCCATGTGAATTCCTGCCTGTGCAGGAATGAACTGCTGCCAACTTGGAGGACAGGAGCTTGCTGCACTCCGGGTTACAGCATTAGTTGGCTTGGCTTCACAGCCAAGTGGCCCTCTCCTCTTGTTTGCTTATTTCTGGAGAATTTTGTTGCACATTCTACGGAGCAGTTGATTTTGGTTGGGGGGGGGTGTTTTCGTTAGTGGTAACACCCAAAGACACATCCAGGATCAAGGCTCCATTATTTGTGCCACGCCTGGCACACACAGAAAGACATGATTTCTTGCTTAGTCTTCCAGCTGCAAGATCATAGACTTGTAGGACTGGAAGGGACCCTGCAAGGTCTGCTGTTTCAGTCCCCTGCGCTTCAGGCAGGGCTAAGTATTACTTGCTGCACTCCAGGAGCGCGTATTACATAGAGACCATCCCTGACAGGTGTTTGTCTTACCTGCTCTTAAAAATCTAATAATGGAGATTCCACAGCCTCTCAGCAATTTATTCCAGTGCTTAACCACCCTGACAGGAAGTTTTTCCTAACTTCCAGCTTAAACCACCCATTGCTTCTTGCCTTATCCTCAGAGGTTAAGAACAACATTTTTTCTCCCTCCATCTTGTAACAATGTTTTTATGTACTTGAAAACTGTTATGTCCCCAGACAAACCCAGTTTTTTCAGTCTTCCCTCATAGGTCATGGTTTTTAGACCTTTAATCATTTTTGTTGTGCTTTTCTAGACTTTTTCCAGTTTGTCCACATCTTTCCTGAAATCTGTAAATTACGATGCATTTGTAAGGTATGAGTCACTGATATCGAGGCCTTTCATCCTCCCTGTGTAGGGATTCCACCATGCTTTATCTTAGCACGCATGCTGGGTTAAAGCGAAACATCATCTCCTTGTTCTGTGCCAGAAACCCAGCACCTTTCACTTTCTCTGCAAGGATAATACAGGCAGAGTTCTTCTGTCTGAGTGCACTTCTTCAGAAGGTGTGTTGCTGTTCCATGATGCCGGAAAGCTGCAGACATGCTTTCTGCTTTCATAAGAATAATTAGTACTTTACAGATATGAGGTATCCAGCTTGCCTGTGGTGAAGGTTATTCTGGGAAGGTTTAAGGACCTGCTTCTATAGAAATCAGTGGAAGTTTTGACATGGACTTCAACGAGAACTGGATCAGGACTGAAGTGACTTGCCGAAGCTGGAAAGGGAGTTGATGTCAAGGCTGGATTAGAGTGGATGAGCTGTTGTGCTCACACCACCTCTCTCTTTATTTCTTATTAGGAATGTATGGTAGAGATGAGAATCTTAACAGACGGGATTGACATCTGCTGTGCTGCAGCATCCCCTTTTTATGGGATAGTGAGTGTTTCCAGTTCCTGATCTGAGCTGGCCTCCACACATTCTCACCCACTTCCCGGAATTGAGTGTCTCTTATTTCTGATGAGATAAACAAGAAACTAATGCCATGAGTCTGAAAGGAACTTTTAAAATCTAATCCTCTCCTCCCTTTTATCTGTAGGCCGTGTGTACTACTTCAACCACATTACAAATGCCAGCCAGTGGGAGCGCCCCAGCGGTGGCGGGAAGAACGGCCAAGGAGAGCCCACCAAAGTGCGCTGTTCTCACCTCTTGGTGAAACACAACCAATCCAGAAGGCCCTCATCGTGGAGGCAGGAAAAGATCACGCGGAGCAAAGATGAGGCACTGGAGCTTATAAATGGCAAGTAAAAGCAGGAGAGGTTGATGGTAGGAAAGGGGAAAGTCATGTTAGGGACACCCACACCCCCACACACCAGCTTATTAGTGGCACGAGCCCTCTAAGGCAAAGTGTTTGAGCCAAGTGGCTTGAACATGGACTTTCGTGTAGCACAGTCACTTGGGGAATCAATTTTGCTGTGTGCTTTGCTGACCCTGATTAAATGGCCTAAGAACAGGATCCATCCCTTCCCTACCCCCTCTGTGTTTTTGTAATGTCATGTCAGACAGGTATGTTTGTATTTTCTTTGTAAATGTGTATATTATTTTTATATTAAAAATAAAGTAATTATTTGAAGCTAAAACAAACGTTCCTTTAACATCTTCCTTTTTCTATATTTAAAATTTCATTTGCCCAATGCAGTTTCTATAAATTCTGATGAATCTGTGTCAGAGATGTGCATAAACATTTGCACAGAGATAGTCAAATATCCTGCTCAGATGATCCACAAAATGTGCATTTCCCAACACAGTAAGTTTCCCAGTGTGCAGTGGCCGTAAACTGGTCCAAAGGGATGGAATCCTGTGTGTTTCCTAATGCCTGTTGTGACAAGTCACCATACGTATCGTCCCTTGCAATGCTGGCCGTAGCTTTTAACTGGGATGCTGATTAGTGAGGCTTGGTTTTGTGAACTGAGCATGGATTGGTATTCAGAGGCTGGGTTCTCATCCCAGCTTCTCCATGGACTCTCCTGTTGCCTTGGGACCAAGTTGGTCAGGGTCTGGGGTGAAGTCAGTGGGAGTCTCCCTACTGACTTTGGTCAGTACCTTCATCTGTTTCCCAGTTGCAAAATAGTCTGACCTACCTCACAGGGGTGTTGTGAGGACCTGCCTTTTGTAAAGTGCTTTGAAGCTGTAAAGCATGGTTATTGCTGCATAGTTGCTATATTACTGTAAAGTTTCTTGTCACTTTTCGAGCGCTCAGAAATGAGTTTGACTCGCAACTGCCTTGACTCTGCTTCAGTTAAAAAAAATCAACAATTTGAGAGCATCTGGGGATGAAGAAAATCACCCCAGCAAACACTATGTAACCCTGAAGCCTAGCGAGGGTACTACCCAGCAGGTGGTGCCCAGTGTGTGTTGAAAGAGATGTGGAATTAACTGCCAAGAATCCTAGCACCTTTTCAGGAAAAGCTCCTTTGTGACTTAGTTTAATTAGTTAGTTATAACTGACATAATAAAGCAGCTGTTGTATACTGCAATGTGAGGAGTGTTACAGCAAAGTTTATTAGAACTGTGCACATGGAGTTGAGAATTTTATAAATAAAAATAACTTGAAATGCTTGACAGCCAGGCTGCAAATATTAATTAATTCTGGTAGATTAATTTATGTCTTAGGGTGAAACTCTCCCTTGTGCAAAGCGCAAGACTTCAGAAGTACCTAAGCCTCATGCTGGTGAGGATTTAGGTGGGGCCTCGGACTTGTTTGCTCTTTGCATGGGGGGATTTTCAGACCACACCAAATAACTGACAAATGACATTTGGTGTAATACAGCAAAGTTTTCTGTCGTATACTGATATAGCAGAACCGCATTTATCTGATCTAATTGGGATCGGGGCCTGATTGGATAATCAAAAATTGGGATAATCCAGAGAATGGGAAAATGCTGCAGCGCCATCTAGCAGCCACAGGAGATAGTGCCCATTTCTGGACCTGTGTGAACTGGTGGTTTGGCTCATATGAAGAACTGAATAATGGAGGGTCGAATAAATGGGGGATTTTACTGTATTAGAAGCAAGAGTGCTGTTATCATAGCATAGAGTAAGTGTTCAGAAAACTAGTTCCAAGTGAGAGAATGAATTTTAGAGGGAAAAGTTCTTTTGAGCTCTGTTAACTAAGTGATATTTCAGAACCTTATAGCCCAGTGGTCTTCAAATTGGGGTGAGCGGTGTCCCCGCCACCGCTGCACAACTGGTGCTGGGACACCACCGAAATGGGAAGTCTTCTATTTATGTCCGCTGAAGTGCTGCCGAAAGTGGAAGCTTGCTGTTTGGCGGCATTTCGGTGGACATACCCCAGGGCCGCGAGAGGACACGAGCAATGGGAAAGGGGTGGCAGGGGGGAAAACTTTGCAACACGCTATTATAGCCAGTTAGACTTTCTGCTGTTAGAAGATTTGCTCATAAGTTATCTCTCCCCCCGGCCCCCAAGCCCAAATAACATTATTCTGAATAAATGAAAGAGTCTTCTTTATAACTTTGTTTGAGTGCCCTCCTTTATCTCAGACAAAGCAGGTCTTAACATCTGACAAGGTTACGGGGGGAGAATTTTCAATCTTGTTCTGTATGGGATCCGGATGTAATTTAAGTGATTTATTTTTTTATTTTTATTTTTTTAGCGCTAGACTAAAGTGCGGGATTGATGGCCCTGGAGACTGAAGTCCCCTCACTATCAGATAATTTTTATGTTCAGCAATCCTTTTCCCTTTGTGGTGCCTGAGGACAAGAGAGATGTGATTATAACTTATTTGATGTAAATGTCCTGCTGTGTTCTTGATAAAGGCCATTAGGGATTCTTTCATTCATCATGTTTATTATCATTGTATTTTTGTCTCCTGAGAATGAAATGGCATGACCAAAAAAATCTTTCTGTCAACACTCCCATCTGTGCTTGATAAACTCTATTCCCTGCAAAGGTCATAAGGAACATCCACTTGTAATTATTTTATGTTGGTTCTTTCTGCATTTTCCTTGCTCCAGGAAGGTAAGGTGACACATTGATACTGTTGACCTGGAAAGATCCAATCCTCTATTATCCTTCTGAAAATGACAGAAAATTATTAAGTTTTTAAAAAAGCAAACAAAAAAACCCCACTAGAGAATGTATTGCAAGAATGCACAGCTTAACTCCACTACAATTTCTGACACGTAGTCAAGCATCATTGAATTTCTTTGAGCAGATGTACTATACCTGATGAATGTAATTATAGCAGAGAATTGTTTAAGTAGATCTCTTGGGAGGCATTTGTTCGTCAAATATAGCACGTCACAGCCTTATGTTTTGTGTAGAGAGCAGTTATGCTTCTGATATTTCCTTCAGAATCTTTAACTCTGGAATTAATGTTTTATGCAATATAAACCTGTGATTGGAATTTGTTTAAAGAAAATGCTTAGTTATATTCTCCTGTCCTCCGGGAACCTGCTAAAGGTTTGCATTTTAGATAGATGAACTTTGGTTAGTTTTGGACATTTTAGTTGCGTGTGATTCTCTATCGAGTAATAAGGAAAATACACTGAAGATGGCTAGAGGGGATGCATTATTTGTGAATAACCAGCATTGCAAAATCTTATACCATTCTGAAAGTTACGGTGGGTGAATCCCATTGGAGACGGCGGATCTTAGGCAGAGGGAGTAAGTGTCTTGCCCAGAGCTGGACAGGGAGTCCATGGCAGGACAGGGAGCTGATCCCCAGTTTACTGCTTTAACCACAAGATCATCTAACCAGTTGGCAAGTACGTTTTGTGCTTGAACTAATAAACTGACCTACATTTAGCAGAGCTGTGGTAACCAAATTCTTTAGTTTCACTTCGCAGGCCTGTGAAATTCACTCTAACAACTTCATTCTCTAGAAGCTGTTAATAGCATGAAGGTCATGGTACAAACTGTCTATTCAGGGACTCTAACATTAAAGCTTATGATGCTCTCTCAACTCAGGTGCCTTTACTTTTTTAAACATGTATGCACATCAAAGCTGAACCTTCTTGTTTGTTTTGGTGCAGTGGGAAGTAACATGACACATTTACTGCAGAGTTAGTATGATTGGAAGTAAACATGCACTTAGTGTGATGTAAATATGTATTTTGGAAGAATGCTGTATTTTGATAGCAAATGTATTGTGCAAATATACTGTTTACACTAGGCTAGCACAGCTTAGTTTAATTAGATAATACTAAATTTTTCCCACTGAAACGTGCATTCATAAATGCTGTGAAAACAAATAGTCTTCTGCCCAGAGGCACAAGAGACATGGTGAGCTCTTTGGGTTCAATGGTTTACTCATTATCTTGCATTAATCTTCCTTAAATAAAATACTGAACTGATTCTGAACCGATACACAGCTTCCTGTGTGTGCGCTCTCGCTCCCCACCCACCTCTACCTCTAAGGAATACATCCTAAACAAAGCAGAAGATGGGATAAATGTGCATACCCCTTCAATTTAGCAATACCACTCCCATTGCTGCTAGCATCTTTGTGTTAAAGCACATCATAACATTCTTTCCTCAGAAGGAATATAAACTACCATGGCTCTCAAAATATAGTCACAGGCTGTAGTCAGAAGTCAATCCCCCATTCTTCCCTTCTGCCGCTCTCTGGGAGCTTTCCTGCAGGCCTGGTTCTGAGGTTAGTACTTGTCCAGCTAAAGATACAGAAACAATTCTCTACTCAATTAAATTAATTGCATAATTACACAGATGTAGGATACTGGCAATTACTTCAGCTGAAGGGATCCAATTGACTGAACTTTTTTTGGGAGGGGGGAGGGGGATGGGGATGGGCCATTGGTGGGGAAATCCCAAGGACTTGAAGAAATAAAGAATAGTGGGTTATGCTCGTTTCAGTCAGTGGAAGACTATTGTACTGGGAACCGCTTGAATGAAATCTGGTGTAGTTTGACAGATTTCTTTTACTTAAAAACCAAGCTACCCTCTTTCAGTCTCTAAAAATAGAACCTAGCCAAGCACAAGGCTGAGTCATACTGGCTTAAGACAAAAATCAGACACATTTTTGTCACTGATTGGGTTGCCAAAGCCAGACAGTCTTTTGGAGAATCGTTGAGGTGTAGTTGTTCGGCAGTGACTGGTTAGCTTGCTGTCAGTGAGGTGTGTTTTCTCTCTAGTTTCTTCATGACGTGTAGCTTATTGCAATGTCTCGTCCAAGGTAAGGGCTGCCACAAGCTTTCATGTGTAGTTCTGAGGTATTGAGAAAGCTCATCTCCTACCCCTCTCTGAATATGGCCGGGCCCCTACCTCCTTGCTATGAGATGTGGATGTCACATGTAATGACTGACACTTAATATTCCATCAAGCCCTGAGACCACTCTGAGCTCCACTGGACCATGAGTGTGCGGCAGAAATCACTACCACAGTCCTATTGGAGTTGTATCTCTTCCCACAAGTTCACTCCTTCTAGTGACACTTGGATTTTTGGACTTCGCTTCACGGTCTTTTATTGTGCATGGTGCTGTTAACATGACTCTTCACATTCATCAAGGCTCTACAGGTCTCACATCTTTGCTCTTGTTGCTGCATGAGCTGCTGCTATTCTTAAAGTGCCTCTATTTCCCCTCTAATTGCTTTGCCCTCTCCCACTCTTTCTAGTTTTCTTGCCACCCAAGGCTTCTGATTCTCTCTGTACTAAGCGGTCTTGCTTTCCTAACTTTGGAGCCCACTTCTTCCAGCTACCTTCTGAGCTACTTGTGCTGATCTTACTGAGAGTCTGTGGCTTCTTGCACCTGAATTGCTGTACCTGTGGCTTGACTGAGTTGGTCTTTAAGCCCTTTTTCTTTTTGTGTGCACTATAAAGCACCATTTACATTGTATAATGCTATAAATCCAAGATGTCAGAGTGGCATTTGCTTCCTGTACAGATGCAGTTCATCTGTAAAATATCTGCTAATGAAGGAGCCTTTCTGGAGCCATATTTGGAGTATGGGGTAGTAAAACTTATTTTATCCCCTCAAACTTTGTTGCATCTGATGTTGCCCTCTTCTGTCCCTAAGCATTCTCCCAAACTATTAAAATGAATTTAGGTAACACTCTCTCTACACACAGACAGACAGTGAAGAAATGCACCCTCAACATCTGAATCTCTCCCTCTAACATCTGTGTTCTCGTATGTCATCTGAAAGAGCTTTAGGACTTTGCCTTCCCTAATTATAAATAATCAAAGACTGACTTGTTTCAGTCCCCTGCTGGCATCCTAAAGGAGAGAACCATCTCCTGAGCTTTGAAATGTTACAAGCTGGTAGTGCTTGTCTTCCTGCCAGGATCACTTCACAGGTCTCCTAGGAGGAGGGCACACTTCTGCTGATTAATCCTCCACTTCCCCTTTTAGGGGTGTGCCATGTTTTCTCACTCTTAAAGCGCACACAGGTATGATGCTGTTAACGTGGCTTAACATCCTGTGGTCCAGAGGACTGGGACTTGGGAGATGGGTGTTCTCTTAGCTCTGCCGCTGAACTGTGTGACCTTGGAAGTCACTCTACCCTCTGTGACTTCCCCTTGTGCTCTTTTTGTCTATTTAAGCAGTAAGCTCTTTGGAGTAGGGCCCCTCTCACTACATGGCTCAAGGGGGCCCTGATTTGGAGTTCTAGATGCTGTTGTAGCATTAATAATACCCCAGTACTCCTTGACTGTTGTTAATACTGCTATTAAGCCTAGGCTACTATTGTCAAAAAATAGCGCATGCTTTTTATCATCAGTCACCAAATCACAACTGGGGTGGCTGCAACATTTATGTGAAGGGTATAAATGAGAAGGAGACACAGAAACTGACCTGGGAGGTGCAGGAATGTGAAACAGCTAGGGGATAAAAGATAATTAGGATACAAAGGAAGAAAAGAGGAGGCATTTTCTGGTGGCTGAGATATACATATCCATAAGCTTTATGGTACTTATCCTTGAGGGGCAGGGCAGTGCTGTTGTCCCCATTTCACAGATGGAGACTGAGGCACGGAGACTGGTATTTAGGCACCTAACATCCATTGACTTCAGTGAGAGTTACATATCTAAATACCTTTTGAAGATTAGGCTTGAGTGACTTACCCAGGGTTATGCAGGGAGCCTGGGGTGGAGCAGACAGCTAAACCCAAGTCTTCTGGCTAGCACCCCAACCACTAGACCATTCTTCTGTCAGCTTGTAGTCTTCCCAGTGGAAGCTGTGCAGAGCCTGGGAGAATGCAGTGCAGGGCAGTCTTTGCTGTGGCTAGAGGGAATTTCTCCTTCATTCCAGTGAAACTAAATAAATACTGAAACAAATCATAGCAGTTCAACTTCAGAGTCTTAGGTACCAGAGAGGAAACCCGTTAGGTCCTCTATAATCCAGCCCTCTGTGGTGGCCAATACAGGGTTATTTTTATACCATTCACAGTTTTTGTGCCCTTTCCTGCCACTGACATGTCAGAATTCAACTATATTTGGGAGTGCCTCTCCCAAAAATAGCAGGTAGGCATTGGTGCCTTTAACTTTTTAATTAGAAGCCATTAGCATTAAGATTAACCGAGGCCGGTGCTGGTGGATTTAGCAGTGATGTAGTACCCTGTCTGCCAGAGTTGCTCTTCAAAATGGCTCAGTCAGTCGCATTAAGATATAAGAATGGTCATGTTGGGTCAGACCAGTGGTCCATCTAGCCCAGAATTCTGTCTTCTGACAGTGGAAGTAGGTGCTTCACATGGAATGAACTGAACAGGCAATTATTGAGAGGTCCGTCCCCTGTTGTCCACTCACAGCTTTTGACTTTCACAGGCTAGGGTCATCCAGAACATGAGAGTTGTATCCCTGACCATCTTGGCTAATAGTCGTTGATGGACTATCCTCCATGGACTTCTTTTTTGAATCCAGAATCCTGCATAGCCTTTTACTCAAGAGACTAACTGCTTTCAATGAACCACCAAGAACTGTCTGTCCTGGCATAATTCAGATACCTGCACACAACACTGTTTTGTTTGTCTCTGATTAAATGTTTTCAATGCCTGAGTTGTTCGATATCCCCTTCCACTCCTCAAAATACAAGTCAAATGTTGAGTGGCTGATGTGAAGGAACACTAAAAGGTGAGTTACGTTGTTGTTTCTTGTTTCACAGATGAGGGCAGGGTAGTAGATATGCCGGAGTTGTAAGACTCAGTTTCCAGTTAAATCTCTGAATATTTCGATTATAACCCCATTTTTTGGACACCCATAATCTTCCAAATCTTCCACCTATTTGGCTAAAGTCTTCCATGTTTAACCTTTTACCAAGGGTATACTTTTGTAGATTTAAATACAAAGTTCTTGTCTTTTGGTTGGTGGTGAGTTTGTGCATTTCAACTCCTCTCTTCCCACCACCCTTTTTTAGCAACTAGAGATGAAACTGCTTGGGGTTCAAGGAAGATTGATAGATGCTTGGGAATAGCTTTTGGTAAGAAGTGTTTGAGTGTTCTGGGGAAAGTTTATAGTTTTGACTTGATTTACATTTAAGAGGATTTGCAAACCT
This sequence comes from Dermatemys mawii, assembly GCA_007922305.1. Taxonomy (NCBI): domain Eukaryota; kingdom Metazoa; phylum Chordata; order Testudines; family Dermatemydidae; genus Dermatemys; species Dermatemys mawii. The sequence continues at coordinate 385,983 of ML677403.1, forward strand.
CACTTCTTACCTGTAGAACACTTTGGAAAGTGCACGACTGCCTGTCTTAGCTGGTGGTGAAAACGTGTCTGAGGTGTGAATTGCTGAGCCCCATTCTGTAGGAAACCAGTACTTGTAGTGTATAGACTGACAGGTGAATAGTTAGTGAGGTTAGGGCTTCACAGGAGCTTCTTCCCCATTTGTTGCACATCTTGTGTAAGTTACTGTCATGGATTCTTGTCTAGTATACACAGAACAGCACATGGCAGTTAAAGATACTACGAGGCATCTGAGATTGTAGAAAAGCATGAAATGTTAATTACGTGATTGACTATATTGTACAAACACATGAATGTGAATGGAAGAATGCCACTGGTGCTCAGGAAGGTGGAGTTTCTACAGTGATGGAAAACTGCTCCTGTCGTTGTAGGAAACTTCTACCCTATGGTGCTATCGAGACAGAGCAGTGCCTTAGTAAATGCCGATAGTGTAGACATGGCCAAAGGGACAGTCATGCTTGCAAGTGCAACCTGAACTTCTGGGATTCAGTGCAGCAAAAGACCACTGATGTTTGGCACAAAGAACTCGAAGCAAAGTCCTGAGGTGCTGTGCTAGTTTCTTGGGAGTTATGGACCTCCTGCAATGGCTCAGACTTACCATTAGGGGATGCTACGACTTTGGCACCTCTTTGAAATGGCACAGGGGAAAAGCAGGTCCCTTGAACTGCTCCTCAGTAACTAACGAAAGCTCAGATTTATCAACCCATTTTCATTATGAAGAGTTCCCTCCCGCCCTGCTCCCCAGCATGCTCTCTGACTTGGCTCTTGGCTCTGACTGTGATTTATCGCATGTGTCAACAGGATACATCCAGAAGATTAAATCTGGAGAAGAGGATTTCGAGTCCCTTGCTTCCCAGTTTAGTGACTGCAGCTCGGCAAAGGCGGGAGGAGACCTGGGTGCTTTTGGGAGAGGTAGGTGACATGAATTCAATACTGAGATTATATGACTGACGTTGAAATCCCTCGGTAGGGGGTGAGGATTAATAACACGCTCCATTCTCCCAAAGGATTGGGGTGCTAGGAGAGCTTGCTGCACATGAACTGTAGTTTGCTGCTTAGATGTTAAACCAATTAGGAATACAGCAATGATATTATCCTAGGAGGAGAGGATGTTACACAAATGCTCCTTATGAAATTGACTTTCACTTTGAGAGGTTTTTTCAGCTATGCTGAATGGGAATCCAGTTGTTTAGCGTCACAAACCATGAACAAGGAGGAAATGAGTAAATGGAACTAATGACAAACCAGGCAGATAATTAAGCACTAATCTTAAAGTGTGTATGGAGGGTGGGGAGGGTTAACAGCAAATTGAGGAAATGGCTGCAGTTTTCAGTCAACCAAAAATAATGCTGCTGGTGTGGGAATTCATTTCAGAAATATTGATCTGTGTGGTGAGGGAGTAAATACAAGAAGCTACTCTCAGATCACTTATTAACAGGAGATTTATTAGGATACTTGAAATAAGGAAGATTCTTTGAAATTTACATGGGGAAACTAAGCATCTGAGATTCATTGTCCGATCACTCAGTTTTTAATTTTGTTTGGAGTTGCTCATGTATTCAGTTTCTATTCAGTAGAACAAAGTACAAAATAATGAGATTCTGTAAACAATGTATTTAACATCCCCCTCCCCCACCTAAATGCTAGGAGATATGTGCCCATGTTGCATATTGTAGCTAGAGTAAATCCAGAAATTGATGCTGGCAAACACAGCATTTTCTGTCTTTGGCTTTAAACCATGTTCTCCAAAGTCACAGAAACTTAAACAAACCCAAAGGGAAGACATCTAGTGAGAACTGCCTACAGCTGAAATAGTGAGGTGGAATCATGTGTCACCGTCACTGGGAACCCCACATTTTTCCTAAGCTCATTGTTGAGGATAGCAAGATGAGGAGTGTTCTTAAGGTAAGTTCCTAAACATTTCGAATTTTGGCCCTGCTGCAAATATACAAATTTTGCAGCAGAAATCTATGCTGATGCACAGTTCTGCAAAGGTATGTTAGGGAACAGATCATGCACAAGGCAGTCTGCATAGTTGTATCAGAATAAAAAAAAAGTCATTTTAGGCCCACATATAGATCTAATTTTATATTGCAGTTAAATAGGAGATTCTTCATGTATTGTCCCTGTGAGTGCTCCACTTCAGGCACGCATGTGCCCCTGTGCCTTTGAGCAGAGACTTTTTGATAGCAGTGCCCTTTCTGTTTGTGCATGTGCCCTACACATCATTGTACCAAGGCTATAAAGAACTGTGCGGGTGAACCACCCTCAGTTCCTTCTCAGCTGCCTTTGGCCAGAGATGGAGTCTAGCATGTGCCTGTTTGCTTTCTATTTACCCTTCCCCCCCTTATTAGTCTTTTAGCTACATAATTAGTGCTTCATAATAGGTTTAGCATCTTATAGTTAAACATCTGTTCTCCTTTTTCTTTTATTAAAAAAAAAAAAAAAAATCTTTCCCCGAGTGAGGGGTTTGAACAACTTTCTTTTGTCGGGGATGCCAGTCTCCCTAAGATTTAAAAGTGATTCTTTTGTCGAGACCTGTTGGCGATGGGCAGTCCCACTTCATTCGTTGCCCTGGAGACACTCTCATTCCTAGCACCTATGAAATACGCTCTTCTTTTAAGGGAAAATCCTGTAAGAACAGAGAAGTTAAGCATAGACAATTAATGATGGAGAAAGCGAGAACTGGGTACAGAGAACTCTGCTATACAGATACCCTCCACATCTGTCAGTGCCTCATCTTTGAGTGCTTCCTAAAGGATGATGGCACCAAAACCCCAGTCTCTGGTATTCTTGTTGACTGAGGTACCTATAACTGCCCCTCTGGTACCAAGAGCTTTCCTGTTCTAAGTGAAGGGAAGAGATAAGAGGAATAAAACAGAGTTCTTCATCAAAGAAGACCCAGCCACCGGAAACCTCAGGCCCCAAGAAGAGAGCTAGTGAGGCTCCAAGTACTTCATATACCAGGAAGCACGTTAAGACTTCAACTAAGCCCAGTACCTCAAGGATACCTTAGCACACCTGCCTCTGCCCCCCTCCCACCCAGAACCCCCGGGGCCTCTACCCCCCGAAGGGGACGATGCAACCCTGTTCTCTAGACCAGAGTGACTCTCAGCCAGCGTAAAAGAGGAGGGTTTATTGAGCATTGAACCCAGCACAGGAGCTCTCCGGACCCTCAGGCCTGGCCTCCCTCAGCCCAGCACATCCCAGTCTCCCTGCATCCAGGTGGGCTCTGCCTGCTCCCCCTCCCCAGCACAGAGCCCTCTTGCTTCCAGCTGGGCAGCTGATCTCACTTCCCTAAGCCTCGCCTCTTGTCCCCAGGTAAACAGGGTCATAAACAGGGTTGTCTGGGCCTGTAGATGGAACCAGTTGGTCAGGTCCTTGGGGATCGTCTCTTCACAGCCCATTGTCCTCCTGTCGGCCAGCACTGCCTGCGACTCCTGATCCGGGCCTCCAGGTCACCAGTCGCTGGGATCTCCATTCTCCAGGCTAGGGGTGGGCAAACTACGGCCCACAGGACCATGGTGAGCGGCCCACCTTAGCTCTGGCATGGGAGGCTGCTCCCAGCTCTCCCAGAGCCTCAGCATGTCTTAGTTCCCTGCGGGGAAGGCTGCTCCCAGCCCCTCCCCTGCCTTCCCAGGTCTCCAGAGCCTCAGCGCGCCATGCGGGGCTGCCCTCTCCTCCGGGAGAGCGGTGCAGCCTTTCTAGCTCCCGCTGGGCCGCCAACGTGGTACGGTTAAGGGGCAGGGAGTCCCAGGGGCAGTCAGGGGACGGGGCTGTTAGATGAGGCAGAGGTTCTGGGTGGGCAGCGGTCAGGGGACGAGGAATGCGGGGGAGGTAGGATAGGGGATGGGAGTCCCGGGGCTGCTGTCAGGGGGTAGGGGTGTGGGTAGTGGTCGGGGTACTCATGGGACAGGGGGAGTTGAGAACAGGGTTGGGGTCCTGGGGAGGGAGCAGGGGAGTTGGATGGGTCTGGGATTCTGAGGGGGCAGTCGGGGGAGGGGGTTAGATGGGGACGGGGCCATGCTGTTTGGGGAGGCATAGCCTTGACCTGGCCCTCCATGCAAGTTTTCAACCCCAGTGTGGCCGTTGGGCCAAAAAGTTTGCCCACCCCTCTCCAGGCCATTGGCTGGGGTCCCAAGTTCCCTCAATGGTCCTTTAGAACAACAAACTCCCTCTCCCATCGCCTTGTTAACTCAGTAACATCCAAGGAAACTGAATCCCACATCCTTTGCATGCAACCCATAGGAAGCCCAAGTGGCAGGGAGGGAAACCCTCATTCTGTCATACCCTGCCTTCCAGTGCTTGGGATGACCAGCAATGGATTCTTCCCTCATGCCATATGGTCTCTCACTTGCCTGTGGATCCCAGTAAGACCATGTACCACCAGCAATGTCGAGGGACCACTACGCATATGGAACACACCTCTCCACCTCTGGGGTTCCTTCTCACAAGCAGCTGCTGACACAGGAGATCTCATCACTGAGTCTAGGAGCCATCAACCCATCCCACTTCAACATGGGGGAGAAGGATTCTAGTCAAGGTATTTTCTGATATCCAAGAAAAACTAGGGTTGGAGACTAATACTAGATCTCTGACCATTGAACAGCATGTCACGCATCTGAAATTCAGGCTGGAGTCCCTAGCAGCTATAATTCCCTCCCTGGAGCTAGGGGTTTGTGACACTTGACCTCAAAGATTGCTACTTCCACGTAGCGATTTATCCTTCTCACAAAAGATTTCTTCTTTTCACTTTCAATCACAGTCCTTACCAGTGCCAGGTCCTACCCTTGGCCTGTCTCCCGCCCCATGGGCATTCTGAAAAATCATGATGGTCATAGTTGCCTTCTTCCAGTGTCTAGGAATAACGTTTTTCCTTCACTGGATGACTGGTTGCTCAAAGTTTGGTCATTTCAGGAGGTATGGTCGTCCAGTCAAGCAACAGCTTCATTATTCCAAAGTTTAGGCCTGCAGACAAATCTCAGTAAATTGATTTGATTTTTTTGGGAGCTTTTCTGGATTCGATAACAGGCAGAAGTTCTCTCTCTCCCTCAATAGCTTCCTTGCTGTAAAAGAAAGGGGGGGGGGGGAAATCACCTTACCCAAAGAGTGCACCTCAGCCCTCAGACTGTAACATGGATGTGTCTACAACTGCTGGAGCACATGGCAGTTTGTGTTTTTGTGACATGCAGTGCCAGGTTGCATTTTCAGTGTCTCTAGGCATGGCTCAGGGCTGCTTAGGTATCCAATAAATGCAGTTTCAATAAGCAGGTATCTATATCCATCCAGGTCCCACAGTCACTCACCTGGTAGATGGATCCATCCAAATTTGTGCCGGAATCCTGTTCAGCCAGAATCCACCTACAGTTAGGTTAACATTGGACGCTTTTCTCTTGGGATGGCATGCATATTTGGGTCCTCTCACAGTCCAAGGAAAATGGTCACAGCAGGAACAGTGCTTGCACATCAATCTGTTGGCATTAAAATGCTTGCTTTCACTTTCTTCCCCTACTCAAGAACAAGTCCATCAGGATCATGATGGACAACATAGCATGCATATAGTCTATCAATTGGCAGGGTGGAGGTCTGTACCAAAGTGATAAAGTTTTGGGACTGGTGTGTACCCAATCAGATAGTCATCTCATTGGCTTTCCTCCTGTGTGTACAAAACACCATGGTGGACGACCTGAGCAGACATTTCTACCTAAATTACAAATGGGAGCTGGACTCTCAAGTCTTCAACAAAATATTCCTAGCTTGGGGATTGTCTTTATGAATATCATTCAACTTCATTGCTGTTAAAGGTCCTTATCAAGATCAGAGAGGACCAAGCCAAAGTTGTTTTGCACTAACTTGGCCAAGACCTCATGTCTCATCATCCGCGGCGGCTCCCAATCATGCCGGGACTGTCTTGGGATGCAGGTCAGATGCTTCACCCCAATCTGAACATTCTGCAACTACAAGTTTGGTTCCTCAGTGGTTCTCTGGACTAGAGACCACGTGTTCATTGGAAGTACAAAAGATGCTGTTAAATAGCCAAAGGAATCTACTCAATTTACTTCCCTTCAGAAATGGAGAAGTACATAAAAATGGCTGTACTGGGTCAGACCAAAGGTCCACCTAGCCCATGATCCTGCTTCCGACAGTGGCCAAGGCCAGGTGCCCCAGAGGGAATGAACAAAGCAGGTGATCAAGTGATGATTACAATCTTTGGTGTAACCAGCACCACCTTTCTCCATCCAGTCACCTCTTTCCTCAGTCTTGGATTACTTGTTGGAATTGAATAATTGTGGCCTTTCTGTGAGTTCCATCAAGGTTTGTTTAGCGGCAGCAATAACAGCTTTCTGTGTGCAAATAGAAGGTTTCTTGGTATTTGCACGTCTGAGTGCAGCAAGATTCCTGAAAGGACTTATCAATCTCTTTCTGCAGATTAGAGCACTTACACTGCTTTGGGAATCCCCTCTCATTCTTACAGTCTCATGAAACAATCCTTTGTGCCATTAGGTATGTGCTTGTTGCTACATCTTTCTGAAGATGGCTGCTTTGGTGGCCAACACTTCTGCTTGAAGGGTTGGAGAGACGGGCTTTATCTTCTCCTTGGAAAACAATGTATCTCTAGGACTGCATCCAGAGTGTCCTGATTTGTATATCAACCAAACTACTCTCCTTTCTAAGCTGTGTCAGTCTACAGAGGAGTCGGCTTTTCATGCATTAGATGTTAAGAGGTAACTATTCAGGAAGACTTCCTAGACTCTTTGTTTCTATTGCGACAAGGTCTAAGGCAGTATCTGACTGCAGGTCTAAGCAAGTATCTGACTTTCTAAATGGATCTCTGGATGTTGTGACAAAGCTCCAAGTCTGTACTTGTGGGTCCTGCGCTTCCTGGCAGATTTAGGAGCCTCAGAAACTCATCTAGGCCCCAGAGTGATCTCCCTTTCTCAGTATAATTGGCAAGAGTCACCACCTAGTGAGTTGCCTTCATCACAGGCCAGTATGGAAGATGGAAAAAAGGGGGAGCCCGGGCCCGCCCTCTACTCCGGACTCCAGCCCAGGGACCCTAATAGTATCAGCTAAGATGGCTGACCTTTTAGGCACAAAACACAATACAATTCCCTGGGCTACTTCCCCACAGCAGTCCCTGCTTCTTCAAACTCCACTTCACCCTTACCTCAGGGCCTCCTTCCTTCTGTATGATATGTTGTCCAACACTCAGTCTCACCAACAGCACAACCTCCTTCCACAGCTCCTGACACCCACAGCCACCTGACTAACTGGGAGGTTTTTATTTGGTTTCAGCCAGTCCCTGATTGGCTTCAGGTGTCCCAATCAGGCTAGCTGTTTCTACTCCTTTCTAGAAGGTTCTTAATTGGCCCCAGGTGTCTTGATTGGCCTGGAGTAGCCTTTGTTTGGCTATCCAGGGAACAGGGACCTGCACATCCTGAGACTAATATACCTGCCTTCCAGCACTCTCCTATATCCTTCTGGTCTGACTCCGTCACAATATATTATTGCCAGCTATGGTTTCGCTGAGGTGATACCTCTTCTAAGAGTGACGACATGCTCTACTGTCTTCTACAGCTGTAGCTGAGGGTTGCTGAAACCTGCGGGGCTGCTATATGGTCCTCAGCACGCACATTTTCCAACCACCGTCCCCTCATTCATACGGCGAGATCGGTTGCAGCAGTAGGCAGTGCGGTTCTTTCTCTAATGATGGACTCCAGTCTCCCAGAAGTGTTACTGCTAGGTGGACACTGAAGTCGAGCACCCACAGAGTCGCTGCTCAACGAAGTTACTCACCTTGTGCAGTAACTGGAGTTCTTTGAGATGTGTGCCCTGTGGGTGCTTCACTACCTTTCCTCCTCCCCTCTGCATCAGAGCTGCCTCTGTGGGCTTTCCAGTAGAGAAGGAACTGAGGACGGTTCAACCACACAGCCTTATATATAGGGCCCTCCCAAATTCATGGTCCATTTTGGTCAATTTTACAGTCATAGGATTTTAAAAATCCTTTCATGATTTCAGCTATTTAGATCTGAAATTTCATGGTGTTGTGATTTTAGGGTCATGACCCTAAAAGGAGTGTGTCTGTGTGTGTGTGTGTGTGTATGTGTCGGGGGTTGCAAAGTTATTGTAGTTATTGCAAAGTTATTGGGGCTTGTGGTACTGCTACTCTTAAGTCTGCGTCGCTGCTGCTGGCGGCAGTGCTGGGCAGCTGGAGAGTGGCGGCTGCTGGCCAGGAGCCCAACTCTGAAGGCAGAGCCCCCACCACCACCAGCAGCAGCACAGAAGTAAGGGTGGCATGGGCTGGTATCGCCACCCTCAGTCTTGTGCCACTGCTTATAGAGCTGGGCTCTCGGTCAGCAGCCACCGGTCTCCAGCCTCCCAGCTTGGAAATCAGCAGCACGGAGGTAAGGGTAGCAATATCATACGATGCCACCCTTATTTTGGGGTGCTGCTTTCAGAGCTGGGTGCCAGGTCAACAGCCGCTGCTCTCCAACCACCTAGCTCTGAAGGCAGGACAGAAGTGAGGGTGGCAATATGGCAAAGCCTCGCCCAAAATAACCTTGTGGCCCCCCTGCAGTTTCCATTTGGGTCAAGACCCTCAATTTGAGAAACTCATCTTCCCCCATGAAATCTGTATAGTGTAGGGTAAACGCACACAAAAGGCCAGATTTTACAGGGAAGACCAGATTTCATGGTCTGTGATGTGTGTTTTATGGCTGTGAATTTGTAGGGCCCTACTTGTATAGCCTCGGTACAGGGCACAGGGATGTGTAGGGCACATCTGCAGGGAGAACAGGCATGGTTACCAAAAATCTCTGATGAAAGGTGCAGGGCTTACACACAGCTAAAGTGGAGCACCCACAGGGGCACGCATCTCGAATTCGCTACTGCGCAAGGTGAGAAGCTTTCTCCTTCCTTTTAGACAGTGCGTAAGTCTGGCATTTTAAGGATCCTGGTATAATGAAAATCCCATGAATCTTGGGATGCTATGACCGATAGTTCTGGCTCATTTGGAGACTGTCAGTTCGTTGTAGTTCTTGGTGACTTAAGATTTCTCCTGGCTTAAGCAGAAAGTAAAGAAGTGTTGCAAGACTGTCTCCACTAGATGACACTAGAACTTCAAGTGGCTGCTGCACTCCCTGAGATGTCGCACTTAGTCTCCATCTTTGCCTCTTGCTGTCATTGGGCTGCAAACATAATTTATTAGAACTGTGAATACTGGTTACTTCAGAGGTGAAACTGCTAAAACATTCCAATTTATCTTGAAAAACTCAAGTAACTGACACTTTTTGCTTTAGGAAAATTGTTCTGATGTGGCACACAAGGGCTCTTTCCTCGTCTGAAGTAAAGATCTTGTGCTAGTAGCAGAATTAAGTAAAAACTGAGATGAAGGGTTTTCAGTATGCAGTTCTAGGGGAAAGAATGCTGTTTGACTCATCTGTGAATGTGTCGTTAGAATAAGAATTAGTGAGAGAGGCAAACCATTTGTCTCTCCTACCAATTAATCTAAATTCTAAACATTAAATTGAGGAGAGAAGCAGAACTCTGAGAAGTCCTATGTATCAAGTTACTTCAGTAATAAAACCAGTGCTTTTTTGAAGGGTAAGACATCAGGCTGAAGCTATTATGACTAATCCTGAAAGGAGGAATCTACCCTTCGTGGCATCTTGCTGCCATGGTAGAGCAATGACTATGGATGGATTTAGACCCAAAGTAAAATATATGAATTCTGTAGCAGCTCCTCAGCTACATGTGATGTATCCAGGATGTATGGCCGGTGCAGGGTTGGAACGCTTTAGTTCCTAAAGAGATTTAGTATATCACTGAAATGTGTCTTTAGGGGAAAAGAAGAGCCTGGGATGATTCATCCGTCATGCTGTCTATGTGCTTTCTGCAGCCATCTCCTAATGTGCTGCGGAGTCGAAAGCTACAGCACTGTCTTGAAACTCTGAGGCAAGGGTCATAAACTTACAGGAGATTTATGCTGTGTTCCTGGTGAGCAGATGATCTATCCCTCTTCAGGCATCTCAAAGCAAACCCTGCAAAGGGAGTTGGTGCTAAGTGCAGGGAATGAAGTTTCCTTGTGTGCTAGGAGGCTCTCTGCCCTTTTGCAGGCATCTGGAGTGCAAGTCCCACAGCGAGACTGTGAGTTGCTGGCAGTGGACCTTCATCATTTCAGCTGGGATATGCAGGTTCTCTGCTATAACTTCCAAAGTGTCAGGAAGCTGGGCAAAAATCCTCTTCCCTCTTGAACCGGTAACGCCCTTCGTGGCTGAAATCCTGCTGACTGAACCTTTGCACCGCACTGCAGAACTGCTCTAGGCCGCCTGCTCATTATCCCTCATGCAGGAGCTGTCCCAGCGTCCCCTTTCCTAGGTCTCCATTGATAAACCATCAGGAGCTTGGTGATATGGAGACCAGAGCATTAAGCATGCTGTCTGTCTAGATCATGACATTACCCGGAGCATCCTGTAAATTATTTAGTGCAGCTTGTAATGTACACCGCATCTCTTCCCTCTCTGTGCCTTACGGGCATCTGAGACTAACACCCGCTTGTGCCAGTGAATCTGCAGGGGAGATTTTTTCTGCCCTTTGAATCCCTGGCTCGCTGAAACTCTTTTCCTGGCAGCAATAATGTTTATGGGGTGTGAGAGAAAGCTCTGAATCTGAGTCATGTGTGTTGGTGGAGTGTCTGCTGGGAACAGAGGAAAACAAACACCCCCTGCAAGCTATTAATTGGTGACTTCATTGCTTGCCTGGAGGCTGCCTTCGTTTGAGGCTGGCGTGCTCAGAAAGGTCTTCCACTCTCTGCTGACTTAATTGATCTCTTTCTCATTGCTGCTTCCTGCAGGTCAGATGCAGAAACCTTTTGAAGATGCCTCATTTGCGCTGCGGGCTGGTGAGATGAGCGGACCAGTTTTCACAGATTCAGGGATCCACATCATTCTACGTACAGAGTGAAGTGCCTGGTGACCTGTAGAAAGGAAAGGGCGAGGGGAAGAAAGGAAAATAAAGCCCTACTCCAGCCCTGCACTCTCCCGAATGAACTTCATAGATCTAGTTAAAAAACCTCATTTCATATCTCAATACCTTCCGTGGCACCTGACGCAACGTTTTCCACCTGTAGAGATGCATGGTTAGCCAAGGATGAGAATGCAATCAAACTAACAGACGGTAGCATCTTTCATAAGCAGAGAGAATGTTAAAATTCTCAGGCATGCCACAGCCGCTTCAGTTTTATATTGACAATTCCTCCGTTTAGGAGATGTCGATGCTAAAGGTCACACTTCAATGCTTCCCATATCCACCTTATTAAAGATACGGAGTATTTATTATAGTACTGCACTGATGGTGGCGAAATTGACTCGTGAGCTTTGGTGTTTAAGATGGAATGAATCTCTGTCCCACTCCGCATCCCTGTACTGCTTTAAAAAAAAGTTTTATCTAAAATAAACAGCATTTGGTCTGCCCCCCATTTTGTTGGTAGAACCGATCTGTCAAAGCCATGTATAAATTGATGTTAAGATACCACACAAAGAGCCATGCTGGTGAGGCCTGTCACTGGTGCCTGTGTGTAACTTCCCTTCATGTAGCTGGCTCAGTGTGCAGATTGTTGTTTGTTGGTCCTGCCAGACAATGGTAACTGGAGCTTCCACCTCTGCCCTTGTGTGGACTTAAAACCTGAAGATGCCTTTTGATTTGTGATGAGTATAAACAAAGGGGGTTAATGGCCAGTAGTTCCCAGTACAGAAAGATCAATAGCCAATGAAGGTGTGTGGAGGTATGTAGAATACTGTGTGTTGACCGTTCCAGCCTGAGATCACTCCATTAAGACATCACAGTGCCGTTTGGTAGGAGGGACTGCAGTGTGGATTTTCGGTGCTGAGAGAGTACTGTTTTCTCAGAGCTTCTCTTTATCCACTTGTGGTTTAATCGCTGTAAGTCACTGTTTCCAGTTACACTGCATTGCTTATGTTTAGTCGAAACAAAACAAAACCAGATAAAGTTCCCAGCTTCGTTCCAGTGCAAAGATGCTGTATAGTTCCAGTTCTCTTCAGCAGAAAATAAAGCCCTCTCTGGTTGAACATTTCCAAAGCTCTGGCATTGATTATTTCTCTCCTTCCTTCCTGGATTGTACAGATCTCTTTGATCTTTTCTTTTTTTAAAAAAGAATCCCTGTGCAGCATGTGTAAAGGCAGTTTTGGCCAGTATGATCTTATAATGGAAATAGAACTCAGTGATATTAAACAAAGCTGTTATTTCTGGATCTTGAAAGAAAATCAAACAGCTGCCAAGTAACAGGGGATCCAGATTCTGCCATGTATGTCTGTGTTGAGTAGGGCCTTGCCCAGGGCCTAGTTCTGTTGGAACCATGGAGTTAGGTGCGACGCGGTGGGCGTAAGAATGCTACATCAGGCTCTTGAATGTCTAATTCAGTAACTGTTTCCCAATTTCTCTCAGTTTTGAAAATCTACAGAGATTTTCTTTACATCAAACCAGCCATTACAGACAGTAACTCCTTGGTGTGATTTTAAAAATTCCTGTCTTCTTTAAAAATGAGGAAAGGCGACATCTCCCAAAAGCTCCAGCCAATTAAGATGATCGAAACCAAGAAGCATCTGAAAATTAATATTTCTTGCATTTCTGCCTTGGCTCTTTCCCTTGCTAGCCATTGTGGGGAAATGGAAGGCTCTTGCATATCAGATGAGTCTCCACAGCAACATTTTTTTTTTAAAAAAAAACCTTCCCTGTTGTGGGGTGACAATCAGGTGAGAACTTGGGGTATGGTTACACTTACAAGATTATAGCGCTATTGGTTATAGCAGTCCCCTTATACAGTAATATGTATAGTGCTATTATATGTCCACACTCAGACGTGCCAGCGGTATAGCATGGCCACATTTGGGGCACTTAATGCGGCATTAAGAGCAGTGCATTAGGGCAGGTATCCCAGCATTCAGCTGGGTGCAACGTGCTTTTTAAACGAGGGAGGTGCGGGGGGATGCGTTGTGTGTATGCAGAGGAAGAGACACAGTGGTTTTTCCGTTCTTCTGAAAGCCTGTCAGCGAGCCTCCATTCACAGAAGGCTTTGTTTTCACACAGGCTCCCTCCTTAAACATTTGCATTGCTTATCTGCCGAGTTGAGAGAAACTCTAAAGAGGTACTTCCGCATTCCTCCAGCCGAGTTCAAAACAGGGAAGAGACGTCAATTGCCTTAAATGGCTCTAGGCCTCTCAAGAGATCACTTGTAGCGCAGTGGGTGTCCACATTCTTGCTGTAGCGCTACAGCCCTTATTCCCCATGCAGAGGTGGATTACCAGGAGCGCTATAACTCCGTGGTTATAGCGCTCTACGTGCCTTGCCAATGTGGACGGGGAGGAGGTTATAGCGCTCGTGGGGGCTTTATAGCGCTATAAAGTGCCAGTGTAACCAAGCCCTGAGTGGGTGTTAGGGGGTAAAAAGCTTTCCCCTGGGCATGTTGTTCCCTAATTTGTCCATTATAGAGTTTTTAGCAATTGGTAATGGCTATGTTGGAGACTGGTCTAAATGATCTGCTGCTCTGGCAATTCCTTTGAGTTCATCCAGCTGGGCCCTCAGGTCTTGCTGATCTGGATCTCAGCTGTATAAGGAGAAGGACATTCTGAGAGCCTCCAGAGCAGAAGCATTGAATTGCCTGGCACTAGAGCTAGAAATACCCTCTGATCCAGCCCTTCCACTTTCCTGCCATTGAGACCCTGCTGGGGCATTAGCAGCAAAAACAAGTGCTCTGAAATGTCTGAGAACAGAAATTTCTTCCCTGGCAGTGGTGGTGGGGATCTGCCTGGGGCCTGTCCTGTCTGTTCTCTCCGAGTTTGAGCCGGTCTGTCCTTAGAAACCTTTGCTGTAACAAATGTGAAAGTCTCCTTGCCCGGTTTGTTTTTGTGGACAGAGCTGAGGTGGCTGAGCCGCAGGGAGCCCTATTAGCTTGCCCACGGACATCACCCTATCTGCAGCAATGACTCCAGTTCTGGGACTCCTGCTGGCTCTGGCGTGTGGGGTTCTCCATTTAACATGCAGTTGGGCTCTGCTGAAAGGATTTTATTTTGGGGTAAATATGCCCTGCTTTGCAGGTACATCCTGAAGCTGTTTTCAGTGCAGGTGAAGTGGGTAAGCCATTGTTAACATCCCTTCCCTGCTCACTCTCATGGCCGTGTGCTCTGAGTTTTGCTCTGAAAACAAAGAAACCTCCATCTCAACTAGCCAGCACTTGCCTAATTACTGCCCTGCTTCTGGGCTGCAAGCAGGAGTCCTTTGCACACAGACACAGCATTAGAGCTCCCAGGTCCTTCAGCTGTGGTTAATTTTCATATCTCCTTGGATCCTGCTTGCACTGTCTCGTGGTTGAGGTGTGTGTGGTGAGGGGGGGGAAGGCGGGGGGATGTACAGCTGGCCTGGAGATGCTAATTGAGCAAGGTCATAGGGAGTGACTGGGAGTTTGTACTCCTCCTCAAGTGCCCCTCTGCTGAAGGATCTGCTGTCTGGTTGCAGGGAAAGAGATTTGATGTTGCTTCTGTCCTTTTGCCATAGCCAGTATGGTGCACCTGTTCCCCTGAAGTCTCTAGTCCTCTGCATCTGCCTTTTGACGGGCAGCGTGGCTCCAGGCTCCCTGGGACTGGAAACCCTGCCCTTGTGTGGCCTGGCTATCTGCTGGTCAGAGGCTGTCTGAGGAATATGGGCCTAAACTTGCAAAGTGTCTAGTCCCTGTGGAAGCTTCATGTAAGACACCTAAAAGAGACCAGGTTTTTAGAACGTGCTGGGCCACCTGCCCTCTCAGAACCAGACCCTCTCAGTGTCAATCCAGAATTGGCCCATGCCATTGAGGAGTCTGAGATCCATGGCCATGGAGCTGCTGCCCTGAATCCAAACAGCTCCATTTTCAGAAGGATTTTACAGAGGGGAGTAATTGTCCTGGCCCGGCCCAGCTTAGAGGGGAAAAGCACCTAGTGGGGTAAGGCTCCACACCCCAGCAGCTCACGTGCACAATGAGTAATCTGCAGCTAGTGTCATTTGAGCTGGATGTAGTCTAGGGGTTTGATCAGCGCTCCCTTTCCTCCTCCTCCCAGGCCCCATCTCTTTGAATCCCCCTTGCTCCGAACTGGGTTAGGTAGCCTGTCTGTCCTAGCTTCTGGGAAAACGTGCTCACTGCAGCAGAACAGCCTCTGAGCAGGCAGCAACTGAGGCCTGGTATTGTGATTTGGAAAGTCCTGCTTGCCTACATCTGGGCCTCTTGCCCTTTCAGCTACGAGCCCTAGGTGAGCTGTGGGTTAGTAGCACAGAGATCCCAGGCCAGCACTGGACCGGCAGGGCCCCCTGGGTTTTTATTCAGGGGCTGTATAAGACCCTGGATTCTGTCTGGGTGAGGCGGTGATGGTTACGATAACTGCTTCTGACCAGATCATGGCTGCAGCCTTCACTTCTACAGAGCGGTCGTTTAAGGGATATCTTCTGGTTTCTCTCCAGGCTGGGGGAGGTGGCTGTCACATCCGGAAGGCTCAGGCGTCTGATCAGAGGCCAGTGTCAGGGCTGTTCCCAGGCTCTTAGGAAGGCAAACCCTGTCCCCTTGGGAGTAAGGATGGGCCTGGCCCTCACATCTGCAGGGCTCACTGGCCCTGCCATAGACCTATGAAACGGGCACCCTCCAGGGAGAGGGGAATAGGGCTCAGGGCAAGGAACAGACAGGCCTCTACGGGAGACCTTTGTTTAGTGCGGAGAAACACACTCGAATAACGTAGGCTTTGGAATCCTGATGCTCGTGTGTGGCCGCTTGCCTACCATGATCAGAAGAGTTCTGTGTTAACAGCAGGGAGCAGAAAGGCGGTATCGGCCAGTGGATGGATCCGCTGGACTGCACATAGGGACAGCCCAGGGACTTTACCCTCTATGGCTCTTGCCTCTCCTAGAGCTAGGACTAGAATCTAGGTGTTTCATGCAGCCCAGTTCCTTAACCACACAACCATCCTCCCTGGGGCTGGTTGCTGCCTGTGAGCTGCTTAGTGTGTGGCAGGTCTTAGCTTTACAAAGAAGGCCACTTTGCATATGTGAACCACAGAGGAAGGTGTATGACAGGTTCACTTCTGTGCCCACAAACGTGGCTGCTGGTGCAACAGGGGCTCTGAACAGGAAGGGTTAATCCCATGCATCCCCCTTTGCTTCCTCCCCTTTGAGTTTCATGGCAGTAGTTCTGTTCTCTTCTTTATCACCTGCAGCAATGAAGTACTCCTGTTCACCGGGGCTGGGTGCTTCTGACTAAAGGGGAAGCTTTGGCCACACCTGGACAAATCTCAGCGCCCATTGTCTGAGCAAGATTTACATTCCTTATCCCCCGAGTCATGCTGCATTCCCTGCTTGCTATAGACAACTGCGCATGCCCATGACAGAGGTACATACACAGACACACCCTGGCATACACCCCTCAGGCTTGATGGACCAAGCTCTTCTGAGGAAGTGGAGCTCGCCTGTGGCTGGGTTTGGCCCCTTCCCTTTCATATGCCTAGTGAATCTGCTCTGCATTATGCAAACCCACGGAGGGTGCAGCACGCTCTGACTGGATGCTGCTGTGCTACATGAGATCGCATCCATCTCTGTCAGGGCCATTATTAAGCTGGGGCTGTGAGCCTCAGGACTCCTGCACTTGGGGCTGCAACATGCAGCTGCCCAGCCCCCAGCCCTCCCAGGGAGGTGGGGAAATATTCTTGTCAGAGTCCCATTAAAATCCAGTTCTAGCATGCTCACACAGAGATACACACAGGGCAATGGAGCCAGCTCTGGGAGGGAAGTGGGGCCTAGGGGGATTAGAACAGAGCGGGAAGTCAGGACTCCTGGGTTTTGTTTCCCTCTCTGTCATGGCCTTGTGAAACATCCCTTCCTCTCCCTTCTCAGTGCAAACGGGAATATTGATACTCCCCTCCCCCAGGGGCTGCTGTAAGTTCACTAATGCAGAGATGTTCTAGGACCCCAGAGCGCTGGTGGTTTCCTTTCTCTTGGATAAGCTGTGTGGTGAATACCAATAAGCCATTACCTTGCAAATGCAGCCTTGCTACCTTTGTTGGCTCTGTAGGCCGCACCCAGCAAGTGGGGAACAGAGCAATAGTGTGTTTTGTGGCCCTGCCGCCCCTGAACTTGTGGCTTCTGCCTCAGTTGTCAGGCTGGGGATGCTCTTACCCTACATCTTCTCCACCCAAGAAAGCATTGTTGGGTTTTCAGAGCTGTTTGCAGGGAGGGGGCGGAGTATCCAGTGAGGTATTCTCAAGCAACGTGTGGCTATTTGCAGACCTTTGATGATGGGCACAGGCTTCTGGGTCCTATTTGTGAGGCACAGTCTGGCCCCTTGATGTACAAACATAACAGACCTGGCTGGCTGTCCTTCAGTCAAGATGTTGGGCAGAGCTGAGCTCTCCCTCTGCCAAAGCAAGGTGGTTTGGCTTCTAAGCCATGAAGGACAGTACCAGTTTAATCTCTCTGCGGGCCAGGCTCCATGTCTCCGCCCAGCCCTGATCCTGCACTGCAAGAATCCTAACAACTAACATGTTACCCAGCAATGCAGCTGTGTCTGGGGTGAAGGTGGCAGGTGTTGAACAGGGTGCAGCAAAGCTATAAACCAGTCCAAGGGAGGAAGTGAAGGAAAAAGCTTCAGCCTATTGATAATGTGGTGGATTCTAGGGAAGGCAACTGGAATTACCTGAATGGGGCGGGGGAGGAATTAATGCTGCTCTTCTTACCAGAAACTGTCATGGTGCAGAATATGGCCTCAGAGATTTTATTATGGGAGGGTGAATATGGTTTTCTCTCATTCTTGTTGCACTCCTGTTTCAGAGCACATGGCCTCTAACCTCTTGTACATTTAGATCACGTTTAAACTCTTTCAGGATGTGTCATGAAATAACCTGGTAGCAGCAAGTCCATTCACAATGGCACTCACTCCACATCGGCAGAGGCCCCTCTTCAGTCACTTTATCTAACTGCATAATAGCTCTTTGAATTCAAATAGCACTGAGGGCTAAGTTGACTTGGCTGGACGATTCTCTTGTATGTAATAGTTGATGCTTGTTCTCTCCTTGCACCGAACAGATGGCTCTAGAAGAGATGGCTCTAGAACAGAAGGCTCTAGAACAGATGGCTCTAATACGCTGTTGCTTCCTGGCAGATGTAGACTGGAAGGAGGGGATGTTCGAGAGCGGGGTGGTCACACTTTTTGGCCCGAGGGCGTGGTGGGCCATGAATGCTCAGGAAATTGGCGGTTGAGGTGCGGGAGGGGGTGATGGCCCTGGCTGGGGCTGTGGGCTCTGGGGTGGGGCCAGAAATGAGGCGTTTAGGATGTGGGAGGGCCTCTGGGCTGGGGCAGGGGTTGAGGTGCGAGTTGGGGAGTGAGGACTCCAGATGGGGGTGCAGGCTCTTGGGAGCAGGAGAGTGCAACCGAGGGGTTCGGAGGGTGGGAGATGGATCAGGGCTGGCGCAGGGGGTTGGGGGCGGTAGAGGGAGTCAGGGGTGCAGGTTCCAGGCAGCACTTACCTCAAGCAACTCCCAGAAGCAGCAGCATGTCCCCTCTCCAGCTCCTATGCAGGAGCTAGCTAGGCGGCTCCGCGCACAGTCCTATCCGCTGGCGCCTCCCCTGCAGCTCCCATTGGCTGCAGTTACCAGCCAATGGGAGCTGTGGGGTGGCACTTGGGGCAGGGGCAGCGTGTGAAGCCCCCTGGTCGCCCCTATGTGTAGGAGCCAGAGGAGGGACATGCTGCTGCTTCTGGGAGCCGGGCGGAGCCGTAGCACATGTGGAGCGGGGCAAGTCCGAGACCCCTCTCCCTGGCAGGAGCTCGAGGGCCAGATTAAAACGTCTGGAGGGCTGGCTGTGGCCCCCGGGCTGTAGTTTGCCCATCTCTGTTCTAGAGGCATAGTACAAAAAGTCCTACCACTGGGGGTCTCACATGCCCACCATGCACCCAGCAAACCCCTTCCCATCCGCTCCCAGAGTGGTGGTGGTTTTTGTGTGATTTCCCATGAGATGGGAGCCCCACAGCGCTCAGTGCTGCACAGACTCGCAGGGGCCAGGATCGGGGAGGCAGAGCTGTGTGAGATGGTTGAGCACGGCTCTCAGCTTGTAAAACCGCTGGGAAAGGGACGGCTGTTTGTACCGAGCTTAGCTCAGCGGGGCCCTGGCCTCTGGGTGCCACCGCCATGACAATAATCAAGAAGTCGTCATCTCTTCTCACTTGTTCATTGCAGGACCCTTTTGTGGAGAGCTGCCCCTGCTCAGGGACTACCTGTTGCTTCCAGTAGTTCTGCAAACACAACCTTAATTGGATCATCAGGTGGATCTGATTTAGAGAGCGTGCATCTCCCTCCATGCCTCATGGTGGTTTGAGCAGTTGTGCACCATGCATGGCACCGCCAGCTGTAAAAGAGCGGCTGGCTGCTTTGGAGGACGGACTTTGGAGCATTTAGCTCTGCTGTAATGAACTTTGCCACTAATTGTTTGTGTGCATGGACTGGTTTAATGGGTGCCATCTAGGGTAACCAGATGTCCTGATTTTATAGGGACAGTCTTGATTTGGGGGTCTTTTTCTTATATAGGCTCCTATTACCCCTATCCCTTGTCCAGATTTTTCACATTTGCCATCTGGTCACCCCGCCATCTCATGCTGTAAATCAGTCTGGCTGGGAGGAGCCAGGGAGCTGCATTCTGTGCTGGGGTCCTGGGTGAAGGGGGAGGGCTTGAGTGGGGGCTAGGCCCCCTGCTGGGCCCTGCCCACAGGTACGAGATTGGATGAGGCTTAGGACTGGTGCTGGGCCCTGATGAAATTGCCCCTTAGTGCCCAATCCTGGCCCTTTGGATCAGAACAAGTTTTTTGGGGTGGGGAGATGGTGTACAAAAGGACCCATGAACAACGTTCATGCGTCTATGAGTCAACACTGTGCCCTTGTTGCCAAGAAGGCTAATGGCATTTTGGACTGTATAAGTAGGGGCATTGCCAGCAGATCAAGGAACGTGATCATTCCCCTCTATTTGACATTGGTGAGGCCTCATCTGGAGTACTGTGTCCAGTTTTGGAGCCCACACTACAAGAAAGATGTGGAAAAATTGGAAAGAGTCCAGAGAAGGGCAACAAAAATCCACATCCAGGCCTGCGGAGCAGCAGGGGTGCTTCTGCGGCTGGTGGTGATGGTAGGAAATGGGGAACTGAGTCTTGCTTGGCAGGGACAGAAATGCAACAGAATCCCGGAATTATTCCCAGACTGCCGCATGCTCCCTCTGCCTTAGGCTGAGGTTTCGGTAGCCCCCGGACACTGGAGTGTGTGACTGCTGGAGGCTGAGGTTTTCAGAGGGACCTGCAGGGAACTAAAACTAATAATAATAAAACTAATGGGAACTGGATCTGCAAATCCCTTTGCTGGTTTGCAGGCCTCAGCTGGGGAATTTACAGCCCTGCCCGCTCTGCATCAGTGCAAACTTCTTGCATCGACACCGTTAGGAACGGGTGTATGGGGAATGGGTGTACCACATTGGTACAATTCATTTTTGGTACAATTCATCCAGTGCAGTATGGCTAGACGTGTGGCTGGATCCTCCTTGAACACTGCAAGGTGTAGCCTTGTGGTTCTTGTGCAATTGTTGCACCAAAGCAAAGAAGGTGAAAGTCAGAACAGCAGCACTGACATAAACAACAGTGCATGGTGCCTGGGGACGGAGAATCAGGCCTTCAGCCTAGACAAACCCTAAGTCAAGGTCACTGTCTCCTTTTCAGCCTTGATTTCTGAGGCAAACGAACTCCAACATGCCGCTCCGATCTGCGTTCCTTTTCACTCAGTATGAAGAATGAAGGAGAGTGGCGGCTCCCAGCGTCTGTCCTATCGATCCTGGCAGAGGCCCTGTCCGGCAGCCAGTAATGGGGATAAATGAGCTGCTAATGTGCCGTGTCTGAAGGGTGTTTGCTTTCAGGCTTCTCTAGAAGACACAGAGTTTACTTTCTGGACAAGGTGGTGTGTCATCTCTGGCACCATTTCCCCTCTACAGGGCTGAGTCTGGGAGGAATCAGCTCCGTCACTGTCCCCATGCAGTTTGCTCCTACCGCTTTTCCAGACAGGATGATCCAGTGGGCTGGGACTCAGGAGACCGGGGAGCTATTTCCAGCTGTGCCTGTGTCCTGCTGCAATGTCATTTCCCTTCTGGCCATGGTGTACCCACACAGGAGAGTTAGGTAAAACCATGAATACTCTTGTTGGAAGGTTGCAGCCTAACACTATAGCTTAGAATGTAGAACATTGACACACAAAATAAAAAAAAACCCGAGAGACAAAGCAGGCTGCTCCTTAAGGCATAATTCACCTGCCTTATTTTAGGTGGGCTGCCTGCAAACTCACTGCCGCTAGGCCCAGTTCACATGTTTCTCTGCAGAGCCCACTAGCCTGCCAGCAGGAAACCCCTGACATTTAAAGTGACAGCTTGCAATTTTAACACACCACAACTTCCTCTCTCTGCGCCTCTGTTTCCCCTCGCACTCTTTGTCCTGTCTAATTTGGGGCAGGGACAGTCTCTCACCATGTGTCTGTGCAGTACCCCATCACAATGGGGCCCTGATCTCGACTGTGACATTCATCATCATAATTAAGACAGTGTCTGGAGATGGCCAGGTTTGGAACAAGAACCAGGAACACAAAATATCCTCCCATTAATACCACAGGACTGTGCTCTCTGTTCGGATGTTGCAGGGGTCGTGGCCACAGAATTACCTGGGGAAATGCAAACGTCTGTTATTTTAAAAGGAGTAAACTTCAGAGGAAACTCCTAACCAGCAACATTCACTGGCTGATCCCGGGCAGTGAGAGATGATTGGATCTGCTCAATTACGGAGACACCTGTAATCATGATCATTGCCCTTTTGGAGACCCTTATGTCTGAGTGTCTCAGACTTCACCCAGCCTTACAGCTCCTCCTTCCCCTGCCCCTTCCCCCCGCCCCCAGGAAACAGGCAACATTTCCTATTCTCATTTTACAGATGGAGAAGCAAAGACAGGGAATGTTGAAGTGACTCACCCAATGTCGCATGCTGCAAAGCAGCGTCAGAGCCAGGAGTAGGGCTCAGGAGTCGTTGCCCCACCCGTAAGCAATACCCACTCTGGTTCTCTTCCTGACAGTGTCCCCCATGTATACAAACAGCAGGCTGAGATTCCCAGCTGCTGCTACTGTGTAAACCATGCCCATCGCACTGCCCCGTGCCCCACGGATGCCCAGATAGGTTGCACCTGTGGGGCTGGTGCCCAGTGTCCTGTTGTCTTTCCCTGAGACATTGCTGGGGCTGTGCTGAAAGCCCAGTGCCAAGGGAGTTCAGCTTTTCCTCCACTTGATCTGAAGGTGGAGAGGCAGGTTTCAGTGTCCCAGTAAATTCTAAGTGATTGTGACTTCCCCAGGTCCCTGCGTGGGCTGCCCTCCTTCCGCAGTCTCTAGCCACATGGCTGCAGCAGCAAAGTATTAGTGCACAGGTACGTTGGAGGGAACTGCAGGGCGGCTCTCACGTGTCAGGATGCCTGAGCAGGGAAATAAACTTTAGTCTTAAAAATGCTGCTAAAGGATCATTTCCACAGACGTCCCCTGGCTCCGAGCCCAGCCAGGGGTCCGGAATGGGCTGTGTGTCAGCGCTAGGGGAGAACACCTGAGCAGGGGAGGCTCAGTCATCCGTGCCTGTCGGTTTCCCTATAATAGATGGGTGAACAGGCTTTATTCATGTTGCTGGGGCAGGCTGGTATTTAGGTCACCATGGCTGTGAAAGGTCTCAAGCTTGGCGGATGTTTAAACAAGATGTGGCACCAGGGATTCTTCTGGGTTTCTCTTTGCCCGAGTAAGGGCTCTCTCCCCTCCACAGGGGTCTCTATCCCCTTGTTGCCATCTAGAGATGGGGGAGGGGAAGCTTAGCAGGTCGTCAGGCCTCATAAAGAGCTCTGAATGCTGCCTCTGGAGCAGCTTCAAGAGGCTGCATGTGGGGACTGTTGCTTTAGGCAGACGAGGTCACTGGACCTGCCATTTTAGCTCTTAGATGGTTTTTGAGCAGCTGCTTTTTGCTCCCTGACACAAGGGTTTGAGTCTCAGCTACTTGCCCCTCGTGTATTTCTGCTTCCGGGCACGAGGATTTGTCTTGTGGCCGCTTCCCCGTCCATGCACTGGGGATGCAGCAAGGAAACAGAGTAGCCAAATACTCACAACTTTAACGATCTTGCTGTCTCTGGTGCCTGGCCCGGTGGCCAGGTGTCTCCAGGCCACAGGAAAAGTGAAAGGGTGGAAGGTGATAGAGTTGGCATTGAACTGCAGTTCTGCTCCATTTAATTTCCTTAACACAGAGCTTGCCGATTTGTGTGTCACTACTGCCCTCTGCTGGATGGGATAGGAACTTCGCTGCTGTGTGACATAGGCTCTGTAGTGCTGATAGCCAGTGGAGATTTTGCTTTAATGCATGTGGTAGGGATAGTGCTATTGGAGCAGAAGTTTCTGAGCTCTGGCCCTTCTGTTGCTGTGAAGGTCTGAATAGCCCCTGTGTGCAGCAAAGAGATAGCCGAAGAGTGCTCAGTAGGATCCAGGTTTATTACAGCCCTGTCACGGAGTCCCCGGGGCGATGGTCTGGACCTGCTCCTTCAGAAGCCAGTCAGGACTCTGAGGGGAAGCTTCTTCTCTGTAAACAGCCTGTCTCCAAGGCTAGGAGCTTCACAGCTTCCACCTTCCTGGGTCTGACCTCAGAGCATTCAGCACCTTCTGCCCCTCCGTGCGCTTCCCCAAGCGAGCCCGGCCAGTAAACCAGAGGTTTATTAGTCGACAGGAACATGATCTAACACAGAGCTTGTAGATGGAGTGAACCGGACCCCTCAGCTGGATCCATTTCAGGGGTTCAGGGAGGCCAGACCCTATTTGGGCCTCCCTGCCCTTCCTTAGCCAGCTGCAGACTGAAACTCACCCCCCAGCTCCTCCCCTGCTTCCTTTGTCTGCTCCCCAGGCAGGAGATCAGGTGACCTCTTCCCCCCACCTGGAGTCAAGTTACAGCTTCAGGTATGTCAAGAATCAGAGGGGAGTATGGACACTTCACACAATAGTCAGAGGAGCCATGGAGAGCATTTCTATTCCCTCACAAGCCCTCCCTGTGTAACCTAGAGAGGAGCAGATTTGAGGTCTGGAGCTTTGTCCTGTGTGGGATAGAAAGAAGGGAGCTGGCAGGATGCCTTAGAACAGCCCAGTATCCCACCTGATGCTGCAGAGGAAAGCCAAAAAACCCATCATGCACCTGGCCAGTTGGGCAATTCCCCCCTGCCCCTGAAGCTGCGATCCCCACCAGGGACTGGGCAGATGCAGAGCCTCTTGCCAGGGCATTTTCCAGAGCAAGTTTACAAATCCATCCCTGCATCCCAACTGCATCCTGCCGAGTGGAATTTCTCTGTAGGGAAACAGCCCCACGCTTAGCAGCACGGAGCAGGACGGGCTGAGAAGGGCCGAGGTCTGGAACGCAGCTTGTGTCGGCTAATTATAGAAAAGTTACTTTAGATTAGTGCTGCTTGGCTGCCCTGCCAGTTCCCAGGCCAGACTCCAGGAGCAACACTCTTTTCACGACAGAGTGAAGCTCTGGATTAGAAACGACTGTTAAAACCATCGCCTTGCTGTTAAAACCCGATGTGCTCCTTGCAGGGAGGGTTGGCTTGTGCTTCAGAGGCCAGCCTGAGAGTCAGGTTTCCTGGGCGCTCCTCCTGGCTCTGCTGCTGACTGGCTCAGACCCTGTAGTGTAATGCCTGCGACTCCCAAGCTTTGATCTAGGCAGGCTACCCAGCAGCAGCCAGCTCCTAATGGCAGCCGGGCAGAGCACTGTATGAGCCTCTCCCTCCCCACATGCCAGGAGGCAGAGAACCAGACGTGCCTTGTTCATTACAGATAAATAAATCATAAAGTTTTCCAGCTTCCAGCAGATTTGCCTGGCAAGCTGTTTTTTATTTATTTATCATTTCCAAAGTCCTGGCTGTAGTGATTAATCACCGCTCACTCTGCGTAGTATACCTGCCTGTCAGCCTCTGTCAGTTGATCAGAACGATGGGCGATGTGGAACCTCCATCGTCAGAACTCTGGCTGTTTTACCTTTCACTCAGCCAATTAGGGCCTGTTTTTATGGTTTTCAACTGGCCCATTAAACCTGCTGCCTTCCAACAAATAATTCAAAGTCTGTGGCGATGAAAATGTACTGGGAAGGATCGTTCCCTTTGGAGCGGATTGCAGCTTCGCTTGCCTGTCGGAGACGAGTGAATCTGTGCTTCGTCCTGCTCTCGGTGCAGCCTCGAGAAGAGCTTGCCCAACTCAGGAATGGGAGAAGCAGGCTGGGCGGGTATGAGAGCCTTGGCTGCCTTGTAGCTAATGAAGAGTTGTACAGAGCCAGGTGGCTGCTGGCAGGGAGGAGACTGCAGTCTCTCTCCCTGAGGCTAGAGAGAGAAGGCAGCTTGGTCTGGAGGGAAGGGTAGGGCGTACCTGGAGGGGGGTGGAGAAGGAGCCTGAGAGAGGCAGTGTAGGACGCAGACCAGGGAAACCAGCAGCAAGGCGTAGGACCATGCAGATCTTAGCTGCTGGCTGTAGGGTCCCTGGACTGGAACCTGGGGAAGAGGGAGGGCCTGGGTTCTCCTACCAGCCCCTGGGGAGGTGGCACCATTGAGGGGCAGTGAATTGGAATACTGCCTGGTAGAGTTGGTTCAGTGAGACTTTGGTACGCAGCCCCTCACTCTGTCCCAGAAAGGGAGAATGACAGTGACCTGGCCGGGTGTCAAGCCACAAAGAGGAAGACGGTCAATGCCAAGGGAGCGATGGAGTAAATGCACGCAGGAAGGGGCATCAGCTTGGCAGAACTAATCGCCAGGGGGCCCTATGGGAGTGCTTCAGTGGTGTGTACAGCACCCCGTGATACCCCTGTTCGCGTGTCATGCCCACCCGAAGAGGGAGTGCTCTAGAAGCCAATGGCAGAACAAGATTCAACGGTTAGCAGCTGAATCTAGGCTGTAAACAAGGGGCAGTTTTGTTACAGGAGGGTCACTACCCCTGGGCGCAATTTACCACAGGTAGTGGTGGATTCTCCATCACTTGGTACCTGTGGATGGAGAGTGATTGTCTCTTTCTGAGAGGTACGCTCAGCTCAGCCAGAATGTCGGGGCCTGGCGCAGGAATCATTGGGGGAAACGCCCTGGCCTGTGTGATGCAGGAGGTGAGATTACAATGGTCCCTTACTCCCTTTTGGCCTTCAAGTCTGGTTCTGCGAGACATCCATGGCTGGCAGAGCTGCGTGCCAGGGCTTGGGGGTTGTGACCCTGTGCAGAGACCCAGCTCAAGGCGTAGGCATAATGAAGTTCCGCTGGGATGATTTAGTTGGGATTGGTCCTGCTTTGAGCAGGGGGTTGGACTAGAGGACATCCACAGGTCCCTTCCAACCCTCATATTCTATGATTTGTGCTGCCCCCTTTCATATGTATGTAGTGGGCTGTAGCTTCTGTTCATAGGCGGCCATTGGTCTTTGTTTTTCAAGGTTTGTCCCCTGTCTGGTGCAGTTCTAAAATGGGATGTGGCCTGTCCGGTATCACGCCACCAGGGATGGAGGGTGCTATTTTGAGGAGCAGGCAGTTCAGCCCTTGCCGTGCCGGTGGGACAGGCCGACACGATTCTCGTCCAGGGTTCTGGGGATGTGAGTGGCTACCCTATGTGTGCACGAGACAAAGAGCAGGAAGTTTCTGTGAGATGCTTTATAGGAACGAGAGGCCCCAGGAAACAATGCAACATTGCTTTGTCTCAGGTCAACAGTGCCTGGAAGATAAATGACCCTGCTTCTGTACAGGGTCCTCTGCCCCATGTGCCTTCCGGGGGTCTCTGAGACATGCCTCTGTCTTGGTCATTCCCCTTTTCTACTTCTTCCCTCAATGGAAATTTGTCGCTTCCTCAGTCCCCTTTAAAGAGAAAGCAATCTTGGCGTCATGGTGGAGAGTTCTCTGAAAACATCCTCTCCATGTGCAGCAGCAGTCCAAAAAGGTAACAGGATGTTAGGAACCATTAGCAAAGGGACAAATAATAAGACAGAAAATATCCTGTTGCCTGTATGTAACTCCATGGGACACCCACATCTTGAATACGGCGTACAGATCTGGTCGCCTCATCTCCAAAAAGATATATTACAGAAGGTACAGAAAAGGGCAACAAAAATGATTAGGGTCTGGAACAGCTTCCGTACGAGGAGAGATTAAAAAGACTGGGACTTTTCAGCTTGGAAAAGAGATGACTGAGGGGATATGATAGAAGTCTATCAAATCTGGACTGTTGTGGAGAAAGGATAAGGAATAAGGAAATGTTATTTACTTCTTCATATAACACAAGAGCTAGGGGTCACCCATGAAATGAATAGGCAGCAGGTTTAAAGCAAACAGAAGGAAGTATTTCTTCACACAGTGCATAGTCAGCCTGTGGAATTTGATACCCGGGGATGCTGTGAAGACCAAGACTATAACCGGGTTCACAAAAGAACTAGATAAGTTCCTGGAGGACAGGGCCATCAATGGCTATTGGCTATTAGCCAAGATGGGCAAGGATGCAACCTTGTGCTCTGCGTGTCCCCAGCTTCTGTTTGCCAGAAGCTGGGAATGGGTGACGGGATGGATCACTCAATAATTGCTCTGTTCTGTTCATTCCCTCGGAAGCACTGGCACTGTTGGAAGACAGGATGCTGGGCTAGAGGGACCTTTGGTCTGCTCCAGTCTGGACATTCTCACATTCCTGAAAAAAAGTCAAGGTGAATTTTAGTGCTTGTGAGAGTGTGAGCTGAGTTAGCAACACCAGCCTGAGCCTGGTAGACAGAAGGCAGGCGCTGGATATGCTTTGCACATACCCTGTGCTCTGCCGGTCAATACGTCTTACCGGGCCAGCCTTGGTGTCCCCTCCCAGCTGATTTCCCTCAGTCTGGACTCACAGGCCTGGACTCCTCCACACCCCAAGTCTGCCAGTGCCCCTCAGTCCCAACCTGCAGCCCCTCTGCTAGCCCAGTACTTGAATTCCCTGCCTCTCAGTCCCAGCACACAGCACCTTCCTGCCTTAGCCACTCCTCTAGATTAATCATTGAAACACGGCATTCCCCACCGAGTCCTTTATACCTCTCCACATAGTCCCTCTCCTCCCCAAGGACCCCAGGACAGTGCCCTGCCCGCAGCTGACCTGCTGGAACATGAACCAGGTCCCGGACCATCAGCATTTCCTGTGCTGGCAGCTTAACACAGTCCCCCAGGGATAGAGGTGGCTATTAACACACTGAATGCAAAGCCTGTGGACTCAGGCAACGAGCACGTCAGCCTAGGAAACAAAGAAGAAATAAATAAACCCAGCAGGTGAGGAAGCTGCCATCCCAGCCTGAGCACAAGGCAGAGGCCACACAGATGGTGAGTGCCTTCAGACCATCTGATCAGCAGGAAAGGGCCCAGCTCTCCCCTCCTGCCAGCTTGCACATGGGTCAGGGCAGCAGAGAGCTGGGGGTTAGCACTGGGGCTGGCCTACGCGTGGGTGAAACTGACTCGACTTGGGTACGTGCCAGTGCAGACTCCCACGGAGAGCCGGTTCCAACCACGCACAGGTGCTGGGAGGGGCTTCCCAGGGTGGGTTGAGGGACATGCCTTGGCTCTGCTTGAGTTAGCGTGTGAAAAGTAGCCATGTGGCCCCTAGCAGCATGGACAGCCGCTCGAGCAAGCCAGGCAGGGACGCAGCCAGGAGTTGAGCAGGTTTGGGCTTGGATAGCTGGCTCAAGCTGGCCACGCCTCTGCGGCCACACTGCTGATTTGAGCCCACTAGCTGGAGCAGAACTAGTGCCCGTCTGCCTGTGCTGGGACGGGGGCACCCTCAGACTGATTTAACTCGGCCCGGCCCAGGCACCATCCTTCCCCAAAGTCCTGACAGGCCCAGTGGTTTCCACCGCAACTTCCCTGGTGTCACTGGCCTGACTCCTTCCCGCTCTTAGAGAAGTGAGGGAGGTTCTGCCCAAAAGGCTCCCCCCTCACACCCAGACCCTGCCCCCGGGTTCAAGGGGGAAGTGGAGAGCAGTGGAGGAATCGGCAAGGTTGTCTTTTCACTGCAAGTCACCGATTTGCTCCGGTCTCTTGCATCGTCCCTGGCACCTTTCATCCCTCCAAGGTGGGAGGTTTCTAGTTTTGAGAACGAGCAGGAGGATCTTGAGTGGCTGCAGATGATGTTGTCAGCCAAAGGGCAGTTGCCGTATTGTGCATCACAGCAGCATTTGGCTGCCATTCTCTGCCACAAGGAGGGAGATGGGGGAGCAGAGATGGTGCAGACGCTGCCCTGGCCTGCAGCAAATGTCTGCGTTTCCTGCATTCCCGTGGATGAGGAATCTTGCGGGTGCTCTGCAGTTGTCACCTAATGCTCTGCTCTGGCTCGTTCTCTCACACTAAGCAGCAGCTGTTTTGGTGCAGGGGGTCTCACGATGAGACTTGCTCAGAACATTTCCATGCAAATGATTTTTCTTTATTTCGACATGACGTTTTGAAAAACGTCCATTTTTGTAGATGACTCTCGAATGTCGCCATAAAAATTGAAACTTTTTATTTTTTTATGAAAACCCCAAAATGTTCAAAGGAAAATTGCAATGAAAACAAACGTTTTAAAACATGTTTTTGTGGAAATTTTGCAGAAGGGGGAAAAAAGTCATTTCCCAGCCAGCTCTAGCCATGGTTCAGCTCTCCTGATGAATTAAGGCCACTGTAGTGTCTCTCTGTTGTGTCTACACAGCTTTTGGCACTGCTATATTGAAGCACATCACAATTTTTAACAGAGTTAGCCTCACAACTTCCCTGCAAGGCAGGGCAGGAGTATTAGCCCCAGTTTACAGATGGGGAAGTGAGGCATAGAGAGTCCAAACGACCTGGGCAAGGAATTTATGGTAGAGCAGGGAACAGAACGTTGGGCTTCTGCATCTTTGGCTAAGGCCCAAACCACTAGACTAACTTTGAGCCCCAGTGAGGTTAGGGGAGTTGTTCTCATTTACACCAGGCAAGGATCTGTCCCAGGGGTGCGTAGTGTAGGAGGCGATAATGCCAGATCTTCCCCACCTCCTCAGGCTTCATTCTCCAAATCCTCTATATTCCCATTAGGATGCACGGTCCCTCTCCGGTTCACACTGGCTGTTCCAGCCTAATTGGAGAGGACAGATGATCCGGAGCGACCAGCCAGAGGAAATAGCAGGCAGTTAGCTCGGCCAGAGCGTCTGCAACAAGGAGGCCGTGTCCTTTGTCACAAAGCTGGGAGGGAATGAGGAGCTGGCAGCAAAAACTTGGAAGCAGCCACCTGGCTTCCAGTGCAGAGTCTGAGCCCCCGTCCTACTGCGCGGCGCTCAAAGGCAAATGACGACCATTATCCCAGTCTGAGCTGCAAATGATATGATGCATTTCCAGCCCACCAAGTGCAGCCGTAATTAATCAGAGTCTATTTACAGCAGCTCTTCATCAGAAGGGAAGAAATCATCCACATTGTACTGGGAGCCTTTAACGTCCACACATTCAGAGCAAGGCTCAGCACGCTGGCTGCCATGGAGCGGGAATACATTTCCATACTAATGACCGGGGGGGCTGCTCTCCCTGCCAGGGAGTGCGCTGCCCAGGCGGAACGAGGGTTCTAGGTAAAGGCAGGCTGTGGGCTCTGGATTCCAGGCTCTGCAGGCCAAAGAGCATCCCTGTAAACGCAGGATTGTGTTTCCTTTTGTTGCTTCACTTGGCCCCTCTCACTGCTCAAAGGGAAAGGCTGCGATTTTGTGCCTTTTAGACAAAGTCACAAGGGCAGATTTTCTGCCTCGGGAATGGGATTATTGAACAATCTGGTCGTATCAGCAAACACAGAGGCACAGACACTTTGCCTGTGCAAAAAGTCATAACTACCTCGTCACAGCTTCAGGGTAAATGCACCTGTATCCGCCGCCCCTCTGTCTCCGAATCAGGTCTCCAGCTGTCACCTGTCTCTGGGAAGGGACCCTTCTCCCGCTCCCTTCTGACTGGGGGCGTTTAAAGTCTGCACAGCTCCCTGCCTTACACTGTGGTATCCCCAGCAAGCCAGTCTGCCTGATGGCCAGTGCTTTGCCTTCTCTCTGAGGGCTATGAACAGTGCATTGTCAGCAGTTACCAGGAACCACCCTACTCCTTCTGAACAAGCAACTTTATTTTTACAGCAAAAGCATCACAGATGAAACATATAAAAACAATAAACAGATTCAAACACACACTAAACACGCCAGCAGTCACCCATCCATCTTATGGGGTCCAGGTAGACCAAAGCCTTTTCAACCCTTCTGCAAGTTTTGGGGGACCCTTGGACAGATTGCTGGATCAGAAGGAAGACCCTTCATCAATTCCAGGTCATCCTTTTACATCAAAAGCCCTTTCGTTGTCCCCAGGAAACCCACTTAAACTACTCCAGGCGCTGGTACCTCTCTAGAGCTGTGAGTCTCAGTGATTCACCTGAATCGCCCCTTACTGTTTTTAGGTCTTAGATGAGCTGTGACAACCTCCCTCCAAGGAGTAGAACGTAATCCTACATAAACCATTCATAAATTGACTACAATGGCCCCCAAAGGTACTACATGGGGTTGGAATACTTGTCACACATCTATCTACAGAATCCAGCTTCTACAGTGCTGTCACTGTCTATCTACTGACTCCATACACATTCATCAGCTAATCAATCTAATTATCTACCTGCTGAATTGAGCCTGCCCGGTGCTATTCTATTGTGTATAGATTCCTACATTATCCTAATCACTGGAATGACTCTGAGTGCCTTCTAGTCGTGCATTAAGCATTGTAACATCTGTCACAGGAGGTTTGTTCTGTTTCTCATCCTCCCCCCCAAGACGTCCCGTGGAGCCTTTGTTTTAGAATCCTGTATTGCAGGATTTGTTTTTAAATATGTCCGCAATGCTCTGTGTTTGTGTTGGAGAAGGTAAGTGTGAAGAAGTGTGCCTGGCATTTGGCGCAGGAATGGGGCGGTTTGTGCTACCGTTTATATTGCGTGGCAGTATCACCCCAGTAGTTCAGCTCCATATAGGTGGTAAGACAAACTCACTGACCCGCTCTCTCTTACCCGCCACTCACCACAGTCCAGGCGGGTTTCTCTGACCTGTATCTTTGAACGGCTTGGCTCACAAAAAGGGGGTTCTCATTTCAATGTGAAAAGTCTCTGAGATTTGTGGCCCATCTTGTTTCTCCTGGGGGTGAGTTTCCAGCGGGTCTCAGAGCAAGCGTTGCACAAAGGAGTCTCGCTCGGGTGGCTGATGGCTCCATTGCCCTGCTGGGACGCAGCTGCTGGTGGTGCAGGGTAAGCCAGTTCCTCTGGCTGCTGGGGAGACGTGCACGGAAAGCTTTGAGGGGGAGGAGCTAGACTGTGCGTTGTGCTCTTGGCAGCTGCTTGTGTGCCTACTGCACACCACTGAGTGCAGCATAGCAGGTGTGCAACTATGAGTTTGCAAAGACAGCTGCTGAATAGCTCACCTTCAGAGGCCATCATGCCATTAGCAGAGGAAGTGTGGCCCGGTGAATAGGGCACTGGGCTGGATGGCAGAAAACCCACGCTCTAGCCCCACCTCTGCTGCAGGCAGCCTTGGGCAATTCACCTCCCTGAGTGTGAGTTCTTCGGGGCTGGAGCTGTGGTTTTGTTCTGTTTGTACAGCGCCTGGCCTGGTGAGTTTCTGGTCTATGAGCTCCCAGTCTCGCTGCCATAACACACCTAATTAGAGAATAACGCTCCCTTTCTCCCATCCTGTGTCTGTCTAGATGGGGAACTCTTTGAGCAGTACCCATGTCCTGTGAGCCTCTCTCTTGGTTTGGTGCCACTGGAACAATGAACAACAGGGCACTGCCTGTTGGCTTTGCACAATTGCTGTGCGTGGCGAGCATCCATCCAGAGTGAAGGGGTAACATACATTAGTTAATAAATAAGCAAGTTCCCAGCCACAAAAAAAAAGAGCCATCAGCAAAAGGGCCCTTCGTGCATTACCCAAACAACAAGTATTCCTAGCGGGAATACTTGGCATGAGAGAAGCATTTTTATCCCTCTCCAGCAGCTGTAAATCAGCAAAGCTAGAGCCATGTTGTGCTCCTTAGGGGAAATCTTAATTTGAAGAAAATGGCTATGGTATTTTGGGGGGGAAATTTATGAATTACCTGAAGTCTAAGGCCAGGCAATGCTCACCTCCTCCATGGACATATGGCTAAAAATTGAACAGGGGGTAACGACAGACAGTGTGGCTGAGCACGAGATTAGGTTTGCTGTAGTTTAGCTCCCTCGAATGAATGAGTTTCCTTTTATCCCTCCCCTCCCCAGCTCTTGAGCCTCTTCCTGGCACTGAAAGGTGTTTTCTGGGACTTGTTCTGCCTGCTCTCATTCCCTTTCACACTCACAAAACCATCTGGTCTCCTCTGCAAGCCCTTTTGCAAACCTTGCAAACCTTCAGCAAAATACAGCAGATGCGTGTTTCCCCCTTTCTCCCACCCCCATGTGGAGCTCGGGGCCTGACTGAGGAGAAGGCTGTTGAAGTGGGAGGAGAGGATGAGTTTTAATACCGGAGGAAGGCACCATGCTGGCAGCACTGGAAAACACAGGCCTGGAGTTAGTCGCAGCACAGAGAGCGGCAGACACCACAGCATCCCAGCCCACTGGGATTCTGTCTCGGAGGGACAGGGGAGTCCATCTGGACTGGCCAGGCCTCCCAAGGCTGCCGGGGCTGCTCAGTGCTGGGATTCCCCTTCCCTCGCAATGGCACTGGGACCATTCAGTGCTGTCCTGGCATTGAGAGGAAGGGTGGTTTTGTGTCTAAAGCAGGGGGATAAGACTCCGCGTTCAGTTCCTGACTCCAACTTCCAGTGTAGCCTTGGAGGAGTCACTTCCACTCACCAGCCTTCATTTCTGTCACGGAGTCCCTGGGGCGATGGTCTGGACCTGCTCCTTCAGAAGCCAGTCAGGACTCTGGGGGGAAGCTTCTTCTCTGTAAACAGCCTGTCTCCAAGGCTGGGAGCTTCACAGTTTCCACCTTCCTGGGTCTGACCTCAGAGCACTCAGCCCCTTCTGCCCCTCCGTGCGCTTCCCCCAGCGAGCCCAGCCAGGCAGGGTCCTGGGGAAGCCCGTGGGTCTGCACCCCAACTCCACAGTCAGACGTGACTCTCAGCCAGCCAGTAACACAGAGGTTTATTAGATGACAGGTACATGGTCTAGCACAGACCACACAGCGAACACGACCCCTCAGGTCGATCCATTTTGGGGGCCAGAGAGCCAGGCCAGCCTGCCTGTAGCTCTCTGCCTCTTCCCAGCCAGATCCAGACTGACCCTCACTCCCCAGCTCCTTTGTGTGCTCCCCAGGCAGGAAGTCAGGTGACCTCTTCCCCCCACCTGGAGTCAAGTTACAGCTTCAGGTATGGACACCTTCCCACAATAGTCAGAGGAGCCATTGAGAGCATTTCTATTCCCTCACAACTTCCTCACCTGTATAACGGGGGTCAGGATCCTTCTCCACTGACTATTTCGACGATTGGCTCTTTGGGGCAGGGACGCTCTCCTTTCTGTGCAGCACCCTGTGGCCTTTCTCTCAGCTGGGGCCTGGATGTGCGGCTGTAATATACTATTCCTGAGGACGCTACTTCCCCATCACTCTGTGGAACTCCTTGCCAGAGGAAGGTGTGAAGGCTAGGACTATAACAGGATGTAAAAGAGGGCTAGATAATTTCATGGAGGCTAAGTCCATTAATGGCTATTAGCCAGGCTGGGTAAGGAATGGGGTCCCTAGCCTCTGTTTGTCAGAGGGGGGTGATGGATGGCAAGAGAGAGATCACTTGATCATTACCTGTTAGGTTCACTCACTGCGGGGCACCTGGCATTGGCCACTGTTGGCAGACAGGACACGGTCTGACCCAGTCTGGCCATTCTTATGTTCTTACCCATCCTTACAGAGCCAAGCGCCCAAGAGGTTTAGCTCACCCTGTGTCTAACACTCGCCATGGCATTCCTGAGCTGAGGACGAGATGAGAGTTTGTGCCAAAGTCACTCGGTATTGGCAGAGCCTGAACATGAGGCATTTTCACTGACTGCTGAAATTCAAGATGATTGAAATGCTAGGGAAGGAGGGGGGCTGTCTGTAGAGTCATCACAGTTTGGCTGGTTATCGCTCTGCCTTAGAGTTTTCCAAACAGATCTGAAAGGAGAGCCCTGGTCTCTCTTATTCCAGGCCCCCGTGTCTCTGCTGGCAGGGTTTGATCAGCCAGCAGGTGACATCTCACTCTCTGGCACCACATCCTCGCTATCACACGCTTCTGCCCTCCTACGCATTTAGTCTTCACCCAAACAACTCTGCAGTCTCCTCTCTCATGCAGTATCCATGGCGCCGTCGGGTGTCATTCATGTCTTCCACAGCTCTGGCTCAAGAAGTCCGTACAACACTTTTCCCTCAAATTATTTCCCAGCATCTGGAGGCTGCAAGCAAGGCCGGCTCCAGACACCAGCGCTCCAAGCGCGTGCCTGGGGCAGCAAGCCACAGGGGCGGCCTGACATTTGCCATCAGGGCAGCAGTCAGACTGGATTCGGCGATAGGTCCACGGCCGCTGGATTTGGTGGCATTTCGGCTGCGGGAACGACGAGGCTGCGGGACCTGGGAACCTCCCGCAGAAACGCCACAGAATCCGTGGACCTTCCGCAGGCCTGCCACGAAACCTCCGCACTTGGGGCAGCAAAAACCTTAGAGCCGCCCCTGGCTGCAAGGTCCATTCTGGATGTTTTCCTTGTGGAATACAGCAAGTGGTTTACTTTGCCAGGCACGGAGGGAGTTGTGGGGGATTGATAAGGTCTTTACTTGCTATGCTCTCTCTACGGATGTGTCTGTGCTAATGCCATATAACAGAGTCATTTGATCTAGAAACTAACAGCTTATTTCCAATTTCTCACTTCTTCAAATGATCCCATTTGGCCTCTGCAAAGATCCTTGTCAGCTCAGAGCCTGCTTCAAAATCGTAATGGAGGCGCAGGGGTCACTTCAATGCAGTCTCCTTTCTTTTGTGTCCCTTGCAGAACGTTCTATTACCCTCAATTGTGGCTGAAAGGAGCACAGCAGCCTCCAGTTTACATCCTTTTAAGGAACTGAGAGATAAGAGCGGCACTTGCTCTCTCTCGCTCTCCGTTCTCCTAGCAGGCTGAAGTGCTGAAACCAGCCCCATTACGCTGCCCTCCGTCTGATTTTTCTTCCCTGCTGCATTCTGGCCTGGCTGGACGCTAGTCTCCATTCCTAGCATTATCCTCTGCATCACAGTAGCCCCCAGAGGCACCAAGCCTGGATCCACCTTGACCCAGGTGCTGCCTGGATGCTGCCCGAGATCAGGACCCAGCTGTGGGACAGAGAGCAGGAGATTCCCTGCTCCCAGTCTAAATCAACAAGACAGACTCAGGAAGGATTATTATCCCCAGTGCACTGATGGAGGCTGAGTTGCAGAGGCAGCAGGGAGGCTGCGGTGGAGCAGGGAACTGTGCTCTCTCCCGTGCAGTGAGGCAGCCACCGAAGTCCCAGAGAAACACCTGGGGCTGGGAGGAGTGAAGGGCACAGTCTGGAAGGGAGGTCTCCACAGATATCTCAGCTCCCGTGGCGTGGATGGACAGGCAGACTTGTGTCTCACAGCGTCTCTTTCTCTGGGCTTTGGCTCAGCTTCTTCCTTCTCAGTTTCATTGGTTTTGCAGAGTTTAAGGCCATGATATCGTCTAGCCTGACCTCCTGCCTGTCACAGGCCTTCTTGAGCCCCACTGACTGGAGTTAAACCAAAATAGGTCAGTCCACAGGAGACTATACAGTTGTGGCCATAGGCTGAGAACAGGAAGGGCCAAGGTGACCCCAGTGCCCAAGCCCCTTCCACTGACAGGGAATTGATTCACTCAGGTGAGAAACGCCCAGACGATATCAGTAGTTCGCACAAACCCCATGCTGCAGAGGAAGGCACTCACCCCCACAGGTTCCTACCAGTCTGACCTGGCACAGAATTCCTTACAGACCCCAAATCTGGAGACCCCCAGCAAGACTCACCAGCCAGACATATTTCCAGTTCCTCCTTCTCCCCTTAATACATTTTCTTTCTTCCTTCCCTCTCTAGGTTTTATTACCATCTTTTATCTTCTAATCCCCCGTGACTCCTGTAGTCCCTGGTCATTTATACCTAGCTCTTACTGATCTGTGCGGTCCCATCTGCCCTTCTCCGAGGTAATTGTTCTTGACAGTCGTTTGATTCCAGTCCATTTTCTGCAGCTTGCTTCTTATCCCTTCTGAGCTGGCCTTCGCCACGTTTGCTCGGCGCCTCTGTCTTTGGATGTGGGTCCCTCTGGAGTCCCCCAGATTTGATGATATGATGATGACTTGATCGTTGGTGCTCTTTGACTCCTCATCCATCCTCCCTGGTTCATTGCCTGGGACTCAGGATTGAAGTAGTGTGTTGTTTTTTACTGTGCTTGCTTCTAAACAAGTCATAACAGAAATTGTAAGCTCTGCTCTGATTCCAGCAACCAGTGTGGAGAAGCAAAAAATCCCCAAACAAACAAAAAACAACCCAAAACCACCTCCATGGTGAATGTTCAAGCAGCCCTCCCCACTGTACATATTTTGGGGTCAGATTTCCATAGGACCCAGAGTGACCCCAGGCCGTGGAATAAGCTGAGCACTAGGTGAGCCCTGCAAAGCCCTGCATTGGTGCATGAACATTAGCATTAAACATGTTAGCATTTCTCTCCTGTGAACGTGGCCAGTGTTGTCTCCATTTTAGAGACAGGAAAAGTAGAGCACAGAAATTCACCAATGGTCACACAATGAATCAGTAATGGATCTGGGGCTAGAACCCAGGCATCCTGACTCTTAACCCCCTCCTGCTCTAGCCACTAGACCCCACTCTCCTTCCAGAGCTGGGAATGAAAACTAGAAGTGCTGCTTCCCAGAGCCGAGGCTAGAACCCAGGGGTCCTGACTCCCAGCCCTCCCTGCTTTAACCCACCAGACCCCAGTACCCTCCACTCATCATTTGTCCATGTGGTGGTAAAAGAAAACATCTGTGCCCCAAGTATCTTGGCCAGGGTTCAGATTGTAAGGTGAGGCTGTGCATGCTGGTAGATTACAGTCCCTGTTGCAATCAATCATCCCTCATCTGAGATTTCTCTTAGCCACACATTAATGAGCTGGCACACGTGTCCTGGAGTGCTGATCTTGCCTCCCTCCTGCTGTGAAGGGTGGGCGTGGGATCCATCGCTCCCAAGGAGAAAGCAATAATCTGGAGATAATTGGTTCTGAGATGAGTCCTTCCCGTCAGGTGTGGGTCCTGCCAGGGCCAGTGCTAATCATTTAATCTTAACTATTTAAGGCTGTTATGTCTATGGTGAGCAGGTCAGCTGTTTGGTGAGTGTAGGTGTGTTGGACAGGGGTTTCTCGCATGTGGGGATTGCACCTAAGCTCCCAGGGTCTCCTGGAGGCATAAGCTGCAAAGCCAGCTGCTAACACATGAAAACCTGCAAAAATAGAATTAGCAGCATCGTTAGCAGAGGGGCTGGGAAAGTTCCTCTTGGGCTGCAGTGTGGGAGAAAGAGAGAACTCTTCTGATGTGCAGCTCTTGTCTGCTTTGCAGCCTTCCAGCCCTGCCTGTCTGTCTTTCTTTTCTTTCCCTGGTGACTTTTTCCCTTGCGTATCGTCTTATTTCTCAGTCAATACTAACAGCAGCAGCAAAATACAATGAATAAAATACGCCTCTCTCTCTCTCCCTCTCGTGTCCAAAGCCTTTCTTTTGAAAGACAGCCTATCATTAATCATTAATAAAGCATTCAGAGATGATCTCGCATTCCTAGAAGACTTCTGTTAATAATGAGCATCTATTAGACTGGTTCATGCTGTTACCTGTGATGAAAGAATAACCCATTGCACAGACAGTTCTTGGACTCTCTTCAGACCAGGCGCTCAGGCATTGCTGGAAAGGTTAGGAGTAGGGCTGCTGTATTCACTGTCATTTGAACACCAGCAGAGGTGAGAAAACTGGACAGGAGGGGAAACAGAAGCAAAGTGACTCACACAAGAGGATTCTGGGATAGAGCTCAGGGCCATCTGCAATGAAACAAAGGCCTCCAGTGAGACTTACTGGTGCCTGGATCTTGTGTGGGCCCCTGCCCAGGAGTGGGTCGGGGGGTTGCCAGGAATCTGATTTTCAACGGTAATGCCCAATCGAAAAGACCCTGATGGCAACAGTCAGCACTGCCCAGAGTGGTCTGGGGCCATGGCAGGCTCCCTGCTCGCCTTAGCTCTGTGCGGCTTCTGGAAGTGGCTGCCGGGTTCCCCTGGGCACATGGGCGGCCAGAGAGGCTCTGTGCGCTGCCTGCACTTCGAGTGCGGCTTCACAGCTTCCATTGTCCAGGAGCTGTGACCAAGGGGAGCCGCAGAGGCGGCGCCAGCACACTGCACCTCCTCCCACAGGTGCCTCCAGTCATCCTCACCTTTGACTTTTAAGAAAACGTCTGTGCGGTGGGTCTGCTGAGTGAGTGTTGCCAGGAGAAGTCCGTGACTGTTTCCAAGGTGCTTAGCCAGGAGGGCAGTGGGAGCAGTGAAGTAGCGAGTCGCACAGGGAAGGGAAGCACGGTGCTGACAGGCCATGTGCACCGCTCCAGGCTCTCTGCCTGCATCTGTCCATCAGCGCCTCCTGTTCCCCGCCTCCGTCATTTAATTAAACCCCATTTTAATAGATCCTCGGGGACTTGGGGATGCAGGAGTTGGAAGGTGAAGGTATAGAGCGTTCTTCATTTGCATCTTACCTCCGCTGCTCCTGAGAGAGTGACAAGCCCAGCAGCTCATTATCTGCAGATCCAGCATTAATTGCCTGATGGGAAGGAAGATGAGTCATTCCAGGCTGTTTATTACTCATTCCACCAAGTAGATGGTTCCCAGCTAGGATACGATGTGTGTGCTTTCAAGGATGGGGTGGATTTATGGGGGGACAGGCCCAGGAGATAAGGAGGAATCAGTGTTTTGGCTGTCAAGGAGGTAAATGACTGCATGGGGGGGGTGTGGGTGTGAGAGAGAGAGTGCACACTCGTGTTCCCACACCAAATTCTTTCTGCTCTGGGGGAGCCAGGCAGCAGCCTCCACAATCTCTCTTTCTCTCTCTCCCTCTCTCTCACTCTCTCTCTCTCTCACACACACATACACACACACACACAGACTAAGGGAGTGAGGCACTCAACACCCACTGGATTTTAATGGGATGTCAGAAGCTTGCTCATGGCAAAGGTGAGGATGCAGCTCAGACCTGCCTGCTCCTGACCCCCTGAGCCATAGTAGAATTTCCATTAGCAGTCAGAAGTGCAGGGCATATGACACACAGCTGAGCAAGTCTGATTCCACCCAGTAGGGGGCACTAGGGTGTATGTTTATACACACGCTAGTGGAGAAGTTGGCTCACAGTCTGGATCTGGTCTGGCAATTCTTATGTTCTCATTAATGATGGTAACCTCCAGGCCTGGACCTTGCAGAGTTTGGTTAATCAATAAAATGGTCTCTTAGGTGAGGAACACAAGGATTGCTAGACTGCGACCCTGTCTCCAGCGGGGGCTGGCCCCAGGCCCTGCAAAGGAAGGTGTCAGAACCCTGTGGTAGCAGATGTGGGATAATCTGCCCCCCACACCCTGGTCTCCAATAGCTAGAGATTGGCTTGAGCTCTGAAATACGAGTACTAATATTCCTTCCAATCCTGTTTTTTGTTATTGACTCTTCCAGTTCCGGCTATTCTGGATAGCCTATAAATGCCCAGACCCTTTTAGAAGCTTGTTAAGTTCTTGGCCTCAGTCACTTCCAGTGGCTGTGAGTTCCACCGTCCAATCATGGCTTGTAGGAAGTGTTTCCTTTTATCAGTTTTGAATTTCCCGACTTTTCAGCGAACGAGCTCCTGCCGTACTTAACTACACACAGACGATGGGGTCGTGGGGGCTCCGAGAGGTCCCCACCCTGTCAGTATCACACGACACTCACCCCAGATTGGATCCCATCCCTGCTGTGGCCACTGGGACGCCCCCTGTTGATACCAGCCGGCAAGTTTCTTCCGATCTGCTCTGCCATGGCTCCAGCACACGCTCTGGATCTGCCAGCTGCTCCACTAATTCCTGCCACTCCAGGGGAGGGACGGCCAGATGCAGTAGAAGAGGCTCCGAGCCCTGCCAAGGCACCTGCTGTTCCATAAATAGCGCGAGATCGGAGCAGAGTGAGTATTGAGCCGGGGAAAGAGGAGAAATGGAAGCCAGGCGCTAGTGCTGCTGGGTCCACTGGCTTTCAGCTCTGACATGAAATAGCCTGGGGGATTCCAGTCGAAAAAGAAGGGAATTGAGGCCCCGTAGACCGAGGCCAAGGTTAGCCACGGGCTCAGCACCGTGGCGCCAGTCCAGGTCAGTCTGTCGATCACTAAGACCAAGACCCCTGAGCAGGTCACAGCCGAGCCCTGCCTCTGACCTCACCTTGAAGCCAGGGTGGTCACTGACCTGGGAGTGCTAAGCGTGCCGGCAGGCTGGAAGCGAGGGGCGCAAAGGGCGTGCGGCAGGTTACACACATGTCCTGGGCAGTGAGAGACAGGGCGATGGGGGAGCAGAGGCACGAGCGAAGGTGTGGGGATAAGGAGCGTGTGCACGGAACCTGAAAACCTCGTTAGAAGCGGGGAAGGGTTTGATAATGACTAGAAGGAACAGACTGGGGACTGAAGGAGAGAGGTGGGCAAGACTCTTCTGTTTCTAGCTGCTGGGGTAGATTCACTGGTGCAAGTCGAGCTCTGTACTGGTGCAACGCCTCTGTGGGAGAGTTTTAAGCTGGTGCGCTAGAGGCTTGCGCTGGAGCAGCGTGTCTGCGCTGGGGGGTTGGGCCAGAGCAGCACGTCTGCACTGGGCGGGTTGCACCGAAGCAGCGCATTTGCGCCGGAGCAGCGTGTCTGCGCCGGGGGTTTGCGCCAGAGCAGCGCATCTGCGCCAGGGGGTTGCGCTGGGGCAGTGCTTCTGTGCTGGGGGGTTGCGCCGGAGCAGCGCGTCTGCGCCGGGGGGTTGCGCCGG
>ML677403.1:432575-468438 GCA_007922305.1 Dermatemys mawii
CGTATGTCTGCAGAATAATTCAGTGTCCACAGCATCTCTCTGTGCCTCACAGCAGCTCGGAGTCCTCCCCAGGTCCTCCAGGCTATCACCTGACCCCTCCTGCAGCCACTTGCATCAGTGGAAAGTGGGGGTCAAATGCTCCTAAATCAGGCTGGCTGCACGCACAGGCACCAAGGACACCGCCAGGTGCAGAGCAGCAGAAAATCCGTCCGCCAGTCTCTTCTTCTTCTCTGCAAGCGTGCTGCATAGGAATCTCAGCACGTCCAGATCAGACCTTCCCTTGGAAAACTGCTTTGTGGGAGGGAGAATCTCCCCAGCCATCTTCCCATAGGGCTCTGATTTTTAATAAGTGCCCGTGTTTGTTTTTCATATTCCCTAAGCTTGTTCTATCCCTCCGTGGGCTCTTGCATGTATCTGCATGATAAACAATAACCTCTCCTTAATCCTGCTTTGATGACGCCGTGAGAAGTAGCGCCTGCGAAGAAGCTGGTACTTTGTGAGCTTCCTCTCCTCTTTGGATGGAGAGGAAAGTTGAACCGGTTTTGCTTTTGAAGAGGGATCTTATGAAGAGTGAAAGGTGCCAGGCGGGTGTGGTGGGATGGCCCAGTGGCGAAGGCGGCAGGCTGGGACTCAGCAGAGAGAGACTCTGTTGCGGGCTCTGCCACTGAGTGGCCGCGGGCAAGTCATTTAGAAGAGAATTTTCTGAGACTGGAATTGGGCACATGAGTGTTGTGACAAGCAGGGAGAAGGGTGGACGTGACTCTTGAGGGGAAGCTGCTCTGATCGGGATACCTGGAGCTGTAACCTGAGATGAGAAGGGGGAGGGGAGTTGACACCTAGGGCCCGGGAAGTGAACAAAGGAAGGCAGATGGGTGGAGGGATTGAAGTCAGGTAGAAGCTGGCTGGGGAAGAGAGGTGGGGAGCCCGGATTCGGGGTCTCATCTCCCTGCCCCCCAGAAGGGCCTGACTAAGGGGTCCTGTTTGTACTGACAAGCTCGGAGTTGGATTGTGTTCCTGGCATCTCCAATAAACCTTCTGATCCACTGGCTGGCTAAGAATCACTGGGAATTCCAGGAAATGGGGGGTGTGGGACCGGGACTCCCCCACCCCCTGTGACAAGTGTCCATCGTCCCTTAATTCCTCTGGGCCTCAGGTTCCTGTCTGTAAAATGGGACTAACCAGCCTTCCTGTCTCTCTCATCTGGGTAGACAGTGAGATCTTTGGGGTGTTTCTGTGTGTGCCGCGCCTGGCGCAATGGGGCCCGGATCTCAGTTTGGAGGGGTCATTAATATAATTCACCACATCCTCATAGTCCCTGGACTTCATCTGGGAGCATGAATGACCTTGACTTGACCAAGGTCTGATCCGTCTTTCTGTGATTTATGGCTCCCCTTCTCCGCCTCCTCTCAGTGCTTCCGATGGCTGAACTCTACCGAATGGGCCTGGCGTCAGCCTCTGAGGGCCTGGAACGGTGACACCTGGGGAGCCAGAGCGGATGCCTCCCCATCCCAGGCCTGATTCCAGGCGGAGCTGTCTGCATGGGGGCGGGAACAGAGTAACTGGAGAAGCAGGGCTAAGTACGGAGTGGGTAGCGCTCTGCACCGGCAGGTG
Organism: Dermatemys mawii; assembly: GCA_007922305.1. Taxonomy (NCBI): domain Eukaryota; kingdom Metazoa; phylum Chordata; order Testudines; family Dermatemydidae; genus Dermatemys; species Dermatemys mawii. The sequence continues at coordinate 434,187 of ML677403.1, forward strand.
ACCACGCCCAGGACCCTGGGGAGGTTCGGCTCAGTATCTGCTTCACTGCTTGGGTCCATGTATCATCCGGAAACGCGTGTGGCCTCTCTAACCCACCCTCCTGCCGAAAGGGGTGATGCGCCAGTGGGGTGGAACTCTTTAAATCCAGCTTCCTGGACGTTCTCAGTCCCATCAGCATCCTCTGCTTTGCATCCGACTGTCCCTCTCGACAGGAGGGCCAGTGCCCCGGACAATGTTAGCTGCCTACAGCCAGCTGCCTCCTGCCCTGTGTTTCACGCTGAGCTCGCTGTGGCTCAGAGTGAGGCAGGCAGGGGACTGTCCTCTCCCCTCACCCCCTTCCCGCCCAAGCAGGGAGCTGCACTGAATTACATGAGGCCACCGGAGACTGTGCAGAGAATTAAACCATCAGCAAGTTTATAACAGAGATGTCAGCAGAGGTTGGGGTCAGGAACACGAGTGGAATAATGAATCCAGAGGCCTCACGGGCTGGATCCTGGGGGCACAGGAGACTGAAGATGCGGCTGGTGGGAGGCACGGAGTCTGGGATTAGTCTAGGGAAGGGAGATGTGATTTCAGGTGGTTCCCATTGTTAAAATGCCCTTTAATTTAGAGATGAAACGTCTCTCCCATCTGGTTCCATCCAAACTGTCCATCTGTTTCCAGAACCAAGGACAGAAGGGCTAATGGGGCTGTAAACTCCTTTTAATGAGCTTCTCGTTGCAGGCTAAGCACGTCCATGCTGCTCCCATCCAGTCCCTTCCCGCCCTCCTGAATCAGAACTGGGACACTAGGCTGTATTGGGGTAGGAGAGGAGCACCCAGCCCGGAACGTGTGGGGGTGATGGTGCTGTGGGACCTGTAATTCACAGTGAAAAACCATGTGGGGCCAGACCCCAGATGGTTTAACTCAATGTAGGTACATTGGAATCAGTGGTGCCAGATCCCCCCCTGGTGTGAACCCACCGTAGCTCTGTTGGGCTCAAGGGGCCAAATCCCCAGATGGCGTCAACTAGCCAGAATGCCATTGGAGCCAAGTGCTGTAAACTGTTGCTGCTCCATTGACTTCAGTGCTCATTGACACCAGCTGAGGAATCGGACTTCACTGACTCCAGTGGAGACACCCATTGACACCAGCAGGGATTTGGCCCCATTGACTCCAAGGGGAAGTTCAATGGAATGGAAAAGCAGAGATTTAAAAACTGATAAAAGGAAATGTCCTTTCACACTGTGCAGCCCTGGCCGCTGGAACTCACTGCCACAGGATAATGTGGGGGCTGAGCATTTAGCAGGGTTCAGAAAAGGGGGGGGGGATTTTATAAGAAGACTGGAAAGGTATGATAGCCAGGATTCAAAATAGCCAGAGGATCTGAAAGGACTAGAACCCCTCCTGCTTCAGGTCCCTCTTCGAACTCCCAGGGGTCAGGAGGGAACTGGCCCCAGGGGCAGGTGAGTCCATCACCGCTTCCTGCAGGGCCTCTTGCACCTTCCTCTAAGAACATAAGAACATAAGAACGGCTGTACTGGGTCAGACCAAAGGTCCATCCAGCCCAGTATCCTGTCTCCTGACAGTGGCCAATGCCAGGTGCCCCGGAGTGAGTGAACCTAACAGGTAAAGATCAAGTGATCTCTCTACTGCCATCCATCACCCCCCTCTGACAAACAGAGGCTAGGGACACCATTCCTTACCCAGCCTGGCTAATAGCCATTAATGGACTTAGCCTCCATTAATTTATCCAGTTCTCTTTTAAACCCTGTTATAGTCCTAGCCTTCACAGCCTCCTCAGGCAGGGAGTTCCACAGGTTGACTGTGCGCTGTGTGAAGAAGAACTTCCTTTTATTTGTTTTAAACCTGCTGTCCACTAATTTCAATGAGTGGCCCCTAGTTCTTCTATTATGGGAAGAAGTAAAAACTTTTCCTTATTCACTTTCTCCACGCCACTCATAATTTTATATACCTCTATCATATCCCCCCTTAGTCTCCTCTTTTCCAACCTAAAAAGTCCTAGCCTCTTTAATCTCTCCTCATATGGGACCCATTCCAGTCCCCTAATCATTTTAATTGCCCTTCTCTGAAACTTTTCTAATGCCAATATATCCTTTTTGAGATGAGGAGACCACATTGGTACACAGTATTCAAGATGTGGGAGCACCATGGATTTGTACAAGGGCAATAAGATATTCTCCATCTTATTTTCTATCCGTTTGTTAATGATTCCTAACATCCTGTTTGCTTTTTTGACTGCTGCTGCACACTGCATGGACATCTTCAGAGAACTATCCACGATGACTCCAAGATCTTTTTCTTGATTAGTTGTAGCTAAATTAGCCCCCATCATATTGTTCTTATAGTTGGGGTTATTTTTTCCAAAGTGCATTACTTTACATTTATCCACATTAAATTTCATTTGCCATTTTGTTGCCCAATCACTTAGTTTTGTGAGATCTTTTTGAAGTTCTTCACAGTCTGCTTGGCTCTTAACTATTCTGAGCAGTTTAGTATCATCTGCAAACTTTGCCACCTCACTGTTTACCCCTTCCTCCAAATCACTGATGAATAAGTTGAATAGGATTGGTCCTAGGACTGACCCTTTGGGAACACCACTAGTTACCCCTCTCCATTCTGAAAATTTACCATTTATTCCTACCCTTTGTTCCCTGTCTTTTAACCAGTTCTCAATCCATGAAAGGATCTTCCCTCTTATCCCATGGCAACTTAATTTACTTAAGAGCCTTTGGTGAGAGACCTTGTCAAAGGCTTTCTGGAAATCTAAGTACACTACATCCACTGGATCCCCCTTCTCCACATGTTTGTTGACCCCTTCAAAGAACTCTAATACTGCTACTCCGGAGCAGCTGGTGCTGCCAACGGGAGAGACGCGATCCTGTGCTAGCTGGGTGCCTGGCCCGGTCCAGTCTGGCGATTCCTTTTTTCCTTCCCTGCACGTTTCTCAGGCATCTTTGCAAAGGTGTCTCCTGTTTGTAAAGGGGGCAGCAGCACAGTGAATCAGCCTCTGTCGTCTCACTGGGACCCTTGTCCCTGGCCTTTGCTAAGGTGAGGGAGATGCTAACGGGCCAGTACCTCAAACTTGTTGCTGGGCTGGGCTGCTATTGGCTGATATGTGACTGAGACAGGGTTTCTGATGGACAGGAGGGGGCCACGTCTCCTAGGTATCTTAATTTGAAATTAAAACCCGTTTAGCAGGACCCCAGATGTGGGGCTGTCGAGGTATTTGAGAGGATGCCCCAGGGCAGATTATCCCCTGAGGGGGGAACAGCAGTCCTACCTCAGCCTGAGGCCGTTGTGTTTCCGGGGGGGTATAACCCCCCCTCAATAAATGATGTTTCCTCCAACAGCTGCATTTTATGAGGTGACATTTCCAGGAGCTGGTGCTTCCCCTAATGCAGTGGGGCCATTTATACATTTACTCCATCACTCTGCTGCCAGGCAGGCTGTGTCCCGGCACTTCAATTCATCACCTCCCCTTCTGGAGGGGCTGCAGGGCTTTAAACAATCATGAGCTCTGCCGGCCGCTCTGGCTGCCGGTATAATCAGTATCTGAGGGCAGGCATCTCCCTTCCCCACTGAGGCCTCGAACGTTCCTAGGCCGCTGCACCCCCACCCTGGACAGGAATCCCAGCGGGGTTCGCCAGAGGCCTGCGATGGTATGAGGGGACTTGCACTGGAAGCTCTTTGCGGCAGGGCCTGTCTGTCACTCAGGCCCCTGATCCAATGGGACCTCTAGGTGCTAACGTAATATAATCATAATAAACACATCATAAATTGTCATCAGTTAAATGTAACATGATTGGGAAACTGAGGTGCCAAGAAGTGATGCGGCTTGCCCACGGTCACGCAATATGTCAATGACCGAATGTGGAGCAGAACCCAGGAGTCCTGGCTCCTGGCACTAACTCACTCAATCCCGCTCCCCTCCCAGAGCTGGGGAGAGAACCCAGGAGTCCTGGCTCCCAGCCCCCCCACCCCTGCTCTAACCACTTAATCCCGCTCTGCTCCCACAGCTGAGGAGAGAACACAGGAGTCCTGACTCCCAGTCCCCCCTGCTCTAACCACTCAATCCTGCTCCCCTCCCAGAGCTGGGGAGAGAACCCAGGAGTCCTGGTTCCTAGAACTCCCTGCTCTAACCCACTAGTTCACTCTACCCTCCCAGAACTGCTCCTTGTCTCTGTTCTAACCACACTGAGGCTCTTCTGCTGGGACTGACAATCTTTTGGGATTAGGACAGGAAGTGTCTGGCACTTGTGGCCTCGGGTGCTCCCTGGGGAGAGCAGTGGACTGTGCAAGGAGGAAATGAAATCCAGCCAACCCGCGTCCCTGGACGGGTTCCCAGGGACCTGGTGACCTGCCAGCACCTTGTGTAAATTGGTGGTTTGCCATAAGTAAGAGGATACAGACGCTCCTCCACTTCCCGGCCGAGCACGGCAAATATCGACAGCTGCGATTCTGAAGAGCAGGGAGCGTATGGCAGAGCGGAGTGGAGCGAGCTGGTGGGGGACCCTTGCCACGTGCTGTCTGCCGGGCAGGGTGCTGGGGCTACCCCGGAGCGTAGCCGAGACGTTCCTGTGGCTACAACATGCAAACCAGGTGCTAAATACCCCACATGGTGGGTTACCTAGGGCTGGCAACGCCAGCACTTCCTGCTGCTCGGGCAACTCGGCAGCCACCTGACAACGTTTAGAAACAGCAGCACCTGCTGTGAGAGAAAAGGGACCCAGGGCACCAGCACCAAGACACACAGCAAAGACACCTGCTGTTCGCGTACCGGGAGGTGCCCCAGGAGTCTACCGGATTTTCACCTTTCGAACTGCTATATGGACGGAGGGTCAGGGGGCCCCTGGACCTGATGAGAGACGAATGGGGGGAGGGGAGGCCGCTCCCGAGGGAGAATCGGTGGTGGAGTATGTCCTGACCTTCCGAGAGAGACTTGCTGGGCTCATGGGCCAGAGTCTCTTCCAGCGCGTGGAGAGTCTGCTGGCACTGCTCAGTCCAGACCCCCTTGTCACGGGGAATCTCAGGAAGAGGGATGCAGGGCCTTGACTCTGCCCTCACTCCATGACACCCCCCCACCTACCCCCCGCTGCCTCACAGATGATTTCCCATGGCAAATTCATTGAGGATCCAACTGGCTTGGAACAGATGAATTCCACTTCCGGAGGCAACCAAACAGCCTTATTCAGCCTCCGATGGAGACTTCGTGCAGGCGGCTGAAGGAGCGGGTGGGTGTGGGGCACACAAAGGGAAGGCTGGGAGCCACAGGTGAGCGTGGCTGAAGGAGAAAGCAGACACTAGACTCCTTGCTTTTGACTGCTCCCTTGAGACACAGGCGCTTTATGGTAAATGTGTTTTGCTGGCCCTGTGAAGGGCTCATGAGGAATGTGCTTTCATCTAGTAAAGGCCAGCTCCATTTATCCTCCCACTGCTCAGCTGTATGAGTGGGGACTGATGGATTGCAATTTCCCTGCTGTCTGCAAGGCTTGGCGCATTCATTCATGGCCAGGCGCCCTCAGACCGCTTCCCAGGTTCACCCCGGGGAGGAATAAATCACCGTGTGGGTGAACAGAGAGAGCAGTGCAGAGGCGCATGGGGTGGGCCAATGGGTGAAGCAAAGGCCTTGATTAATTGTGTGTGTGTCCAGGAAGGCCAGAAAGGAGCAGCTGGCTGGCTTGTGGCACTCAGCCAAGCAGCAGGAAAGCAGGGGTCAGTTCCTGAGTCTGCTGCGGACACCCGGAGTGACGCCAGGCAGGGCACTTGGACCTGGACCCTGCACGTGCTGGGTAGAGGCAGGGGTTTGATGTGCAGGGCTGAAGCTCGTCTCCCCAGGCTCAGTTCTGTAGTGATCCGGGGGAAGGACCCTGGCCTGGGAATCAAACAGAAAAGCTGAGTTCTGTTCTTGGCTCTGCCAGTCACCTGGGGCGTATTGTTTCCTGTGGGCTGCCCAGCCTGGAAGACCTGTGGGGCAGGGACTGTGGCTGGGGAGCCCCTTGTACAGTAGGGTCCTGATCTCAGCTGGCCACCTATGTCAGAGACCAGAGCTCCATTGCACTGGGTGTGGCACGGACCCCGAAGAGAAAGGGTTAATATCCAAGCGTCGTGTGTGATACCAATGGTGAAATTCCCTCGTGGGTAACAGATGGGTTCCGTGCGTCACAGGAGTCAAGATGTGGCTGGCAGCTGTTTGGGTACAAACGCTCCCCCTCGTGCCAGCCTCTTCCTCATTGGGTGAGGCGTCGGGGTCAGCTGCTGGCAGGTTACATGTGTGTTTATGAAAACCCAGCCCGAGGAGGGGCCTGAGCAAGTACCAGGGAGGCATCAGCAACCGCAGAGCATGGTCAGGGTGATGGACCAAAAAGGCTCAGGGTGACGGAGCCCAGGGGCAGGGGGCCCTGGGGGTGCCGTGGAAATATCTGACCCCCGCTAAAGAGGCACAATCCATGGCCACGCCCCAGAGAGCACAGACTCCGCCACGCTGCCAATATTTCTCACCCAACCCCTGAGAAATGAAATCCTGCGTGATTTATAATTCGAATGGTAAAGTCTGCTCCCCATTTACTAAACAGGCTCCTGACCTGCATGGCATTTGACCAGCCAAGCTGCAAGGAGCTCCCCGCATTCAGCAATAACCAGAACAGAGCAGCTAATAAATATTCCGGGTCACTGACCCCACCAAAACATTGACAATCATTCAGGGGCAAGGGAAATGTGGGAGAGGCGTTTCATTCTTGAATTTTTTTAAACTCTTTTTGAGGTAAAAATGAATTCAAGTTAGTCATTGTCAGGCTGACAGTCAGTCATGTGAGATCAAAACAGCCAAATGTTTCCTTAGAAAATGTCAAAATGAAACATGGAATTTTTTGGTTTGTTGCTTCCCCCTCCCCCCCTTTTTTTTTTTAAAAAAAAAAAAAGCAAAAGACAGTTCAGCAAATGTACCACAAATGCTACGCTCGGCCCAGGGGACACTGAGCTGCTCTGATCCCTCCTTCTGCACCGATATTTTTTCCTCCTGCCACTAGCTCAGTGACAGACTGTACCGAGAACACTCGGTCTCTCAGGCCCTTGAGTTCTCTTCTTGAGCAGGAAAGCCACACGTAACGTTTCCCTGCATTTCACACTGGAGACAGAACTTCTCCATTCCTGCTTTAACAGCTTACCTGAGAGGCTAATTTGCTAGAGGAATAGTTCTGAATGTTTTTAAACATTGACGTACGTGGAATATTTATCCAATGTGCATTATTGCAATGGAAACCTTAAATATTAAGAGGCAGGTCACAGTCAGCTCAGGAAACATTTATCTCCGACTCAGAACACAACCCTAACATGTAGGGTGACCAGTCTGGGCTGCAGTTTAATTACATGCCCTCAGTGGAGCCTGGCACAGGTAGGATCCGTACTGGCCCTTGTACAGGAGTCATCTTCCACCTGCGCTCGGGGGAAGTTTCTCTTCCTGTTGAGGTTCGGGGAAATGCTCTAGCTTCTTGTCTCCCCTTGACACCTCTGCACTGTTTCACCTTTTTATGCTAGGCACCAACTCCCCCTGCTCTGCACCAGCTCTGTCAGCCTCCAGGGCACCACCCTTATCCTGCCCCTCATGTAATCAGAGGCTAGTGCAGAGTGGGCATTGGAGACTGCTCTGCTCAGATTTTATACCCACTTGCACAGAGAACCTAGCACATGGAGACGACCGTTACATTGTGGGCAGGAAGCACAGTCCAGCTGGTAGACCCCAGGCCTCGGAGGAGCCCCATGGCACTACTCCCAGTTCTGACATTGACACTGGAGTGACCCTGGTCAAGTCCCTTCTCTTTGTGCTGGTTTCCCCTCCCACCCTTTGCCTGATGGCTCCACTTAGCCCAGATTGCAGTCTGACTAGATACATAATGGGCTACTAGGTTATTGACTCAGCCCTGCGCCCCCTCCCTTCCATCTTTGGAAAGAGCCCCATTAAACGATCAGAGGAAATCACATTTTGATTACTTTATTCCAAGGACTCAAACTTAAAAAGAACAGGAGAAGTTACCGATAACGGAGGTGACACTTAAAAATCCCAACCATGAAACCCTGGTACACCCATCCCTGTTACAGGAGCAGACTCGCTAAAACCAAACCTTAAGTTCCCGGTGCCGCTAGCCAGAACAAAGTCCAGCAGTGAAATCTTTTAAAAAGAAAGAGGAACAGGCCTGTTAAGAGAACACCCTTGCAGCGGAGCGGAGTAAGTCCCTAGGTGATTTTGGCATTAAACACATCTCATCACTTTAGTCCCCAGTTATTCTTCTAACAGGCATCATTCAGAGAGACTCAAGTCCCAACGTTGTTGCAGGAGAGGGATCCTGCTAGGAGCTCCTGGACTGTCATGCTTTCCTCCTCTATCCCCACACAGCACTTTAATTAAAAATTCAGGCTAAGAAAGAGGTTTTCAGCCCCTGCAGTTGTTTGCATCACAAGACAAGACAATGACAGAGACCAGCTGGCCACAGGCAGGTTCATGACTGAATCACCGCAAGGCCACTGCAGAGGCAGTCGCCGAACATCTCCTGGGACGCGTAGGTTATGTAGAGAAAGCCGTCCTCATCCTTGTGGTCACCGTACACCTCCCCCACGGTCATGCTCATGCTGGGTAGGCCTTTGTTGTTTACTAGCAGGTAGAAGGCCTGGGTCGCCGTCAGGGACATGCGAGTTCTGGGGGTTAAGGAGATTTTCAGAGACCATTAGACAAGGAGACTCACAATGGCTCCAAGGAGCGTGAATTGCAGCATCTGGAGTTACTGAGGTCAGTAATGCCACCAGTCACTGTACGGACAGGATGGATCCTGCCCGAGACACCTTGGAATCAGAGTATGAGATGGAAGAGGTGGATGCAGCCATTAAAGGCTCTCCATCACTCTGTGAGGTCTCTGGCTCTCCCCAGTCCAAGCCTCAACACTGAATGCATGTGAGGGAGTAAGAGTCCTCTCCATGGGACAGGGCACTGAGGCCCTAAGAGGATAAGTGATGCACCCAAGGTCATCCAGGGAAGTCTGTGGCAGAGCAGGGAGTTGACACCCCCCCGCCCAGCTCTCCCAAGTTAGTACCCATAACCCCTTCTCTGCATGTTCTCAGTCTGCAGAGCATTCTTCAAAGAGGTATTCACCACTCCCTTGCACATATCTGCGCTTGTTATTGTAGGGTTGGCTTGCGTGCCTGCTGTTTGTGCTGGTTAATCCTATTGGAGCGTTTGTGGTTAAGGTATTTGTGACACAGAGGCCCAGTGGTAGGTCACTAGTTGGCATCCACAGCTCTTATCCTAGTGCGTGTCAGACCTGACACCAGCGTTTGTGCAGTATCACATACTAACAGGTAATACCCCACCCTTTTGGAACCAGCATATGTACAGGGTGTGTATAAAGAGTTTAAACAGGTGCTAGAACTGCTCTCGAAGTCTCTCTGCCAAGACACGCCTAAGCCCAGTCTGCCTAGGCAACAGAATGTGCCTTTGCTTGTCGGACCCTTCTGGTCACCAGGCAGAGAGACAAGGAAGGTGCCTTTATCTCCCAAGTAAACAAAAGCAGCAACCTAGCGAATGGGGCAGACTGCCTCAGAGAAGCAGGGGGAGGAAAATGCAGAAGTTAGTGTCAGTTCCCTGGTGGGCAGCTTCCTGTCTCTGAAGCAGGGTCAGTGACCTTTGGGAAGAGGGAGGAGAGACCATTTGGCCTCCCTCATTGGAAGGGACTAAAGGAACCAAGCACTTGCTACTTTGATTTTATTCCTTATACTTGGAATCACTTACTCCCCCGCCCCCTCGGTCCTGTTCAAGAGGCTGGTTTTACTTTTGCTATAAACCAGTTCAGTGCTTTGACAAGAGCCGAGTGCTTGTTACCCAGCTACGTTAGTGGACTGCTGGGTACGGGCTCTTCAAGGAAGCCACAAACTTGGTGACTCATTTAAGAGCTGAGCGAAGGGGCTGGTGGATGCTACAGGGCAGGTTTTAGTGGGGGAACACCAGGAGTGTGTCAGCATCACCTTGCACAGAGCAACTGGGCAGTCGAAGCCCAGGGGCAGCTTGTGTGCTGGCTGCTTGGCACAGCATTTAAAGCAGCCAGTGAGAACCAGAGCACGACAATGCCATGTTGTACTGAGCACAGGCCAGGGACACGTTCCGCCTCACAGCCTCAGTGGTGCTGTTTGGAGGAGGAAAGCTGAAATCCCAGCCTCAGATACACGGAGAAGCACAGGGAGCTGCTGCCCCTGGCCTGGGTGTGTCTGTGTGAGGGGGATGGGCTGCTGTTTGCCATTAACACCCCCCACACACACACCCCTTTTGTTGTTCTTGTTGTTCACTGATTAGTGCCACCCTGAGACAGCTTGGAAGAGTTACATTACTCATCTGAGCTGAGTCTGCAGGGCAGGGATCCGGGAGGGCATCTGTCTCATTACGCCTGGCAAGTTTGGTACTTCTGGTCTCTAGTTAGAGGGAGTTTCTTTGATCAGGTGTAATGCTGCTAATTAGCACTCAGCCTCTCGCCGACATCACTAACCACTGTTGGCAGCAGCTACAGCTTGTTTGCATCACTGCTAATTGCCTGCCTCTAATCAGCTATTCACCTGTGCCTGTTTGCAGCTTCAAACAGATCATTCAAATCAAACTGCGGAAAGGCCAAGCTGCAAGGGCGCCACTGTGGCCCCCAGCAATAAGGCCATGCCCAGCCTCCCATTCCAGCAAGCCACTGGGAATTCTTTCCAGGAGCAGCCCCTCCCAGTCAGGGAAGAGGTACCAGGGCTAGGTTATACCCCATTGCCCTGGGGGAACTGGGAAGCTTGTCTGGTTTCACCAGTGCAAACCCCTAATGCAGATGCACTTAGAGTTTAAGCCTCACTCACTCATGGTTGCCAACTCTGAGCTATTCTGGGTAATTCTCCCCTCCCACCTCAACATGACAAGGTCATTTCCTTAAGACAGCCTATTAAAATCTCTGGGATGGCTTCCCATAGTCACCAGGAGATTGATGCTGATTCTAGGGGACTCCAGGCCACTCCTGGAGAGTTGACAACCCCAGGTTCCCTAACTAAGCCAGACAAGGTTAAAGGTGCAAATGCTTCTGTATTAGAGGTTTGCATGGATGGAACCAGTTCAGATTTAAGCCTGTTTAGTTAGATTGATGCAGTTTTTCCATTGTGAACAAGCCCTTTGTATTTTAAAATGGGCATGAAGGGAAATCTGTGATCCAGACCTGGGAAAGAGTAAGGCCCCTCCCCTCAGCGCTCCTTCCTTACCGCAGGGTGATCACAAACTGAGACATAGACGCGTCCTGGGAAACCAGAAACTTGGTCCTGTCCAACAGGGGCAGCTGCTTCTCCTTCCGGTAACGCTCCACCACCACCTGGAGCCAGAGACAAGAGACAGGTCAGAGCAGGACCTAGGGAGTTTGCAGACCATCTTTCCCTGCCCTGGAGGGACCGAGAGTCCACAGGGCCACCTGAGACTAGGAACGCCTCTTCGGAGGGTTTCATTTGTACCTTTGCCAAGCCCCAGCCTCCAAAGCAGGCCCCGGGCAGCCCTGGTATTTATAAAGTAAGGTTGAGATTGTTTTTATTTGCTGGATATTTTGAGCCTTTAAAGGTCTCCTTTTCAGACTCCCCCTGCAGCCCCACCCAAGCCACCAGGCTCAGAAAGTTAAACTCAGTTTCCCATAAGCCCTGGAGAAAAGTTCTCCCTCAACCCACAGCAAACTCATGGGAGTCGGCCCCTTTGCAGCACAGAATTTGTCCTGCCTGGTCACCTGTGGGTCCTACTGAGTGTGGGTCACTTCACCCACTTGAGTCACTGCCCATGGCTCCTGGGCTGGTCTGAGGCTCCAGTACCTGGTGTGCAGATCCCAGGGAAGGTTTTTTGTGGGGCGGGAGGGGTGGGGAGAACCAGCCACACCAGCCTTGAGTTCTGGGCTCAGGAAGAGACAGTTCAACTCCCCCCGGGGCAGACAGCGCCAGAGGAACTTTACCGGGATCTTGGTGGGGTACTTGGCCCGGATTTCCGCTGCTTCCCGCAGTCTACTGGCTGCAATGAGAGAAACAGACACCCATGTACAGGGGCCACATCTGGGCCTTCCCCCCAGCTCTCCCGGCCTTTGCATGTCACCCCAGGAATTTACCCAGGCTCTTCCTCTGCTTGAACAAGCGACGGGAGCTATTGCTGTGGCGGCCCCACATCTTCTGGAAGAAGGAGGTTCCCTCAAGCCTCCCCCTGCAGATCCAGGTAACCAGTGATGAGAGTAGAGGCTACCTGGGCCCCTGATATAACCCCGCCCCGCCCCGCCCCGCCCCACTCAGGTGGGGGAGGAGCCAGCCCTGAGGCCACTGGCTGCACCGTAAGCCTCCATCCAGGGCGCCTGACCCGGTTCCAGGCAGAAGCAGACTAAGCAATTGCTGAGGGTCCCACGCAGCTCACGGGGCCCCATTTGCTTTGTGTGATGGGGGTGGGGGCACCCATGGGCCAGCACCGGCCTCTGGCTGCGCCATGCCAGTGCAGGACGAGGGTCCAACGCCCAGGGCAAACCCCACTGTGCGCCTAGGCCGTCTCTGCGGCTGCTCCATCAGGGCTGTTACACCCCTTGTCCAGGTGGGGCCAGAGGGAGCAGGCCAGGGATGGTTTGGGGGCTCTGCTGCCGGCCCTCTGTCTGTGGGCATGGCCAGAAGAGCAACGACAGAGCAAAGCGCGACCCTCTGGGGCAAAGCCCTGGGTCCAAGCAGTGCAGACAGTGGCTCTGCTTGTCAGTGCACAGGGCCTGGCGCAGAAGGGGGATGCCAGAGGCTGAATTCAAGGCCAGTTCTCGGGGGAGGTTCAGAGCCAGCTGTACGTCAGCTCCCAAACAGAGCCCGGCTCCCCGCTGGCATCAGAGGGGGGGCTGTGGGGTTCAGGCCCTCTGCTGCAGTGAATTCCTGGCTCTGCCACAGATGCCTTGTTCGACCTTGGGCCTGTCCCTAGATGTTCTGGGGTGATTGATAGTCCGTCTGGTGCATGTTCAGGCTCTTCGCAGCAGGGGCTGCCCCTCACTGTGTCTGGGCAGCACCTGGCACCATGAGGCTGCTGGCACGAAACCCAGAGCCGCAGCAGCAGCCCAGGGCTGTGGGAGGGTCTGGCCAGCCCCCCGTGAGGCCCTGTCCCCTGAGATCCCTGGGAGCCGATTCTTATCGAGGTCGTGGCACAGGAGCCGCTGCGCTTGGACGTGTAGCCGGCAGCCAGGCCCTCTTCAGACGCCGACCCCCTGGAGTCACAGCCACCCAGCAACGTGATCTCCCAGCGTCACGGCTCGAGGGCGGGCTGCGTGTTCAAAGCCCCCACTCGTCTTGCTGGAGCACCACTGACCTCCTCCCTCTCACGGGGACTGTGCGTGTCCTTTGTTTGTTGCATTTCACAAGCCCCCTCCCTAGCGAAGTGATGAGAGGGCCCAGTCGTGGGGCTCGGCTGCTTGTGCCATTGTTAAAACCAGAGCCATGCGGCTGGGAGAACCGGAGCATCGTGCGCTCACGTCCTGTGGGTGCTGGTGACGGCAGCAGACGGGGAGTCAGTCCCGAGCTTCCTATTCCTCCGTCTTATCCTGCCGTCGGATCCTGCGTGGGGCTTGCAGGGAGGTAGGGTCTTGTCTCCCCTCTGCCTCCAAGCCCCGAGCCCCCCCGTTTGTTTAGTCCGTGAGCACGTTGGGGCCGTGGCTGTCTCCCACCATGCATCTGTGCAGCTCCCAGCGCAGTGGGACCCTGTAAGGCAGGGTGAGGACGGCGAGGCTCTCGGGGGCAGGTGAGTCTCCTCTGACTGCTGCTCTTTGGAGGAGAGGAAGCAAAGCTGATGTTTCCGTGGGAGTAATTCTGGGGCTCACAGCCCGGGCTCAAGGCCTGGCTTTGCCAAGGTGGGGCGGGGTGACCCTGTCCTGGGGGGCGCAGGGGGGTCCACGCTCCACAAGGCTCCAGCTCCTGCTGACGGGCAAAACCCAGTAAACATTGTGCCTGTCGCAGAAGGGGGATGCCAGTGGCTGAATTTGACACGTTAATTCTTTCGCTATCTCCGGTGTGATTTAATGAGCGGCCGTCGTTGAGCAGGATCCATAAACTTGCCGAGGAGCCTCTTCATTCACGTGCCACAGGTACATTTCACGCCAGGCCAATTCCCCCTGGCAGGAGAGAAACAGCTTTTGAAAACAAATTAGACCCCATTATGCAAATCAGATCCCTGTTGGTCTCTGTTTTCTCCCTCCTGGAGTCACTTGTGCACAGTTTGAACAGTGCCCCCCCTCCCCCGTGCCTACCTCCTCCCCTTCGAAACTGGGAGGAAACAGCAGCCGCCCGGGTAATTTAGACACTCCAGAGACTCCGCCTCATTTCAATCAACTCTTTGGAATAACTGGCAGGTTCAGACGGCAGCTGCTGCTGCGAGGGCAGAGGTGGGCAAATTGCGGCCATCCCGTGGGGCCCTCCTGGCCTGGGAAGCTCCTCCTGGCCCCAGACGAGATCGGGGCCCCGTCGCACCGGGCGCTGCCCAGACTCAGAACAAGATCAGGGCCCCGTTGCACCAGGCACTGCCCAGACTCAGAACAAGATCAGGGCCCCGTTGCACCGGGCACCGCCCGGACCCCAACTGAGATCAGGGCCCTGTCACACCAGGCGCTGCCCAAACCCCAGCTGAGATCAGGGCCCCGTCGGGCCGGGCTCTGCCCAGACTCAGAACAAGATCAGGGCCCGTTGCCCCAGGCACCGCCCAGACCCCCACCAAGATCAGGGCCCCGTCGCACCAGGCGCTGCCCAGACTCAGAACAAGATCAGGCCCCGTCGCACCAGGTGCCGCCCTGACCCCAACCAGGATCAGGGCCCCGTCGCACCGGGCACTGCCCAGACTCAGAACAAGATCAGGGCCCTGTCGCGCCGGGCGCTGCCCAGACCCCAACCAAGGTCAGGGCCCCGTCGCACCGGGCGCTGCCCAGACCCCAACCAAGGTCAGGGCCCCGTCACGCCGGGCGCTGCCCAGACCCCAGCCGAGATCAGGGCCCCGTCGCACTGTGACTGATCAGGGCCCCATTATGACAATGCCGCACTGACACAGTCTCACCCCTGGAGTTTACAGTCTAAACAGACAAGCAGGGAGCGTAGGAGGTTGCCAAGGTCCCACATCAGGTCAACGGCAGAGCCAGGAGCAGGATGCAGGTTTCCCGAGTCTCAAGTCAGGGAGAATAACTCTGCACACAGCTGGCCTGATGTCCCGTGTCCCTGCCTGCGCAGAGCTCTCCCTGGGATGAGTGACGACTCTACAGACTGCGCTGACAGAGCTCTAAGACCCCTCCGCTCCTCCCAGCTCGTGCTTGGACTCTGAGGTCGTGCGAGCCGTGTCCTTGAAGGAGATGGTGCCTCTGACTGGGTGCCAGCGTGGGAGGATGCATGTGCACGCATCAGACCAAACCACCGGGCTGCGCTGCTTGCAGGCATCTGAACTCGGTCCCTTTCCCTGTGATGGATTGGAATATTCCCCTTCTGCCACCTCTGCCCCGGCGCCTCAGGATATACTGGAGCAAAGGACAATCTGTCAGCCTAGTTTTGATGTGTTTCATATACATATTTAATATATTTGGCTGTTCTGCAATATATTAGACTGAATTATTTTGCCATAAAAAATTCCTCAGACGTGCTCATCACTGGTTTGGAAAATTACATTAGCAATATATATTCCATCTGTGTAGCAAGTCAGGCTGTTATAAATTTATCCCCCTAATAAATTTAATTCTTGAAACTTTGAGTGGGATTCAAAGTGGAGGTTTCACAGGGGAAAGGGTCATTTTAATTCCAGCTGAACTCAGAACAATAAGCTGCTAAATATTAAAGGGCCTCTCAATTTACTAATAAAAGGAATCGATTACTATTCACTGGATTAATTCTATATCCAAGTGGGGACTAATTGCTTTCCTCAGAGCAAAGAAGAGTTTTGAAGAATTTTTATCTCCATTTTAAATGAGTTCATTAAAAGCCAACATTTATTATTTATCAATTTCATTTCCAGATAGTGCTGTGATACCGGGCTGGACCCAGGAATCCCAGGCCCACGTGGAAATGTGATGATTTTATTAACCCGAAGTAATTAATTAAAGATGAAGGGAAATTGTTTTCCCTGATTGGAGGACGGCTCTTTAAGGCAGCGTCAGGAAAGGTCTGTCTGACTTAGCAGAGCCACTTCTGCGCGTCTCCTGCGAAGGGCTGGACTCTCTCCCGATTTCTGTTGGGCTCTGGAGCCTGCCTCGGGTGTGATTTTGTAGTGAAGTCCCAAGTTTCCCGCCAGGCCCAGCTCCTCTCTGGGGCGGGGTATCTGTGTTGCTGCTGACTGCGTGGCTCCCTGCTCGCTGGGGCCCCAATCCTTGGCTGAGGACCCTGCTTCTGCCATCCTGACACTAATGAAAGTGCTCATGAAGGGGTGGCGAGTCCGGAGAGCTAGCTTCTGTCCCCAGCCCTGTCTGTGTCCTTGTGGGAAATGGGGTCAGCCTGGGATCTCTGCCTGTGGAGGGGGAAGATCGAGGTGCCTCTCTTATGGCAGGGCCCAGCAGAGAGCATGGAGCTGTACTAACAAGAGCCTGCGACAGACCAGACTGCTGGTTGCAGGATGGTATCCGGAGCGTGCTTAGCCTGCAGCTCACGCTTCTCTAGGAGTGGGGCCCTACCAGATTCACGGCCCAGTTTGGTCAATTTCACGGTCATAGGATGTGACAAGCAGGGGGAAGGGTGGACATGATCTCAAAAGTTTCACTGGAGTGGGGAGGCTTTTCTGAAGGGGGATACCTGGAGCTGTAACCTGAAATGAGAATGGGGAGGGGAGATGACACCTAGAGCCCGGGAAGTGAACAAAGGAAGGGTAGACGGCTGCAGGGTTTTGAGGGGGTAGAAGCTGGCTGGGGAAGAGGAGGGAGCCCGGATTTGGGGTCTTATCTCCCTGCCCCCCAGAAGGGCCTGACTAAGGGGTCCTGTTTGTACTGACAAGCTCTGCGTTGGATTGTGTTCCTGGCATCTCCAATAAACCTTCTGATCCACTGGCTGGCTAAGAATCACTGTGAATCCCAGGAAGTGGAGGGTGTGGGAACGGGACTCCCCCACCCCCTGTGACATAGGATTTAAAAATAGCAAATGTCATGATTTCAGCGGAGGAATCCCTGAGGAGCTGGGGGTTGAGGGGTGGAGGAATCCCTGAGGAGCTGTCGGGGGGCGGGGACTGACTTCAGGTCTTTAATTCCCAGCGGAAATCACGGCAGGCAACTAGCATGAAAAATGGGGGAAGGCCAGACATAAGCAAGAGGACACCCCCACTCCTGGTCACCCTGTGCATGGACACCAGCTCCCTCTTCCTGTCCCAGCTGGGCGTGGGGAGCTGGGTCCCTGCCCTGGCCACACAGACCAGGGGCAGCGCCTCTGCCAGGGAGCTGGCACAGGAGCTTGGTAAGAGAAGAGGGGCTGCTGGGGGCCAGGATGGATGGAGCGGTCCTGTTGAACTGGGCTGTGCTTCCTTGCCTCTCAGACGCACCGGGGGATGGCTGCCGCCGGGCTGCCAAGGCAAAGTCAGGCCCTAGACAGGGTTCACATGGGGCCTGGATTCCCTCCACGCCTGATCCTCTCATTGGCAAAGGCCTGGTTTACTTTATCCTGCTCCTGGGAGGAGAAACCCCCCGGCAATCCCTGTGCTCAGGGCAGTGCTGCCCATCCCGCTGCTCGGGTCATGAAGAGGAATAAGCCCAGTTTAAAACAAAATGAGCCTGTTATCAGGTTCACCAAACCAATCTGAGATCGGACCTTTAGCTAAACCGGAGCAGCTCTGCTTTGTCCTCAGGAGACAAACCTGCCAATGGGGCTCAGTCACTTTAGAAGCTGACGGAGTTAAATCCCTCCACCCCTCGAGTGTGGGCTCGGATCTCGGTGTCAGAGTGACATGAATCGACTTAGCACCAGGAATCGATTTCTTTGCGAGGCGTAAGTAGATGGATACCATGCACCTGCAAACCGGAATGAGTCTCTGTGCACACAGGGGGACTGCACTGGTTAAACTAAACCAGTTTAGTCCCACGGGTGCAATGTCCCCAAGTAGACAAGGCCCCTTCCCCCCGGAACACCCCATATCTGAGCAGCGGGGGTGCTGAGCTCTGGACAGGAGGGGTTTGGCAGGGTTTTGGGGGCTCCCCCCCATGCACTTTGGAAGAGAGGTGCTGGTCTCCAGAGGCTTCCTTCAGGCAGCCGGCATCCCCAGGAATGTAGATATTATAACCCAGCTCCTGCCCTTCTCCCGGAAGCGATCAAATGCTGGGTGGAAGAGATTCAGGCTTTATTATTATCAGCAGCTTCCCTGCCTTGATTGCTGGGGCACTGCGGGCTCCCAGGCTGGGCTGCTCTTCAAGGAGGCAAAGGAGACACAGGAGCCCCCCGGCGGGCTAGACACCGGAGCTTGTCCTGCTCTGCTCTGTCCCCCACTGGCCTGAGAGCAGCTGATTGGATGTGATAAACCTGTCAATGCCCAGATGGAAATGGCTCCCCATCGAAGCGCGTGGTTAGCAGAGATCAATGTAGCATGGTGGGCGGCAGAGGAACTGAGGAGGAAATTGGAAAATGGTGGGAGGGGGTGTTTATCCGCATTGCTCCCACTGCGGATCAACCTGCAGCTTCAAGCCTGCACCTTTCTCCTGGGAGATGTCAGCTGAGCTCACACAGGGACTTGCACCCCTATCTCCGGAGTCCCAGGCCCTCAGTCCCAAACCCACCTCTGGGAGCCCTTTGTCACTGGATCAGGACAGAATTAAGGGCAGCAGCAAATGGACTCTCAGAGAAACCGTTCCCAGCATTCTTGTTTCTGCAGCTCTGCCCCAGAGATTCGTGGATTTGTGGGGCTGAGGTGGGTCTGGGAGCTCCAGGACATGACGCCTCGTGCGACACCATCAGCCATGGTCCCGCTGGCAGGTGCGATAGCCCTCAGCAGACTCTGCGTGTCTCATGAGGATGGGGACATCCCCAGTCAGCCACACACACCGACACCCTTAACTTTCTGCACACGCACCCTACCAGTGTCGGCAAGTAAACCTGGCTCATCCCTGTTTGTCCAGCCTGTTCCTAAAAGGCGAGAGGGCACCACAACTCCCTGGGTAACCTACTCTGAGGCTTAGTTCGCCTTCGAGTTGGAAGGTTTCTCTTAGTATCTAACCCGGATCTCTCTCTCTCTCTGCCAGCTGAGTCAAGTTTGTCTTCTCCTAGCCTTGCTGGATGTGAAGCACAATCCATCGCCATCCTGTTGATAGCAATCTTGGACACCTTTTAGCCTCCTCTTCACTAGATTAAACACGACCCAGCCTTTTAATATTTCCTCAGGTCAGGTTTTCTAAACCTCTGATCAGTTTGGTTCCTCTCCTCTGACTCCGCATCTTTC
This sequence comes from Dermatemys mawii, assembly GCA_007922305.1. Lineage (NCBI taxonomy): Eukaryota > Metazoa > Chordata > Testudines > Dermatemydidae > Dermatemys > Dermatemys mawii. The sequence goes on from ML677403.1 coordinate 453,601, forward strand.
TTAGAGCACAGTGCCCAGAAGTGGACACAAGTCTCCAGCCGAGGCCTCGCCAGTGCCGAGCAGAGGTGACAATTATTTCCCATGTCTTGGATATGGCGTTCCTGCCCCGACTGCAGCATTTGGGTCCTGCTAGTGTGTGTGGGGTGGGGGGGGGCACATGCTCAAATGCTCTGCTGAATTGGGGGATGAATTGCAGCTACGGTGTGTCAGGGCAGCCAGTGGAGCCTCTTTCTCTGCCAAGATACTCAGCTCCTTGCCGGGCTGGAGGGAGACAAGCAGAGCAATCTCTTGGGAAGAAGCCCAGGCCTCATGCTCCATCCCGTCCACTGTATATTTACTGCTACCCCCTGCGGGAACCAGAAATTCTCACATGGAGCAGGACCGTCGCCCCGAGGCTCCAGGACTTTTAATTTCCTTGGAGGCATTATCCAAATAAACTAAAATAAAAGATGCAGGCCCCAGAGCCAGGCCTGCTCGGGGGGAGGGAGTTTTAATTTATATCCCCAGCTCTGCCATCTCCGTGCCGGCGTAGACTTGGAACAAGCGTCTCATCTGTATTCCGGGCTGCTCCCCGCCGGGCCCACGGAGCCAATTCCAGCTGAAACTCATGAATAAAGGTAAGTTTTATTCATAGCTCCCTTCGTGAGCCACCGAAATGACAAAAAACCACCCGAGATTTATCGTTCATCTCAACTGTTAAAGCTGAGAGGCAGTGGGTGAATTCCAGGCACAGTTTAGCTCCCAAGGCAGAGGGAGAGGGGGGCCCCCAAAATGCATCTCTTAGGCCACATGCTCCCCACCGAGGGCTGAGACTTCGCCCAGGACCTGCCCCTCTCTGCAGCCGCCGGCTGAAGGGGGGAAAGGGCCCCCGTGACCCAAGGTGCCCAGCTGCATTTCCGCCTGGCTTTACGGGCACAGACAGGCCCCGGGTCACAGATGTTCTCTAGTCTCGGGGTGGAGGGAGAAGCTGCTTCCTGACTTGCTGCCTTGCGGCCCAGGAGAGCAGGATTCTGTTCCTGCCTCTGCTGCCAAAGCCCCGTGTGTCTTTGGGCCTCCGTTCCATGCTGGGGAGTGGGGCTGATGCCCCTTCTGGCAGGGTTTTCTGGGCAGGGACGCCCTCGTGCTGTGTCTCTCTCTGCCTCGGCCACTCTGATCCATTCACAGACACCCGGCTTGCAAACCCAGCCAGGTTAATTCGTTCGCTCCTGGTGCATGAGCATCGTCTGGTGCACAGCACAGTGAGACTTTTGTGCGACCTGCCTGGGCCCTGCCTTCTGGTTCTTTTCCCACCCGCACAGGGAGCAAAGTGAATATGCCTTGTTCAGCAATGAGGACGTGCCTGTTCTGCAGCCCTGTTCCTGGGCTGTAAGGGGACCCCCTTTTCCTCAGGGCAAGGAGCCAAGGGGCTGTGGTGTGGCTGCCTGACGTCCTTCGGCTGCAAAGCTTCCCCTGGCTTTGCAAAGGATGCAATTTCCTTCCTTCTCTGCGGGGCCCTGAAGTTCATACGTGCCGGGCACAGGTTACAAGCAATGGCCAAAGGGCTCAGAAGGGACGGTTGACTGTGGGGGCTGCTTTAGGACACCTCAGCGGGGTTTGAGTTCCATAAAGGCTGAGCACCCTCCACGGGGTCTGAGAACTGGCTTCTCTTCCCAGCTCCCCTCCTGACTCCCAGCTCAATGTTTTACCCACGGGGCTGCCTCCGGGACTCTGGCAGGGATTCGTGACGGCCCCTTTTGCCAGCTCTCTGGGGTCACCACGAGAGGAGATCTGGGAAGAGCAGAACGTTCTGACATGAGCAGGGAACACGCTTTGTTTGCACAGGGCCATTTCCCTCCCCACTTCACTTTGACGGGGCTCTACCTGCGTAGAAAACCTCACTCTGTTTGGCTTCCTGTTGAGTTGAGATTTGGCCTCCTGTTACGTTGTTTGCAGACCATGTTTGTGTGCCCTGGAGTCATAGAATCAGAGAATATCAGGGTTGGAAGGGACCTCAGGAGGTCAAACTCCCTGCTTAAAGCAGGACTAACCTAAAAACCTAGTCAAACCCCCTGCTTAAATCAAGACTAACCTTAATCATCCCAGCCAGGGCTTTGTCAAGCCTGACCTTAAAAACCTCTAAGGAAGGAGATTCCATCCCCTTCCCCCCAGGGAACCCATTCCAGTGCTTCACCACCCGCCTAGGGAAACAGTGTTTCCTAATATCCAACCTAAACCTCCCCCACTGCAACTTGAGACCATTACTCCTTGTTCTGTCATCTGCTACCACTGAGAACAGTCTAGACCCATCCTCTTTGAACCCCCTTTCAGGTAGTTGAAAGCAGCTATCAAATCCCCCCTCAGTCTTCTCTTCTGGAGACTGAACAATCCCAGTTCCCTCAGCCTCTCCTTGTAAGTCACGTGCTCCAGTCCCCTAATCATTTTTGTTGCCCTTCTCTGGACTCTTTCCAAATTTTCTTGTAGTGTGGGCCCCAAAACTGGACACAGTGCTCCAGATGAGGCATCACAGTGCCAAATAGAGGGGAATGATCACGTCCCTCGATCTGCTGGCAATGCCCCTACTTATACAACCCGAAATGCCGTTAGCCTTCTTGGCAACAAGGGCACAGTGTTGGCTCGTATCCAGCTTCTCGTCCACTGGAACCCCTCGGTCCTTTTCTGCAGAACTGCTGCCTGGCCACTCGGTCCCTGGTCTGTAGCCCTGCATCTAAAGGGATCAATAGAGATCTGGTTATGCCCAGCAGCCCTCTGGATCCTAACACCGCACCTGGATTAGAAATGTCACACTCAATATCCTGCATCCTTTGTTTCCCCCTCCTCCTTGCCCCCTCTCCACTGCTTTGTTCTGGCTTCCAGGGCGCCGGGGATACAAACCAACAGCTGTTAACAGTCAGGGAAGCGGCAGGTTCTTCTCACGGCGGATGCAGGCGTGACGGGAGCGGCTCACAGTCTGTTCAGGAAAGAGAAGCCACGTGAATGCCGCTGTGGCAGCTGGTCCCCCCGCCCCCCGGCCTTGGTTAAATCCCAGGGACACAGACGGACAATTCCAACGTGTGCGACCCAGCGACTTGTAGCTCCGTGGCCCTTGCGGAGGGTTTTGTCTGAAATCACCAGGGTCCTCTGGGCCCTCTCCTTTAATCTTAATGTTCTGCACAATTAAGTTTAAGTGCAGACAACATTACAGCCTTCTCAATGGCCTGCTCCCTTCCCCCCCCCGCCACACACGCCTGCACAATCACACGTCACCCTGGAGTTGTGTGCTGGTTTCGCACCGATGAGGTTGCTGGAGGAGAGCCAGCTGGGACAGTGACATCACATGACACCGTTTTTATGGCAGCACTAAGGAACCTACCGGGTCGGGTGCTGGACAGTCCCAGTCAGAGACGCTCTAAAGATCAGTCCAAAGGGAGGGGACAAGAGCCGTGACTGACCCTCAATTATCCCCCCGGTACAGGAGAACAGAGGCCCTAGGCCAAGGTCTCGCTTTGCTGAAAAGCTGTGGAGTCCGAGCACGTGAATCACTTGGACCCAGGTAACTTGCCTGAGGTCACACAGCAAGTCTGTGGCAGAGCCGGGCACTGCAGCCAGGTCTCCTAAGTCGCAACCGAGGCCCGTCCCCCCCATTGCTGCTTGCCCAGCCATTAACCAGGAGAGGATCATTCTGCTGAGGTAAGGCACCGTTTTCCAAGGTGACCACGGTGCCGCGCTGCCTGGCATGACTGGTGGAGCTGAGCTGCCGAGGGGCAGAGTTTCTGAAGGATTTAGGCACCTAACACTGCATTGGGGCTGTGAGATGCGCACGGGCACTTAACTCCATCAAAACTACGAGGCGTGGAGGGTACCTTTTTAGGCATCTAAAGGCTATTGAAAGTCTGACCCTTTGGCACCTAAACCTTCCTGACTTTCAATGGGACTGAGGCTCCTAACTCACATCTCAGCTCCTAAATCCCATAGGCATTTTGGGAAACATACCCTGCCCCCGAACAGCCTGGCTGGGCTGGTGGGATAATGACGCACGTCATGCTCTTTGCAAACCTAACAACATTTTCGCCATTCAGGTCAAAGGGCACCAGCGCCGTCTTCGGGCTGTCTGGTGCCCTGGCCCCAGATCAGCCACTCCAACCCCTTCCTTTGCCTGGGGTGACTACATTACCCCCTCCTCTGGCGCTGGCCGGGGCCCCCAGGGAGGCAGGAGAGTGTGATTGCCTTCCCCAGAATGGGGATTGAAACACATTCCATTTTTGAGTCTTCCTCTAACCAATCTCCCAGTCCTGACAGCCGGCTACAGCGCCTGCATGCTGAGCAGCTCCTTTCGCCTGCAGCCCATCGGGGGAGCGGCTGGTAATAAAGTGGCTGCAGGTCGGTTTGCTTAGCTCTTCCAGCAGCAGGAATTGTCTCTGACAGCCAGGGGCCGACCCCCTTGCCCTGCTCACACGTACTTGTGTCTCCAGTGGGGCTCCATGCACGCCAGGGCGGGTCGCAACACTCGTCTGCAGCCTCACAGACGAGGAAGAGAAGGGCCTGGGCGTTCAAAGTGTCTGACCCTCACTGAATTTCCATGGCACTGGCTTGCAAGGTCCGTTGGGAAAGCCCTGCTTGAATCAGATGCAGGGGGTGAGCTGAGTGGTTGCTGGTGCTGGGATATAGATCTCAATACGCACAGTGATTCATCTCTCCATGGAATCTGTTCCAGGGCATTGAGGCCTGCTCTGAATGACGCCTGCTTGACATGAATACGGGCTTGCATGTTAGCAACCGCTTTGTAGCGGCGCAATGACTCAGGCCTGCGGCACCTCCTGCTGGTTACCCAGGGAATTAGCTCTTCCAGCTTGAAGCGCCCGCTGCAGGCCACTGTCTCGCCGTCCGCTGGCCCCGTGTCCCTCCCAGATCCCAGTGCCCTTTTTCCTGGGGTGCTGCACCCCGGCAATAGCCCCTCACTCTGCCTCTGGGTCTCCCCTCCCTGGGGAACCCCCACCCCTCTGTCCCCACCTTGCCTCAGTCTAGGGCTACTGCCACTCAGCAACAAGCCCCCATGCCCTGGGGCAGACAGCAGGGTAAGAGCCAGTCATCATAGGCAAGGGGGGGTTGGACCTGCTGCCTCTGCCTAGCCCCCAGAACCCTTCTTAGGCCTCCCTTCAGGGCTGCAGCCTGGGGAGTTGCTAGGCTGGGGCTCCCCAGCTCCCTTGCCTATTCCCCCAGCCCTGTTCCACCTCAGGGACCCTGTCCTGCAGGCAGCCAGGCCCTGCCCCCTCCCAGCCCAGAGAGAGACTGTTCGAGTGCCTGGCTCACAGCCCTTTATAAGGGTCAACTGTGGCCTGACTGGGCCTGGCCCCAGCTGTGGCCACCTTCCCAATCAGCCTTTGCTCCCTGCTTTCCCCCCGCCACTGCCCTCTGCAGGGCTGTTTTAACCCCTTCTGGGATGGAGTGGGGCAGCCCCCCCACTACACAAAGCCAGGACTTAAGGTCAAGGCCCATTAGAACTCGGTGCAAAAACCGTCTTGTGTTCCAAGAAACATACGGGAAATCCTCCGAAAAGGCAACAACACCCGCTGGGCTGATACAAAGTTTCTGTTAGACCCACAATCGCGGCCTCCCTGTGGGACGGGGAGCAGGCAGATACCGGACCCAGGGCTGGTGTATAATACTCTGCATGCTCTCTACTGATTACAAAACAAACTTTACTCACTCCACGTTCGCACCCCAAACATGCCATCCCAGAGTCCAAAGGTCAGACTGGTCCCCAGGGCCACAGAAGGTTTATTCGGGATGAGAGGAGCAGGGTCTAAACCAGAGCTTGGAGCTGCAAAAAACAGGACCCTTCGGTCCAATCTCTCTTGGGGGTTGGGGAGCCCAGACCCAGGTTCTGGACCTCCCCCCATCGCCCCAGCCAGCTCCAAACTGCAACCCCTCCAGCCATCTCCCCCAGGCACCTCCCCCGCAGCTCCTCCTCCAGCCTGTGTCCATTTTTTTGGACAGAAGGTGTCACCTGGCCCCAAGCCGCGCCTGGGCTCAGGTTACCTGCAGGCTGTCAGGTATCATCGCTCAGAGAAGTCACCCCCGATAGTAAACGAGTAAAACTCCCATTCCACATCCCCAGGCTAACACTCCCTGCTCTGTCACATCCACCATCCCAGAATTCCCCCCATTCAAACCAACTGCCATCAAAGAATCAGCTGCCACATGTCTGGCGACCTCCGCCCTGGGATTACTTCCCAGTTGTATTTCTCCAGCTAATAATCCCAATGTTCTTCTCTTTAACACCTAATCCCTGGATGAATCTCCAGGCTTCATGTAATCTGCATGGATAACACCGTCACGGGGCTGTGACCTCTCTCCTTTCCTAACAGCGTAATAAATCGTGGTATCAGCTGGTGTGCAGACTCTGGCTGCCTGGCCAAAGCATTTTTCACTCGATCTACTGCCTGTCTAATCTCTCCAGTGGTAGCTGCCCTGGTTCACCTGTAAGATTCACTTACATTTAAATTCTCGATTTCTCCTAATTCTGCCCGTTGTACTAGACATGTAGGTAAATTTTTCATATTCACTGGGCCTAATGACTTTACCATCAACTGTAAGTCTGACGAACTCGCAGGAATAATTAATGTTTGCTCTGACTGTATCTCCCCCACTGCATCCTTAATGGTTGATCTCCGTTCTATCACTGCTACAGACTTTTCTGGCTTTGGCTCTCCTGGCTGGTTTCTTATTTCTTCCCTCAACTTAATATAAAGCCCCTCTCAAGGTTGGTCAAATTCCCTTTTCTCTTGTCCCCCTGGCAGATCCTTCCCATATCAACTATCACTGGAATCCAAATCCAAACCTCGCTCTTTTTGACACACAATCACTTGATGGTCTGATGTATCTTTGTCTGCTTCACTCTTTCCCCATCCATCACTCTGGTCTCCAGTTCCCTAGTTTGTTTCCCCGTATTTTCGGCAGTTGCATTCTGTGTGCCTGCCTCACTTCCTGGTCTGAATCTTCCTGGTAAGTTTGAAAATTCTCTTGTAATGTTTGTAATTCTCAGAACACAAGATTGTTTCTGCACAAATAGTTCTAATAGTCCTTGACCTTCAGTCCTTGCTCTGGTCGCTCACGTGCACCTCACGGATTCATGTCAAGGACGCGTCATTCCTACCAGGCCTCAGTGACCTATGACATATTCCACGGATAGATGAATCCCAATGTATAGCGATATACGTAGATAGATCCCAACACTGGGGGTGGGGTAACACACTTGGTCTGGGGCAGCGCCGTCTCTTAACAATCAAAAGGAACCAACATTCAGGGCAGCGAGCAGCACGTGGCTGCAAAGAGACCTAAGCGCTGGCTCTCCGTGGGGACTAGTGAAGGCGGCGGCAGGGCTGGTGGGTGTGATGGGGTCGTTCATTTAGTCAGCGCGATAACCCGCAGCTGGCGAGAGAACCGCTGCTCAGCCTGACGTCCGGGGGCGGAAGGCGCGAGGAGGGGGCTGGAAGCGGCCAGGCCCCAGCACTCCCGGCCTGGAGCTAATCGCTGGGTTCTCCAGCCGCGGCCATTCGGCCCAGGCAGGGATCCATAGCGTGTGTGCGTCCCCCTTCAGGCTGAACATTCCCTGCTTCTGATGGATGACAAAGGCCTCCCGGCGGATCGGTAGCATGCAGAGCGATTTACAGTCCAGCGGAGGGCAATTGCTCGAGGCTCGGAGCTTTCCTTTGCGGGGACGGTTTGAAAGGGGACAGTTCTACACGCCTGCTGTGAACCGCTTCCCTTCCGCGTAAATAAGCCTCAGTCATGGTGCTTGCACTGCGCGTCGCTGGGGAAGGTCCCTGGCGGGCTGTGCGGGGAGCAGCGGCTGCAAACACAGCACTAAGTCTCTGCTGTAAACGTGATTAGTGTGCGGGCGGGAGCAGAGGGAGATCTATGGCTGCGGAGCGAGGAGGCAGGTGATTAACGGGGGATGCAGCGTTCTGGGCTCTGGTTTCCCGTCCGGCTGGGATTGCAGCCAGGCGCCGAGGAAGCGTCACACAAGAGTTGTTTGGAGTTTGCAAAGTTCCCACCCAGGGTCTCCCCGGTGCCTGAGCCGCCGCGGGGCATTTGGGGAAAGCCGTGCCTGCGGCCGGGGGCCTGAGAGATCTGGCTTCGGGTCCTGGCTCTGCCGCGGGCGCCCTCGGGCGTCGCTCTGTCCCTAGTGAGCCTTCCTTTCTGCCGCCCCGTTGGCCAGTTCGACTGTGAGCTGCTTGGGCCGGGGGCTGGGGCCCTGCTGTGCTTGGCACCACGGGGGCCCTGAGCTAACAGGCCTTTGGCACCGCTGGACTCTAGTAACGGGCCGGCGGGACCTTGCGGCGCTGGCTTTCCGGAGAGTTTCTAAAGGAATCGAGTCACCTAACGGCACAATGCTGGGGGCAATGGGCTGATGAACCCCGAGGGGTGTTTGTGTGTGGATACACGCATGTGCACACACACACGTGCACACAGACACACACACACACACGTGCACACAGACACACACACACACACACGTGCACACAGACACACACACACACACACGCACAAGCCCTGACACATTCGGTGGTAACAAGAAGGAGCGGGGCTGTTCCCAGCGTCTGCTGATGCTCCCCAGGACGTGGGAGCTGTCAGTGGTCCAGGGAGCTGCGCGGATTCTTCAGCCAGGCTCAGGGATTTGGAAATCCCTCCGTCTCACTTGGGGTCTTGAATCGAGGAGTCTGAATTTCTGCCCTGTAAGTCGCAGCCCAGCCCGAGCCCCGGGCCAGGAGAACTCCGCGGCTCCAGCAGCGGCTCCGCGCTTCGCTCTCTAGCTTCCCCCGCCCTATCCCCAGCTGCGATTTTAGGTGAATAACCAGCTCGGCTCCCGTTAGGTCTGATGCTTTGTGAGAATGACAACAAGCTGCAGGATCAGTGAATGAGGGACCAGGCCGGGCAGGGTGGCTGTTCTCCAGAAGCGTTTCTACACGGGCGAGGCTCTCACACCTTGTCTTTCTGGGCGGTGAGGCCCAGCGCAAGAAATAACAAGGCAGAGGGAGGTGGTTTCCCTCCAGCGGCAGGGGGGAGTTGAGCTGCTGGATCATATCATTCCTGGTGAGTGGTTCACTAGTCAGAGCCACACTCATTGGTGTTAGTTGCACCATCAGCGGAGCCTGGGGAGCCCGTTGGGTCCAGTGCTGCGCAGACACAGAGTAAGAGACAGTCACTGCCCATAGGGTGCGCTGTAGACAGACACAGGAAGGATCAATGGCCCCATTTTACAGATGAGGAAACTGAGAAGCAGAAAGGCCAAGGCCGGGGCTGGGAACTAGAGGCTCATTTCCATTAGATTCGACCCCGCAGCGTCCTTTGGGAACCCCTGGCCAGCTCCCAGAGGCACCATGGGACCTGACAAGAACAGAGGAAGCCCGGGGGCAGCCTGGCCTCTGGACTGTGACATGGAGCTAACGGCTCTGCCCTGCCTCCAGGGAGGTTGTGAGAACGAGCCCAGTGGAGACAGTGAGGCGCCAGCCCTGTGGGGCTGGGGCTCTCTCCATATCCAAGAGAGATGCTGCCCCCTGCAGAGTGCTGGGACCGTGGAAACAGCCTGGAGGGGAAGGGATTGGTCAAGATTTGTTTCCTGGGGGGTTCCACATTGATTGAAATTTCTCCCTGCTCCGTGGCCGTCGTGAAAGGGCTGAAGACACAATCCCACCAGTAAAGCAATTCCGGCCATGAGCGTTCACATCGGGGAACTGGTGGTGCCAGTGCACGGTGTCCAGATGGTGCCTGGCCATATTGACAAAAGCCCTGTTGCATTCTGGGTAGGCATCCCAGCATCTTTTGCACCACTCTGGGAAAGTAGTGCTGTTACTGCTGGCAGCTGTTGTGCATTGTGGGTTGCCTGCACGCCGCCCTTGTGTTAGGCACTGTACATTGTCTATTAGGAGTATTACGGTAGTGCCTAGGTGCTCCAGCCACAGAACAGTCCCCTGCTGCACTAGGTGCTGTACATTGTCTATTAGGAGTATTACGGTGGTGCCTAGGGGTTCTAGCCACAGAACAGGATCCTGCCGTGCTAGGGGCTGTACAAACTAAGAGCAAAGGCCCTGACTTGATCTAAGTCTAGGACAAGCGACAACAGGTACAGCCAGACAAGGTGGAGCACAATGAGACAACAGCCAGTATTAGGCAGCGTTTCGGGGTGCGGGCTTCACCCACACGCTGGCCCTGGATCACAAACTCCATTTTCAGTCTCACCACGTGTCCCTGGGCAGGGGCCGGCTGCGCCAGCCCACACGGCTGATCAAAGTGATTTGGTTTCAGTCGCTGCTGACGCGCCAGTGACTGGAGAGACCTCGCCCATGTATGGCCGTGCCAGGCCTGTGAGACTTGTGGGGAGGAGGGTACTGAGCTCGGCAGGCAGGGCAGAGCCCGGAGTTTCCATCCCCCGCAATGCCAATGGGCAGGGGAAGGGGCGGGAGTGACCAGAACGGAGGCTGGGTTGGCTCTGGATGCTAATTCCCGTCCCTCCGGTGGCAGCACAATTTCTTCCCCAGCATTAGGCCGGGAAGGCGCCATAAATCACTTGGCTCCATTGCTGCAGTGCTGAGAGTTTAAAGGCGCGTGTGTGATGCAAACCCCACGGAAGCCATCGGTCAGCGAGCGTGGGGGTGTGTGGAGGGGGGGGATGGGCTGCGGGAGAGAGAACAAGCCCAGGGAGATGCTGGAGGGACCGGAGGGGTGAGGAGACTGAGGGGCATCGGCAGAGCTAGGCGTGCATGGAGCCCAGGGCTGGGATAGTGGGGGACGGGGCTTTGTGTGTCAGGATTGAAGGGCAGCAGCACAGCTTTGTGCATCTTGTGCTGGGGGCTCCGTCGGGGCCTCACGGTGCTCCTGTTATCCAGACAGGAGCAAGCCCAGCTCTGCGGCACCCAGGGAGGAAGGAACGTTCCAATATTTCTTCTCGGGTTCCTAGCTACAGTCTGGGACTGGGGTGGGGGAAACAGGCCCCTGCACCCGGCCCCTGGCTTTGCTTGGCTCGTGCCTGGTGCAGATTCAGTGGCAACTTTGCAGCTTTGCTCAGCTCCATCCTGCTAACGTGAGATATTTACACCCTGGTCCCGTTCCCTGCATGAGGGGCCCTATTGGCCCCTTGTGATTCCTCTCCCCCGGCCAGGTCCCTCTTCCCCTCTCCGCCATCTGCTGCGACTCACAGGCTCCTCCGGGAGCCGTAACGCCGGCGCGGCCCGGAGAGACACGGCAGATCATGGAGGCTCTGCCACAGCTGGCCGGTTAAATGCTGTCCATTAGCGCCAGGCAGCGGGGACGTGCAGAGACGCCAGCTTTGCTCCATGGAGCGGGCAGCAGCAATTAAAGAGAGCAAGGGGCTGGCTGAACTCAAAGCCACGTAAACATGGGAAAACCCTCCGTGTCCCCGGCTCACACAGCCCGTGGAGCAGCCCCTTAGTGTCCCGCCTCCCTGAGGGGCGAGGGACCCAGCCCTGACCCACGCCAGGAGCCCAGTCTAGGAGCTGCGAGGACAGAGACTTGCTCAGGCAATAAGGTTCATTGGCAGCCCAGCTGTCCTGGGAAAGAGCTGTCTTCCCTATGCCACCCCCCAAGGATGCCAGGGCCAGGTACGTGCTGGTGAGGAGCCAGCGTTCCCGTGTACGAGACCCACAGTGCGTCTGGAAGCCAGGACTGCTGGACCCTGTTTGCACGCAGCTAAGCCGCTAGGGGGCGACAGTGAGTCGCTGGTCCAGCTGGGGGATGGGTGCACTCTGCCATGGGGGAGGCAGGGCATCGGGAGACGGGCTAGTCCATGGGGGGCCTGGTTTTCCAACGTGCTCCTGCCGGGACCTGCTGTGGAAATCCAGTGGTGCTGTGTGCAGCCCCCACCCAGCAGGGCCTGTGACCAGTTAACCCTGGGTGTTCCAGGCCAAACCAGTGAGCCGCCTGCCCCGGGACCCTGGCCGGTGACAGCAATTTGCCTGGCTGGCTGCAGGCCCCTTTGCTAGCAGAGCCCCAGGGGGAGGAAATCCAGTGACTGGCTGTCCCAGGCGCAGTGAGCGGAGGCGTGTGCAGGCCGGCTGCTTGCCCTGGGCTCGGGGGGGGGGGGGGGGGGGGGGGCGTAAATCTCCTGGCTGATGAGTCCTTCCCGTTCACCCGGCGCTGTGCTCTATCCACCCGCCTGCTCTGCACCGCACAGACCAATCGACAGCGCTAACGACCCCCTCGCTCGCTCGCCCGCCCCATCAACCCTCATTACGTTCGCCCCGGGGCTCGGCCCGGGATAAACGTGGCATTTTCGTGCTGGCTGGCGGCCGGCTCCATCCCTGGGCTGCAGGTCGGGAGTGACCCAGCGGCGGGAAGGGCAGAGCGGCACGCGCAGGCTGACGGGCTGGGTGTGGGGTAACGGACAGACAGCAGGGGCCTGGGCGAGGCTGGGGAGTCACTCTGATCTGCGGGGTGCCTGGGTAGCTGTCCTGGCATGAGGAGCTAGCAGGCAGCTGCTGGAGGCCAGAAGGGCCCATTAGCTCTAGCCCGAGCTGCCTAACAGAGGCCGGGGCACGGCTCCTAGGGACTCCCACCCCACGCAAGAGACCCGCTCAGCCCCGTCCCCCGTGGTCCTTCCTGGGCTCCGCTGCAAAGCCAGGCGAGCGCAGGGCCCAGCTCTCAAGGCCTGGACACCCACTGCTGGCGCTGGCCTTTGCTGCTGGCTCAGCCGCCCACCCCCGGCCCAGGGCACGTGTTCAAACTGGGCTCCCCGTGGTGCTCAGCTGGGCCCCGGGTGTTTCTGCGCCTGGGGCCAGAGGGGCCCCATTTGCTGCAAGACCCCTGGGGCCGTTCTGTGAGCCTGTTTTGAGCCGGACAGCTGGGCTCGGAGACGGGGCCGATGCCGGGCCCCCACTGCCAGCCCTGGGGGGCTGAACTCAGGGGCCGTGGGCCCCAGGAATGGTGCTGCTCCCCCTTCAGCGATGACTGGTTACTAAACCTGCTGGAGCCGGGGGCCCCTAATCCCTGGGCTCCTGCTCCTCCCCGCCAGGGCAGAGGGAGGGGGCTGGGGGCAGCATTTCCTTAGCACCCCGCCAATGGCTGCCTGGAGCCCGTTCTCCAAATCGATACCCGTGACCAGCAGCGTTATCCCCGCGCCTGCTGCTGTTGCTATAGCGACGCTAAGATTCCCCCCCTCGTGGAAGGGCCTGTGCTGACGTCTGAGTCGCGAGATGGAGAACAAACGTGGAGCCTGCGCGAGCCCCCCCTCCCCCCGCCACACCTGAGCAGGGCTGGGAACTGCTCTCCCTTGGCAGGGGCTGCACCCAGCTCCCCAGCTCCTTGCACCAGCACGTGCAAACAAAGTGCAAACCTCTGCTGAGCCAGCGTCACGCTGGTGTCAAGAGCTGCACACCAGGCTGTCCGGGTCCCTCACGACGCCCCAGCCCCCGCCGGCCTGGCCCCCATGCGCGGCTCAGCTGGGGAGCGAAACTGGACCTGGGGCGGAGGTTTCTGCCCCGTGGGGCTGCAGGGGAATGTGCGGGAATGTGGCCCCGCCTGGCTCAGGACCTGGACAGAGAGTGGCAGGAACCCGCCGCTGCTGAGTCTTGTTACGATTTCCTGCTCCTGCCTGTCGAGTACCTGGGGTTGGCGAGGTGGGCACCAGGCTCCCTGCCCCGGAGCTCCCAGGCCTTTGCCTCCCTCCCCTGGCCACGCCCCCGCCACGCTCACCGGCTCTGCACCCCTTGGTGCTAAAGCAGACGACGGCTGGGAAGCCGGGGTCGTTCCGCGCCATGGCCAGACCTGTGTCGCCAGCCAGAGCTTGGGGCCGAGAGGCGCAGCACCGAGCCGGCTTGGGAACCCCTGGTCCCATGGCGCCTGAGTCCCGCCCACCCAGCACCTCCCGGAGACACCGCGCTAGGGGAGGGTGGGCTTGAAGTGCTGCTGGCTGCACCCAGGGTCATGTCCTGCCCCCTCTGGCCGGGGGCCGCCCGGTGCACACGCTGGGTGTGACGAAGTGCGGGACAGTCCCGGGTTCCTTGTTTCCTATGGAGGTTTCTTCCCTTGGTTTCCTCTGGGTGCATGCAGAGGGGGTGGGACTCAGTTTCCCTGGGGGTTACCGGTTTAACGAGGCGATGGGAGCGGGACTTTGTTGTTCTAGAGGACCAGGGACCGTCGGGGGAACTTGGGGCCCCAGTCAATGACTCCGGAGGCTCAGCTCAGGAGTCACCTCCAGTCCTGGCCAGTGGGAGAACAATGCGCTGTGAGGACCCCGGGGACCCGACCAACCAGTTCCAGCCAGAGGACCCTGGTTACCTGGAGAGGAGACAATGGACAGCGGGGAGACTGGGGGCCAGGATCTCAGCTGCCCAGCGGGGAGCAGGGGGGCTCGGGGCTGCAGAGGGGGAGCAGGCAGAGCCCCCCTGGGTGCAGGGAGACTGGGATGTGCTGGGCTGAGGAGGGGCCAGGCCTGAGGGTCCGGAGAGTTTCCTGGGCTGGGTCCAATGCTCAATAAACCTCCTGTGTGACGCTCTGGGGTAGAGAACAGGGGTGGGGGGGCATCGTCCCCTTCGGGGTCCCAGACGAGGAGACTCCCTGAGGGGCCCACGGCAGAGGCAGGGATGCTAAGGCTCAGAGAGGTGCAGCTCCAGGAGGTGGAGGGGCTGGACCCCCAAGAGAGAGTGGACCCCCCCCACCAAGGGCTCTTGCATTGAATGGGGCACCCGCCACAGACCGCATGGGGCCCGGAGTGGGCGCGGCCGGTGACAGGCGGCAGGAGCGAGACCGGCCCAGGCAGCAAACGCAGCATGTAAAGGGCAGGCAGAGCCCTGGCCCATGTGTGCGTGTGTGTGTGTTGTGTTAATGACTGCACAGTGGTGTGCA
>ML677403.1:473438-485473 GCA_007922305.1 Dermatemys mawii
GCAGGGCTGGGACCAGAGCCGCACAGGACGGAGCCGGGAGCGAGCAGGGCTGGGACCAGAGCCGCACAGGACAGAGCGGGGAGTGAGTGGGGCTGGGCCCAGTGCCACACAGGACCGAGTGGGGAGCAAGCGGGGCTGGGACCGGAGCCGCACAGGACCGAGTGGGGAGCGAGCAGGGATCGCTCTGCATACGTTTCCCCCATCACTGCTCCAAGCGCCTTCCCTTGCAGGATCGGGAGGGGTTACGAGAGCCCAGCCTCTCGCCCTGCTGCTTTGAACTGCCTGCGGCGTGCCCTGGTCTGCCTTCCCCCGGTGCTCCTCCCGCAGGCGCTCAGCCCACCCCCTGGATCCTCCGTCCATAGAACGCCACTGCCGTTCCCTTATGTCCTGGCTGGTAACCAGCCACCTGCCCCAGTGAGTCAGCAGAGCCCACATACCCCTCTGCCAGCAGGTACCTGCTGACGGGCACTGCGGGGGATCTTAGGGGAACGCAGCTGGCTTGGTGCCGCACACGGCAGAGACACTGACAATTGCACAGAGCGTCTAGTACGGGCAGGAGTGCAACACCCAGACACCCCGCTGAGCTGGCTGCTGCCTCCAATTGCTCCCAGCTGCACCAGACCCTGTCCACACGGGTGGACAGCGGCCCAGAGAGCTCCACACTGGATTTTAAAGGCACCTGGGCCAATCTCTGCTCCTCGGTGACCTGTCCAAGGTCACAGCTGGCGTCTGCGGCACTGTCAGGAATCGACCCCAGAAGACTCGAGAATCAGCCCAGTCTCGTAGCCCCACGGCTTCCCCCACCCCAAGGCCACCAAGCAGCCAGCCCAGGCCATTTGCCCGCAGTTGATGTCTCTGCTGGGCAGGTGTTTCATGGCCTGGCCCCTCCCCGGTGAGCTGCCAGGCAAGGCGGGCGATTCACCTGCCCCCGGGTCAGCATTTCCTGGGGTTCAGAGGGCGAAGCAGCCGCAGAAAGGCCAGTGACTGGCAGTGCCCCTGTGGGCAGCCCGGCTCCGCAGCGTTTCCCGCCTGGGGGGGAATGTTTCACAGGCAAAAGAGCAATAAAGATGTGACAGACACAGGCTGGCCTGGGGCCCTGCGCTCCCCGCCCCCGCCTGGCTGTGTTAATAACGGTTTCCCCCGAGCCGGGAGCTGCTGGCTGGTGCGTCTCTCGCTTTGTCTCCAGCCGCCCATGCGTTCCTGGCACCAAATGAAACTCCCTGCCTGCCCAGGGAGCCCCGGTGGGACGTGGCGCCAGTGGCGAGCCCGGCTCTTGCTAACAGGAGCAGGGAGCCGCAGGGGCTGGGCTGAGCTGCAGAGTGGGAAGGGCATCGCTCTAGGGGCGAGTCACTCTGCAGGGTGAAGGCAGGAAGGGGTCCCACTCTGCTGAGCCCAGCGCCCTGCTCCCTGCCGGGTCTGGTGCCCAGAGGGCAACTTCCACCCTCTGCGCCCACGCGCCAGCAGCCAGGGACGAGCGGCCTGTTTGCACCCGGCAGCCCCTGGAAAAGGAGGCGCTTGGACAGGCCCAGGGGGCTGGGGAGGGAGGTGTCAAGCCAGGTGCCTGGGGGATTTTCCGGGCCCCCCCAAGCCCGGAGAAGAGGGGAGGGGGGACAGGCCCTGGTGGGAGAGAGCTGGGAGGCTGGGACTCCCTTCCAGCAAGTGCACTTTAACTCTTTCCTGTCTTGGCTGCGTGACACGGCACATGGGACCTGGCCTTTCCCACACGCTTAGCGCCCGCTGTGGGGCCTGGCACCTGGGTGGTGCAGTTTGAACAGCCCTGCCCTGTGGGACCCGCCCTGCTCCGGCCCAGGGCTGCTCCCTGCCCTGTGCAAGCCAGGAGCATGGGGCTGCTGAGAGCGGGGGCGGGCGGGTGCTGGAGGGAGCGGCCGGCAGGTTTAAGAGCCCCCACAGATTCTGCAGGGTGCTCCCTGGCCTGCGGCTGTGGGGCCGGCTTATGCCCTGGCCCAGCTCTCTGCACAGGGGCCAAGGCCGCTGACCTGCTGGAACTGGGCTTCATGAGCCAGATCCTGAGCTGCCGGACGTCAGCGCTGCTGACTTCCAAGATGCGCTGGACGACAGCTGGTGGATGCCCCCCTGCATGGTAACAGGGCAGGGACCCTGTGCCGCAAGCCCCTCTCCAGGCTGGGGCACGTTGGAAAACATCAGCCCAACCCTACATCTACAATGATGGGGTCTAAACTGGCCATTCCCACTGGAGAGAGAAAGAGAGAGAGATCTTGGTGTCAGTGTGGAGAGTTCTCTGAACCCATTCATGCTGTGTGCAGCGGCAGCCAAAAAACCGCACAGAATGTTGGACTCATTAAGAACGGGAGAGATAATAAGATAGAAAATATCATAACCCCGCTCTCTGTATCTATGGGACGCCCACGTCTTGAACACTGTGTGCAGATGTGACCACCCCATCTCACAAAACATATATTGGACTTGGAAAAGGTTCAGGAACGGGCAATAAAAATGACTAGTGGTATGGAACAGCTGCCGCGTGAGGTGAGATTAATAAGCCTGGGACTTTCAGCATAGCAAAGAGATGACTACCGGGGGCTAGGATAGAAGTTTATGAAATCATGACAGCTGTGGAGAAAGTAAGTGCTATTTACTCCTTCTCATAACGCAAGAACTAGGGGTCACCACATAAAATGAACAGGCAGTAGGTTGAAAAGAAACAGAAGGAAGTATTTCTTCACACAACACACAGTCAACCTGTGGAACTCCTTGCCAGAGGATGTTGTGAAGGCCAAGACTATCACAGGGTTCAAAAGAGAACTAGGTAAGTTCATGGAGGACAGGTCCATCAGTGGCTATTAGCCAGGCTGGATAGGGACAGTGTCCCTGGCCTCTCTGTGCCAGAAGCTGGGAATGGGTGACAGGGGATGGGTCACTGGGTGATTCCCTGCTCTGTTCACTCTCTCTGGGGCACCTGGCATTGGCTGCTGTTGGCCAACAGGACTCTGGGCTGGATGGACCTTGGCTCTGCCCCAGTCAGGCTGTTCTGATGGGAATTCTGCAGTGCTCTATGCTCCAGCACTGCCCCCTTTCTGTGGGGTAGTCACATCCCACCCTGCCCCACGGCCTCCGCAGTGGGTCTGGAGGAGGCGGCAAACAAGCCATGAGGAAGGAAGGATTGAAAGGTGCTGCGGGACTAGCAGTGTGGGAGGCCCTGCCAGAGACTGGCATTGCGGAGAGAGACGGCTGCTCCTCGGCGTGCTGGTCAATAGCAGTCGGGCTCCGTGCCAGCGGCGACGGAAATAACGAAGAGGCGGCCGGAGGTGAAGACCCGGCTGCTGTCCACCAGGTGACTGCACTGAAGTGCAAGGCCCTTTCAGGCACAGGCCCCCTCGTCTGGCGTAGAGGGGCCAGAAGGGAGCTGGGGCAGGGCTGGCGACCCCTTGGCTGGCACCAAAGGGCTGAGGCTGGCTCTGTGCCAGCACTGCCCAGGATAGGGGGCATGAACGCACGGGGCTGTAGTGCTGGTCCCCTTGGGGGTGTACGGGGACCAGAGCAGCGAGAGGCAACAGGCAGAGGGGCGCTGGCCCTAGGACTCCTGGGTTCCATTCCTAGCTCCAAGCTGCTGCCATCTGAGTCTCGGTTTCTCCTCCTGTTTAGACGTCAGTTCATTGGCCAGGAGCGTTGGGGTCGCATCCAGCACAACGGGCCCCTGGCCTCAGCTGGGTTCTGTGCCCTGATGCGCCCATCCCCCAGCCTCCTGCCCTGGGACATGATGAGTCCCCTCCTCGTTAAAAGGTGATTCAGCCACTGCAGAGCAGGGAGCCCCCTGGCCCGGCGTCATTGCCATGGTGAGCACGGCCAGCTGGTAAATGTGCAGTGATTTACAGCCGCACTTGGAAGCAATTTGCGCTCCTCTCCTGGCACATTAGGCCAGTGGGAAGCCGAGGGCTCGTTAAAAGGAAATTGATTCAGTTTCCAGCCTGCAGCGTTGCTCACGAGAGCAGAGGCGCAGGGGACACCGAGCTCACAGGGGTCACTTGATTTCCTCTCTTGTATTTCAGCAGCACCAGTTCAGGGCCCGTGCGTGAATGTGCACCACTAGCTCACACTCAGGACAAGCCCGAACCATGCGGAGAGCTTGCCCAGCTGGAGGACGAGATGGGCCCTGCCCTGAAGAGGCTGCAGGCTGTGAGGGAATAGAAATACTCTCAATGGCTCCTCTGACTATTGTGTGAAGTGTCCATACTCCCCTCTGATTCTTGACATACCTGAAGCTGTAACTTGACTCCAGGTGGGGGGAAGAGGTCACCTGACCTCCTGCCCAGGAAGGAGACAAAGGAAGCAGGGGAGGAGCTGGGGAGTGAGTTTCATTCTGGATCTGGCTGGGAGCAGGGAGTGAGCTAAAGGCCAGGGGTGCCTGGCTCTCTGGCCCCCAAAATGGATCCAGCAGAGGGATCGCAGTCGCTCTACCTACAAGCTCTGTCTTAGATCACCTGTCATCTAATAAACCTCTGTGTTACTGGCTGGCTGAGTAACGTCTGACTATGGAGTTGGGGTGCAGACCCACGGGCTTCCCCAGGACCCTGCCTGGCTGGGCTCACTGGAGGAAGTGCACGGAGGGGCAGAAGGTGCTGAATGCTCCGAGGTCAGACCCAGGAAGGTGGAAGCTGTGAAGCTCCTAGCCTTGGAGACAGGCTGTTTATGGAGAAGAAGCTTCCCCCCAGAGTCCTGACTGGCTTCATAGGGAGTGGTTCCAGATCATCGCCCCGGGGACTCCATGACACAGGCCAAGCAGCCAGAGGAAGAATTAGCCCCGGAGAACCGAGCCCCAGAGAGTCACTTAACTCAGCTCTCTGGAGTTTCAGCCCCACTCCTGAGCCTCCCTCTCTTCACAGCCCCACTCAGCCTCCCCTCTGGTAAGCCTGGCGGGGGCCCCGGCCTGCGGGGCCCTGACACTGTGCACTGGGCTAACCCGTTAATGGCAAATGCTGCAAACAGTCACTCTGGCCGCAGTCCCAGCAGCATGGTCAGTCTCCTTCCCTTGTGCACGGAGCTGGACAATGAAGAGTGGCCCTGGGGTAACTCTGGGCGCGGCTGATCAGTGGCACCACCTGAGGAGCTCGGGATTCAAACCCCCAGTGGCCCAGAGTCCTGGGCTGAGCGGGGGCTGGGCTCCAACCACCAGGAGAAACTCAGCGTCTCGGGGGGATTTCAGGAGCAGCAGCAAGGGGCTGAGAGCAGCCCAGGGAGAGGACAGAGCCCACCGCGAGCCACCGAAGCAACCGGTAAACCCTGGAGACGATGGGACCCACTGCAAGCCAGGGGGTACTCCCCCCCCCCGAACCCCAGCCCCGAGGGATGGGCCAGGATTGGTGCCAGGGGACTGGACGACCAGCAGCAGGGGGAGCAGCTTGGAGGCCACGGTTACCCACAGCCGGGGCTTGGCCGTGGTGACAGACCCTCCCCTGCACAGGATTAATGACTTTCCACAGGCACAGCCCTGTTGGGAGGACAGAACACCGGCCCCCCACAACAATCTCCCTCCCCCGACGTGGTACAACCGGAACCGGGCTCCAGAGGCTGCCCCCCGAAAGGAGAACCAGGCCCCTGCTGTGTAGAGCCTTGTGCCCCGAGCTATGGCTGGCACTCCCCTGGCAGGAGGCTGAGTCGCCCCCACCCCCCAGGCAGGGCATGGAGCTAGGTGCGGCAGAGCCCCCTTGGGCGCTGACACTTCCTCCCTGGGCACCTCCAGCCTGGCCTGGCCCCAGTGCAGCGGGAGGGTCAGTCCCAGACACACTGGCACTAGGAGGACAGCGTGGCTGGCTGCGTGCACACCAGGGGAGGAGGAGGGACTGAGCCATGGCCAGGCGGCGATCGTTGGGAGCTAGCGCAGGGCTTTGCAGTCTGTAATTGCACCTCCCAGCTACGGGTAGACATGGCCCCCGAGACATGGATTTAGCTTTGCGTGTGGAAGGAGGTTGGTTCCTGTTTTTGGGGACCCGGCCGGCACAGAGCGTCTCTCACTGCAGCAGAGCCAGGAATTGATCCGCAATCTCCCCCGTGCCAGCCACAGCTTGGCGCCCAGCGTCTGCGAGCTCACGCATGACAAACACTCGTTAGTGGAGACACCAAGGCCCAGGCCAGGCATCCCTAGTTCTCATGGGTGGAAACTGAGCGGCAGGTGTGTATGTGACGTAGCCAAGGTCATAGCGAGAGTCAGTGGCAGAGAGAACAATTCTCTCCGCCTGCAGCGCGAGTACCTGGAGTTCTGTCCCTGGCTGCGGCCGTGCACCACGTGGGTGGCTGGGTATTGCTCAGGCATCCCAAGGGCTCCTTCCTCTGTCTCGATTATGTTTTGCGTTTAAAGGAGGCTGCAGTGAACACAAGCCAGCCCGGCAGAAGGAGCCGAGTTCTCGCCCGGGTGGAACCAGGCATCGGAGCAGAGCAACCAGGTCTCCGGGCTCCAAAATGCCCTCAGCGGCTTCCCCAGCACATCATGGGATCAGCTGCTTGCCCCCTGCGCACGTGGGATAAACCGACCCTGGCCCAGCCAGTCTCTCCTCGCTTCAATCCAAAGGCAGCAAACTGCTCCTGGCTCCCGCGGCCAGTGGGGCAGCAGGATAAGGGCAGGCGGGCTCCAGCGCTCAGCCCACAAGCAGCCGATGCTGGCGGGAGCCCCGCAGCATTCTAGGGAAGCCAGGGGAAAGTGTTCACAGTAAATACAAGGGCCAGAGTCACCATTGCCCTGCCCCTCATCACACCACCATTTTCACCAGTGCAAAGCACGTGCCGAGCAGAACAGCCAGGCCTCACGTCCTCCGGGTCTGGGGCAAACGGGGGCACATGTTGCAGGGAAATGGGTGGGGGCAGCCCTGGAGCATAGACTGTAGGGACCCCCAGCCCTGGGGCCAGGAGGCGCTAGAAGAGCCCAGGGGTTGATCTGGGGTGTGCCCCTCAGCCCCGCCCAAGGAGAAGTTCTTCCTGCCCAGCTGTGGTGCTGCTCACACATTGTAATATGTCCTGCAGCACCTGGGGTGCCATCGGGCTTTGCGCCAGAGAGCGGCCCGGGCAGACCTGGGCCTCGCACCCCATTCCAGCCTCTTTCGAGAGGAGAGCTACCGCCCCGAGCAACAGGCCGCCTGGCTGCTCAGAGAGAAGCCGGGTGAACTGAGGGGTTTTCCCTGCTGGCAAACGAAGGGGTCAGGGAATCGGTGGCAACCAGTGTGCGTGGGCGAGAGGAAGCCGGAGCAATGGCAAGCAGGTGTCTGGCGGAGCCGATCTGGGGAGAGAGGGACCTGGGGAACCGTCTGCTGCAGGATGTCTCCCTGCTGAGGAGGCAGGCGAAGCCAGGCTGAGACCCCAGGCAGCCCCGACTAGGAGGAATCTCTCCTGCCTCCCAGCCCTGAGCATACTTCACCTCCTAGAAATCAGTCACAGCCCTCGCTCCCTGCCCCCTGCCCCTCTGCAGCGGTGCTGGCGGGGGTGGGGGGGGCGGGTTCCCATCACCTCCAAGCGTTACAGTTGGGTTCAGTGGCTCTCAGCGTCCCCCTGGTTCCAGCCCCTCCTCCCCGCCCACAGCACTGCAAGTAGCCAGGGCCGGCTCTGCAGTGGGGACGGGAACCCAGCCTCCCCCACCTCTTACCCAGGCCTGGCACCCGCCCCACAGCCCGGGAGTCTGGGCCAGGCCGGCTAATCCCCAGCCGCTCCTCCACGGCTAATTGTTCTGTAAATAATTAAACTTTTATCCTGAATTATTCACAGCCTCATGAATATCAACGGCCCGGCTCTGTGGGGAGAATCCATCAGCTCTGCCAAGCCGGGCGCTGCTGGGGGCGGGGGGGGGGGGGGGGGGGCTCTGTTCCCCTCCCCCTGTCGGTGCTAGCAGAAGGATCGGGATTCTCAGCCCTAGAGCCTGGATCCTGTTGGTCACATGGCAGCTGTGACCTGCGGCCCAACATGGCCCCTAGAACGTCCCCATAATAATTCCAGTTGGCCCTAGGGCAGATCTGGCAGGAGTCCGGCGTCCACTCCATGCCTCCGGCTCTGACGGGAGGGAGCTTTGAAGTCTAAGCCCCCGGCCGCACCCCGCCTCAGTCCAGTGCGACACCCCTCAGTGTGTGGCTGTTGCGTTGGTCCCTCTTGGTCCTCGACAACCGGCCTTGCAAGAGGCTAGCATTGGAAGAATGACCTTCTGCACCCCCTCTCCCCCGGGTCCACTGGCCCCCGTGCGCTGCCAGCGTGTTCCTGTCTGAATCCTGCCGGGCTCCCGGCCAGCGCCCAGAATGGCAGCGACCCCATTTCCTCACTGGCATTGGTCAAACCAGCTGAACCCCAAGCTGAATCCTGTGCTCCACAGCGGTAAAATCCACACAGGGATTGGAAAGGCCCTGGTGAAGTTTTGTTCAGTCCACGAGGAGCCCCTGAGCCGAGACCTGCCAGATTCTCTCCTGGGAGCCAGCCCCTCCCGTGAGGATGACGCTGCCCAGACACACGGCGACCGAGATCAGGTCCCTGTCCTGCCGGGCGCTGCCCAGACACACAGCAACCAAGATTGAGCCCCCATCGCGCCGGGCGCTGCCCAGACACACAGCAACCGAGATTGGGGCCCCGTCGCGCTGGGCGCCGCCCAGACACACAACGACCGAGATCGGGTCCCTGTCCTGCCGGGCGCCGCCCAGACACACAGCAACCAAGATTGAGCCCCCATCGCGCCGGGCGCTGCCCAGACACACAGCAACCGAGATTGAGCCCCCATCACGCCGGGCGCTGCCCAGACACACAGGGACCGAGATCGGGGCCCGTTGTGGCAGGCACCAGTCTGATTAGTGGGAGAATTGCAGGCATCCACCCAAGAGTGCCCAAGTCTTGGGGCCTGTTGCTGGGGGACACATGCTCAGCCAGGCTCAGAGACGTGTGGCCGCAGGGCTTTCGGTTTTGCAGTGTAAACGATCCCCATGAGGCCCCGATTCTCCGCCCGGCGCCACCGGGCACGAGCGCCAGGGACCTGTCTCTGTGCTAGTGTCAATGGAGGCACAGGGCAGAGGAGAGCCCGGCCCCCAGAGCCAGCGGCTGAGCTCACAACAGAAATCAGGAGTCTCTGTGCCGCCCACTAGACCACACCTCCTCCCTCTTGTGCTGCCTGGGATAATGGGCCGGGGGCCCTTCCCCTCGCCAGGAGGCAGCGTGTGGCTTTGGTGCCTGTCAGACACTTAGCACGGTCTCCGCTGTGCTCTCACGTGGGGCACAATGAGAATCCATCGGCGGGCAGACACCTGACTAAGGAGGAGTCACCCCGTGCCCGGGGGACAGCCGGGGGCCCAGGCACCACGTATGCCCTGTGCGTTACTACCTGTACACGGGTACCACCAAGGAGCCCCAGTCCTGGAGCCGGACCCCGTACGGCATTTACTAGGTGTGTTACCGCAGTGTCTGGAAGCGCCGGTTGCGGGCCAGGCCCCGGTGTGCTGGTCCCTCTGCACAGAACCACTGCAAAAGAACAGGAATGTTCCAACCCGGACTGCGGCGAGCCCAGCCCAGCACAGTCACGAGCCAGGGCTCCGGGTGACACTGGAGGAAACAAACAACAAGGGGCTAGTTCTGTTCTTGTCCGTGTAGGGCTCGGTTTCATACTGACCAGTAGTTTACCCACAGAGCATTTGAGAATCGATCCTTTCTAATGCGTGCCAGTATTTGACTTGCACATATTTCTCATTTTAGGTGTACACATTTTCTCTCTGTTGTTTTTAACATGTACCGTTATTCTAGCTGCTGTTATTTCAACATTTAACTTTGGCTGTCAGATTTTTCCATTTCTCACCCCCGTGGGTGGGTATGATGCACTTTTTAATGTTTGCCATCATTATGGGTGCGACTCTCACATATTTCTGTATTTACAGGGCTGAATTCCCCACGGGAATTTGATTCCCGCGTCCCCTGCACAGAAGCAGAGAGACCTGGCTGAAATCGGAAAAAAAAGGCACAAGCTCCATCAAATGTCAAAGAGATCATTTTTATTTGCCACCAAAAAGAAAAGAAAAGAAAAAAGAAAAGAAAAGAAAATTGTCCTTGGCTCCAACGAAAGCAGACGAGATCCATGCGTCATGTAAACCACAGGAAGAAAGAAAAACCCACCAAGAACCTCTCGGCTTTGCTGCACGAGAAGAACGGTCGATCCCGAAGTGTAAAAAAAGAGAGCGAAGACCCGAGTCCGGAGCGGTTTCACAACTCGCCCGAAGTCTTTATGACGTGGAAGAGCGTGACGTTGTACACGACCTGGTGGCCGTTGTTCCAGGTGTACAGCACCCTCTCCCGCGGGTTGTAGTCCAGCATGGAGATGTGGGAGTACTGGTTGTGGAAGGGGATGTCTGTGTACTCGTAGCTAGAAGTGTTCGTGTAGTAGGCAAAGTAGATCTTGGCCCCGGCCAGGTGGGAGTTGGTGACGTAGAGGGTGCCGCAGATCATGAAGGACTCGCCGGCGCTGCGCTTGGGGTAGCCGGTGTCCCAGCTGCGCAGGATCTCCAGCGTCTGCGGGTCCACCTTGCTTACCACGATGTTGCCGGCATTCTGGTTGGTGGTGTAGACAGCCCAGAGCCCGTTCTCGTCCACCATGAAGTCGATGTCGGAGAAGCCGCCCCAGGAGTAGGGGAAGGTGTTGTTGTAGCCGGCCCCGTTGAGGCTGCGCTGCAGCAGGACGCTGCGGGAGCGGAAGTGGTACTTCACGGCGATGTTGCTCTGGTACTTGTTGTAGTAGAGGGAGCCGTTGAAGACCACGTGGCCTGTCCCGGCCCAGGGGTGCGGCAGCAGGTGCTGCACGAAGTTCTGGCCCGTGACGAAGTCGTTCAGGGTGCGGAACTCCAGGACGCGGCGCCCCTTGTAGTACCCGTCCATGTACCAGACCTGGGCGGGAGAGACCAGCCGCGGTTAGAGGGAGCAGGGGGTGTGACAAGCGGGGGGAAGGGTGGACATGATCTCAAAAGTTTCACTGGGGGTGAGGGAGGCTTTTCTGAAGGGAGATACCTGGAGCTGTAACCTGAGATGAGAAGGGGGAGGGGAGTTGACAGCTACCCGGGAAGTGAACAAGGGAAGGCAGACGGGTAGAGGGATTGAAGTCAGGTAGAAGCTGGCTGGGGAAGGGGTGGGGGAGCCCGGATTCGGGGTCTCATCTCCCTGCCCCCCAGAAGGGCCTGACTAAGGGGTCCTGTTTGTACTGACAAGCTCTGCGTTGGATTGTGTTCCTGGCATCTCCAATAAACCCTCTGATCCACTGGCTGGCTAAGAATCACTGGGAATCCCAGGAAGTGGGGTGTGTGTGTGTGTGTGTGGGAACGGGACTCCCCCACTCCCCGTGACAGGGGGTCCCAGGAGAAATTCACCTCCTGTGGGGCCCAGCTGCCCAACCCCAACCCCTGAGCAGGGCCCAGCACGAGGCCTGGGCCCCCCAACACTTCACCCCTGCGTGGGGCCAGGCCGCCTAGCCCCCAACTCCTGGACAGGGTCTAGCAAGAGGCCTGGCCCCGCCCCCCTTACCCCGTGTGGGACCCAGCACAAGGCCTGTTCTTAGGACAGAGGAGTCCAGGCTCAAAGGATGCCCAGGCCCCACTGTGGCTTGGGGGCTGGGTCCTTTGAGGCGCCCCCAGGCCTCTGCCTGGCCGGTTTGAAAACACAAACCCCACAATCAATAAAAAGCCGATTTCTAAATCAACGGCTCCTTCCTCTCTTGCACGTCCCCACCCGCGTGGCCAGTCATCAGCCCCTGCTGCTCACCCACCCCATCCATCACAATGTGCCATTCGCAGTGACACGCGGCTCCCCCATCCATCCTGCGCCCTGGCTAACGAGCCCTGCCGGAACCGCGCGGGACACAGCCCCGGCGCTCTGAACACACACAGAGACAAAGGAACGAGGCCTGTCCTGAGGCCTAGAGAAAAGTCACTTGCCCAGGTGCTAAGAACAGAATCCAAGAGTTCCCTGCGCTAAACCCAGACCCCTCTCCTGAAGCCAGGGCTGGAGCCCAGGAGTCCCGGTGTCCTTCCCTCCCTTCCTCGACGCAGGAATAGAACCCAGGAGTC
>ML677403.1:485483-512193 GCA_007922305.1 Dermatemys mawii
TCGACGCAGGAATAGGACCCAGGAGTCCTGGTGTCCTTCCCTCCCTTTCGCGATGCGGGAACAGAACCCAGGAGTCCTGGCTGCCAGTTTCACTTCCGGAAGCAGCAGGTTCAGTCCCTCTCTTTGACTGACTTGGGCCTGCTCTAGCAGGGTCCCACAGCTGCCTGGATGTAGCCCCCGCTCTCCTCCGGGGCACAGGCTGGGCTGTGTGTGGCCGGGGGTGGGTGTGCAGGGCCAGCCTTCTGCTCCAGCAGGAACCTCCCTACACCAACCGCCTGGGCTGAGTGTGTCTCACCAAACGCCCTCTGCAAAACACCCGGTCCCCAGGGACGCGGGGCCGGGGGCATCCCCACAGGCACAGGGGACTCCGGGAAATGCCCAGAACCATGTGCCCTCTCCCCCAATCCTGCACCCGAGGCAGGGTCCATCACTAGCAGACGCGTGCCACAAGGCGTGTTCCCAGGTGCGCTGCACAGCCCCATGGAAGCCCGCCCCTGCCCCCTCGCTATAGGTCAGCTGGAACAGCTCGGCCACCAGCTCCAGCCTGGCTCTGGCTACGTCCACAAGGCCCTGGCCACGGGCCTGCATGGCCACCGGGGCTTCCCCCAGGTTCCTAGAACCGAGGTCCAGGTTTTTTATTGACTGACATAGGGAGAAATTAGGCCCTGATTCCCCGTCCTGCACTGGCCCTCAGCCAAAGCAAAGTGAAGCCAGTGGAGGGTCTAACTCCCTTTGTACCAATGTGGGGCCAGAGGTTACTCCAGGCACCGGGCTCCCTCTCTGGCTACGCTCGCGGGACACGCTGCTAGGGGGCACCAGACAACGGCCGTGCGAGAGAAAGACAATTAACGAGAGCGCCGTGGAATTAGAAACAGGATCCGCTGCGTCTCCTCCACATTGTTCAGATCCTCCAGCGTGCGGCCCCGGCACTCCGGGCAGAAACGCTGGGGTGTTGGCGGCAGACAGAGGCTGGCACCTCTCCCGGGCCTGGGCTCTCTTGACAATAGTAACTGCCTCTCTCGAGCTCTGCTGGGCTCGCTGCGCCGAGAAGAGGCTGCACCTTTACGGGGGTTTCTCCGGGGTTTATTATCTCCCCCGCCCCCCACACTCTACTGTGTTAAAGGTGGTTTTGCTCTTTCTGCAGGTTGAACGCTTGACACATTTTCAGAGCTATTCCCGTGGGCTGGCTGGATGAAGGGGTCACCAGTACAAGAGTCTGAGAACCGCAGCTCTAGGCACCTGAGCAAGTGGCCAGACAGTCTGAAGCACCCAGCACAGCAGAGCCGGGCCGGTGCTGAGCTCCTGGGAAACTCTGCCTCGAGCGGCACATCAGGACCTGCTGGGAGCGGAGAGCCCTGGTCCCGCCTCGGTGCTGGAGCTCAGACCCCTTCCTCCTTCCTCCACAGCCTGCCCCCAAAGCGGCTCTGCACGTGGGTGAATTGCCAGGGGAGAGGAACCTGGGGAGGGGAGGCAGCCCCTCAAATCCTCCCGGCTCCCACCCGGCACTCACCCTGCTGTCGGCACTGGGAGCCATGGTGTCGGTCATCCACGATCCGAACCGGGATCCCGACGCCCGGACGGTGATGGGGTTACTGATGCCTGTCAGCTTCCCACAGCCTGCGGCAGGACAAAGAGACGGGTCACAGGAGAGAAACCGGCCCAGCCGCTGCAGTGCAGGGACAGGGGAAAGGGGGCAGAACAGGGGGCTGGGGAGGGGGCTAGGACCAGCGGCAGAGACCCTCCAGGCAGCCTCCTGTCCGTGCTGTGCGGGGCTTTGAGACTGTCCCCTACTGAGGGCCAGCTGGCTGGTGCCTCCCCGAGCCAGGGAGATGCTGCCCCTGTCCCTCCCCAGACGCCGGCAGCAAAGTGGGGGGGATGCACGTTGGGGGGAACATTGGTTCCACCCGTGGCAGCAGCAGTGTCCAGCCACACAGCAAGGCCAGCTGTGTGTCCTGACATCAGGCCCCCGGTGTGGGCTCTGTCTCCAGCCAGGGCTGGCTGCCTGAGGCTTGGGGAAGTCTGATGCCCGTCCAGCCGTGCACGTCTCTAGCGCACCGGGTTCAGTCGACAGGCCGGCGGCCGCACAGTATAATCCCTTTAAACCCCGACTCCTGCTCCAGCGGAGTGACTCTGAGGGGAAGGCATCCCCGTCTCCACGAGAACCCCCAAACCCAGGACAGAGCTAGACAGGGACTGGCTTGAGCCAGGTTTAAGATACTGGAGCCCCGGTGCCTTCGTGGGGGGAGTGTCGATTCCAGGCAGCGGGGGCTGAACCCTGTCCAAGGCTCCTTGCTCTCCCACCATCGATCCTGACCCCTGGGATTCACGTCCAGGCCAAGCAGTGACCTTTCTGGGGGTTTGTGGCCCCGAGCCTGATCTCAGTTAATCCAGGGTAGATCTGGAGTAACTGGATTCACACAGGCGGAATGACAAGCCGGGTCCCTCTCCCTTGGCACCGACCCAGCTGAGAGCGGGATCCCAGATTTTGTTCTGCCTGGTGAAACCAACGTCGAAAACGGAGCTCGGCAGGGAGCGGGTCCAGGCGCCTCAACAGGCAATGCCCGAACCCCCAAGGAACACCGGCAAGATCGGGCTGAAAATCCCACATGCTAATCTCACTTTGCTTCAGGCTAATTCGTCAACACCTGCCTTGTGCAGAGCTCCCTCCCCCACTCCCACCCCAGTGGGTGAGCACCAAGGTCTGAGCCGAGAAGACGGGGCAATGGTCAGCACCTTGAGAGACCTGGGGTTAAGCCCCTGCTCTGCCACAGGCTCCCTACGTGACCTGGGGCATGTCACTTAGCCCCTCTGTGCCTCAGTCCCTGTCTGTGCAATGGGGACACCAGTTCTGCCCTGCCCCAACCCCACAGGACTCCCAGGCTATGCAGGCATCAGGTGGGTGGGGAAAGAGGCCCAGAGAGCGAGGTATCAGGACTCGAACCCGGCTCTCCCGCTCCCCAGCCCAGCACACACACCGGTTACCTGGGGGAAGCTCAACATGGGAGACGCTGGGGGAGTTTGAAGGAAAACGGCCCAATTCCCTCTGGCTTTGCACTGGGGCAGCCGTTCCCGCCAGTGCAGAGCGGGCACAAGACAATCCCATTCTGCCCCTGCTCTGCATGGGTGCCGGGGGATCGGGCCCCAGGGTCTAAGCACTAGCAGAGCGGCAAGCCAGCCACGTGGAGGCCTGTGTGCACAGGGACAGCCTCTGTCTTGAGACCCGACCTCAGCCCAAGCGAAGCGCCAGCAGCCCTTGGCCACGGCTGGCTTTGGATTTCTAGCTGAGAGCAGCAAAGCCCGTGGGCGGGACAACGAGACACAGGAGCAAAGCGCCGTTCCCAGCCCCTATCGGAGGGAGGCTGAGAGGAGAAAGCCAGGCAGCCCAGCACAGCTGGGGAGACACAGACTCATCAGAGCTCCAGGCAAGGGCTGCCCCTGTTTCACGGGGACCACGGCGCCCCCTTCTCCCCACCCCCCCCCGGCACCCCAAATGCTGTTCCTGTCTCATCTCAGGCTGGTCTCGCCCAGGGAAAGCGCTGGAGGTGGGGCAGGAGACCTGGGTCTCTGCTGGGTGACCTGGGGCCGATCACTTCCACTCTCTGGGCCTGCTCACACAGGAAGGGACAGTCTCGTGCTGGGCCTAGCACGGTGGGCCACTGAATGCGGCTGTCACGGTGATGCAAACACCACATAGGAATAAACGTGGGGCTGCTCTCAGCACAGGCCGACCCCGTACAACGGAGGCACCCTCCGGGCCGAGGCTCAGCTGGATCTTCCGCGCTCCCTGTGTCATCGCAAAGGGACGGTCAGTGAACCAGGAAAGGGGCAAGTTCAGAGGTAGTGAGAAGGAAACACATGTTCTGTGAACCAGTGGAACTCTCTGCCACAATGTGTCACTGACACTGAGTTCAGCGGGGTTCACAAAAGGGTTGGACATTCATACGCTGCAGAGACTATCCACTAAACGAGCAGGTGTTCTGGAAGGCTAGAAATCCTCCTGCTTCAGGGTATAACTACTGGGGCTCAGGAAGGGTTTTCCTGGGGGCAGATCATCCCATTCTATCTCCAGAAGGGCTCCACAACCTTCTCACACTGCTGGAGACGGGACATTGGCTGGATTGGCCCCGGTCTGCTCCGGCCTGGGGCTTCCTGCCCCTCGCTCTGCACGCACCCTCTGCAGAGTCTAACCTGGCTGTCTGGCATCAGCCCCCCAGCCCACCGCCCCAGCCTGGCAGGATGTTGGCTCCCAGGACCCTGGCTGGGGCTGAGCCCACGGGAGCTGTCACCTGTCAGCTCAGCCACAAGGAAGATGGCCCCAGAGTGACACCGGCCCAGGTGCATTGCATTCATGCCCCCCTTGGCTGCGGGAGCCCAGGGGAATTCCCGGCACTCTCCTAGTCTGGCCCCAGCGTCCAAAAGCGAGAGATGACGCTGGGTGTCCCCAGACGGGGGTCACTGGGGCTGGGCTCCTGGAACCGGACTCAGAAACCTGCATCGCCTTCCTCAGCAGCAGACGGCACCTCCGCCTGGTTCAACACCCCAGCCCCTACCTCCCTCCCACAGCTGGCATAGAACCCTGGAGTCCTGGCTCCACCCATTGCTCTCCCCTCCCACCGCTGGGCAGAGAACCCCAGAGTCCTGGCTCCACCCCATGCCTCCCCGCCACAGCTGGGGATGAAACCCAGGAGTCCTGGCTCCCAGCCACCCTGTGCTAACCCATCAGCCCATGTTTCGCTCCCAGAGCTGGGGATGGAACCCAGGAGTCCGGCCTCCTAGCCCCTCCGTGCTAACCCCTAGATCCCACTCCCCTCTGTAGAACCAATGCAGGGAGTGAGATTAGCCAGACCCCGGTAGGGGACCCGGGGTCACTCAGCAAGCGGAAGCCACACCCAATGGGCGTGAACCAGGCACTTTCACGCCACGCCCCCGAGCCCTGTTGGCCGGCGAGCCAGTGGCACACTCAGGACGTGAGCCCTTTGCAAAGCGGGGGGAGCCCCTGGGCGCGGTCCCGGGCACAGGGGAGAGAGGAAGGTGGGGAGGGAAGGCAGCTGTGCTCATACCCAGTCTCTGCATGCAGGCGTGTAACCGCGCCTCCAGGACCAGCACCCTCTGCTGCAGCTCCTCGTAGTCGTAGGCGCCCATCTCCTCCTGGATGGCCAGCAGGCTGCCCGAGACGTTCCTCACCTCCTCCCTCAGCTGCACGATCATCCGCGTGTCCGCTTTGTACTGGTCCAGGACCGGGAGCAGGGGCAGCAGCTCCGTCATCTTCTCCTTCAGCTCCTGTCAACGTGGCCAGAGTCACCGGTGAGGGGAAAAACGCAACCTCCGGACAGCACCAGGGCCCGCTCCCTGCGCCCCTTTGGACAGGCATGAGTCACTCCCTGCCTCCCCGAAACCCTCCCCTCCCTACCACCCACCCGCCTGGCGGCCTCTGCTTCCCGGCCAACGCCGGCACCCAAGGCTGCCAACAGCCCTAACGAGCCTTCAGGTTTTACCCCCAGACTAGACTTAAATGATGCGTATGTCACTAGTGGCTGGTCACCCTACATCCCAGCTCCACCGTGCCGGGCACTGCCCAGACACACGCCAACCAAGACCGGGGCCCTGTCACTGCCCAGACACACAGCGAGCGAGATCGGGGCTCTGTCGGGACAGGCGCCGCCCAGACACACAGCAACCAAGACCAGGGACCTGTCGCTGCCCAGACACACAGCGAGCGAGATCGGGGCTCTGTCGGGACAGGCGCCGCCCAGACACACGGCAACCAAGACCGGGGCCCTGTCACTGCCCAGACACACAGCGACCGAGATTGGGGCCCCATCGCGTCAGGTGCTGCCCAGATACACAGCGATTGAGATCGGGGCCCCGTCGCGCCGGGAACCGCCCTAGACGCACACTGACCGAGATGGGGGCCCCGTCGCGCCAGGCTCTGCAGATAGTCCCTGCCCTGAAAAGTTCACAGTCTAAGAGTTTGTTTACATGAGAAAAGTACACCAGTTTCACAGTCAGTGTGATTGTGAACTGATTTGGTTAAACAGACCCAAAAGGCCATGTGGACGCGTCCTTTGTTTTAAACCAGGCTGCTGCTGGCTCCAGGGTGAGTCAATCGGGAATCGGTTCCAGCGAACGGGAAGTAAGATGCTTCTGCAATAAGACTCTTCTGGCCAGATGCAGAGCTTGGCTCCACATACACGAACCGCTGTGCAGCGCTGGCTGGACAGGCGTAGGCCTTAACCTGCCCCGGGTGGGTGGGATCCGGACAAGGCCTGGACGCCCCCTGCTAGGCCCTGGCGCATTGAAAGTCTCCTCAGCTGCAGCGGGATTTAACCGGTGCCCAGATATCCCACGGGGCCTCTGCCGAGGGCCAGTGTCGGGCTCAGCACAGAGAGGGCGGCTCCCATGGCCTCTAGTCCCCCCAACCTTCCCCTCTCTGAACCCCCCAGCCTCCCTGGGCGGCTTCCCTTCGCTCCTGGCTCCCAGGAAGGCAACTCCCGTAACCCAAACCCTGCAGCTCTCCGGCGCTCCAGGAGACAGACAGTCCCACTCTCACCTCCCCTTAATGAAGATCAAGAGGCCTGTGTGCGGTTTCCTTCGGGCATGACAACGATGACAGAACTCTGGCACCATCGTTAAGGGCTCATTAATATGCCAGAAGCAGGTTCCAGCCCCTGGGTTAGGAATGAATAATAATTACAATACTTAGCACTTTGCATCTTCCAAGCAGTCAGTGAATAGGAGCTAATTAATCTTTTCCAATCTGCGTTCTTGTCTCCGTGTTACAGAGGAGAAGGGACTCACCCGAGGCTATGGCTCTTTGGAAATAGCCACGCTAGCTCGCTCACAAGATATGGGCTGGGTCCATGAACTGCCCAGTGAAATTCTACGTCCTGCATTCCATGGGAGCCCTGACGAGGTGATCCGAATAGTCCTTCCCGGCCTGAAAAAGCCATGAAACTCAGCACCTCCCAGAGCGCTTGGCTGGGGAAGAGCAAATGCCGGCAGCGTTGGCCAAGCTCTGGAAGACGGCTCACAACGAGAGAGAAGCTGCTCACCGCAGGTGGTTTCTCAACGAGACGGTGAAGAGGTGACTTGGCCCCAGAGTCCCCACAGGAGAAGATTCCCCACAGCACAGGGCAGTGGAAATAGGGATGAGGAATTGACCCCGGCTGCAGTGGATCCAGGGACACCTGTATTTCCACTAACCTCGGGGGAGAGGCTTCCACTGACGCCGCTCTGAGGGGACGTCTGCCCGGCAGCTGGAGGGGGCAGTGACTGGCTCGGAGACCCCCACGGACACTAGCAGTGCGGGAGGCAGTTCAGGCTGGCTGCCCCGGCGCGACCCTCGATCCATGTGCCGTGGGGAGCCCAGGCTGCCACTGCACGCCAGGAAACGCCACCCCTCCAGCTGCAGAATGCGGGCCAGGCTTTCCCGTCAGACTGTTCACTGCCCTTCCCCATTTACACCAGTGCAAAGCAGAGCAGAGCGGCACTCGGGCATCGGAGACTCTGGCCCTTGGGAGCTCTGGCCTGCGCTATGCAGCTGACCCAGGTGCTCCCCTGGCCTGCCTGCACTCGGGGGCCAGCCCTCCTCCTCCCAGCGACCCCAGGAGAACCTTGGTGTTACCAGGGTGAGCGGGAGGGGAATCGGGCTCCAGGGGCTGGCTAGTCCCCACTGCCCCTTGGAGTCCAGCGGCTGCTGCGTGTGGTGCTTTGTGTCCCTGCGCCGCCCAATCCCATGGATTCAGCCGGCAGTGAGACACGGTGCAGGGTCCTGCCGGCTTCTGGCGTTTTCTCTGCCCTCCCCAGCTCCCTGCCCCTTACAGGCCTGTGCTGAGCTGCGCTGAAGGCACGGTTGGCTGCACACAGCGGCACCACGCCGAGCTCTGGGAAGCCGGCACAGTAATTGCTGCTGCATTTTTTATGAGCGCTGCTGGAGTGGAGGGTTTGAAAGAAAAGGCCCCAGAATGAGCTGGGCTGCCAGGATCCAGCGGGGGTAGGGGGGTGCACACAGTGAGGAGGGGGCAACCCAATAGCACTGGGTGTGTGCCTGTGGCTGTGATCTGGATCCACAGTAATGCCTGACCTGAAATCACAGGGAAACACCCTTCGCCTCGGGGAGACAAAGCCAGTGACCAAAATCACCATCCAGATGGTCGGGATCGAACCCAGACGGCTGCAGCTGAGCGGTGGGAATGAGTCAGGCTCCTCTGCGAGTGGAAAACCCAGACCGGGTCCGCAGGCAGCCAGCAGCCCTGAGAATTAATCGCCACCCCGGGAGTCGACATTCACAGCAAGAGCTGGGGCGGGCGGTTTGATCGCCTGGGGGAAGCAAGTGGGGGACTGTCACGGAGTCCCCGGGGCGATGGTCTGGAACCGCTCCTTCAGAAGCCAGTCAGGACTCTGGGGGGAAGCTGCTTCTCCGTAAACAGCCTGTCTCCAAGGCTAGGAGCTTCACAGCTTCCACCTTCCTGGGTCTGACCTCGGAGCATTCAGCACCTTCTGCCCCTCCGTGTGCTTCCCCCAGCGAGCCCAGCCAGGCAGGGTCCTGGGGGAGCCCGTGGGTCTGCACCCCAACTCCACAGTCAGACGTGACTCTCAGCCAGCCAGTAACACAGAGGTTTATTAGATGACAGGTACATGGTCTAACACAGACCATGCAGCGAACGTGACCCCTCAGCTGGATCCATTTTGGGGGCCAGAGAGCCAGGCCAGCCTGCCTGTAGTTCTCTGCCTCTTCCCAGCCAGATCCAGACTGAAACTCACCCCCAGCTCCTCCCCTGCTTCCTTTGTCTGCTCCCCAGGCAGGAGGTCAGGTGACCTCTTCCCCCACCTGGAGTCAAGTTACAGCTTCAGGCCTGGACCCCTTCCCACAATAGTCAGAGGAGCCATTGAGAACATTTCTATTCCCTCACATGGACTCCATCCTGCAGCTTAACTCCAGTGCATGTCACCTCCACGCATCCCAGCCCCAGGACCCACAGACAAAACCCCCATTGAAATCAATGGGAACCAAGACCCCCAGGCGGCTTTGACGATGCCGGCCTCTGGGGAGAGACGCTTCCAGAACACGCTCCGCCAGTCAGAGCCCTGGACTCTGTGGCGCTGCCTGGACACCCCAACCGAGATCAGGACCCCCACGCCAGGTGCTGCACCGATGGAGAATGAGAGACAGTCCCTGTGCCAAAGAACACTCAGTCTAAACAGACAGAGGGTGGGAGGGGAAACTGAGGCATGGCGGGAGGCAGTGACTCGTCCAAGGTCACCAGCAGAGCCAGGAATTGAACCCAGGAGTCCTGAATGCCTTTGCAGGGCCCCACCCAAGGGGATGTGCTGGACGGCCGCAGTGATGGTTTAACTGCTGCAGAGCCAGGGAGCCGCTGGGAACTCCAGGGCTGGAGAAAGGCTTCAGGGCACATCCTGGTGATTCAGGAACAGCAGAGCAAAGCTCCTGCCGGGGTGGGGTTGGGGGAAGGGGCGGCCTGTCTCAGAGCTCCCCACCGCCAGTCCACAAACTGCAATTCCAGGCCCTTGTCCAAGGTTCACGTCACTCACGCTGGGCTGCTCCACAGAGGCCCCTTGCGCCCCAGTGCTGTGGACAGAAGCACAGACACCCCCGTCCCTCCACACCAGCCTCGCGTGCCAGCTCCAGGCTGGGCCTGGACTCAGTGCCGCAGGGTCGGTGCCTGCTGCTGCATCAGCTGCCTCCCGCCTGGCCTCCCGCGCCCGCCCCTGCCCAGGGAGTTACCGCGGCCGGATGCATGTCTCACCGGAGATGCCGCGGCCTCCGCAGGAACAACACCCCGCTCACTCCATGCACCGGAGGCGACTCGCCTTCTGTCTCGGGGCCTGGAGCCTCGCGCCCCGGAGCGCTGCTCTTTGAAACTGGGGGATAAACCAGAGCAGGGGTGAGGGGAAAACCAACAAGTAACTCCCCGGCGGGAACCAGCTGCTCTGCTCAGGGCGGTTCTCCAGCACCTGTGTACGGCTACGCTGCAATTACAAACCCGCGGCTGGCCGGCGCCTGGACCCTGCAAGGTCAAGTATTCCCTGCCAACACCCCGACTCACACGCACAAACAGATCCACGTGGTGCAGCCCCTTCCTGGTTTGATCGCACCTGGGAGGGGAGGGGGCTCGGCAGAATCTCTGCCTGCAAAGCAGGGTCACCTTGGGGAACGGCGAGCAAGAGGAAACGCTCTTGTTTGTCAATTTCAGGATCTTGGTGGAGCCGTGGGAGGTAGGAAGGACGCACTGGCGAAGAGTTGGCAATTTCACTGCCAAGGAGGAATTCTTGTGATTACGGAGCCTGCCCTGAACCACTCTGGCCACAGAACTCACCCCATGAGGCTGGCACCCAGCCCCAAATGTCCCTAGGAAAAGCAGTTGTTATTTACTCCTTCTTCTAACACCCAACGAAACTAATAGGTAGCAGGGTTAAAACAAACAAAAGGAAGTATTTTTTCACACAACGCATAGTCAACCTGTGGAACTCCTTGCCAGAGGGTGCGGTGAAGTCCAAGACTATCACAGGAGTCAAAAAAGGACTAGATAGGTTCATGGAGGTTAGATCCATCAATGGCTATTAGCCAGGCTGGGCAGGGATGGTGTCTCTAGCCTCTGTTTGCCAGAAGCTGGGAATGAACAACAGGGGATGGATCACCGGGTGATTCCCTGTTCTGTTCATTCCCTCTGGGGCACCCGGCACTGGCCCGTCGGCTGACAGGACACTGGGCTGGACGGACCTTCGCTCTGACCCAGTCTGGCCGTTCTTACGTTTTGAGCTACAGCCTCGGCGCCTGGGGTTCCTCCTCCACACCAGCCGCTCTGGTTACCAGCAAACTCTGCCCGCCTGCCCTAGAGGGCCGGGTTTGCTCAGGGCAGGTCCGCACCTCAAACGCTGCATCGGCACCGCGGCACCACATCAGAGAAGATGGTCCCACGAGCTCCCCGTGCCACTGCCATAGCGCTGCGCACACCGGGGTGGGTCAGTAGAACAATGCCGCTCGTTTCTCATCCCCCAAGTGACCCAGTTGTGCCGATGGGACGCCCATAGCACAGATCTGGCCCGAGTCACCTCCTCGGGGCTGAGGTAGGAGGGGTCGTGCTGAGCAGATCTGGGCATTGGCTGGAAATCGCCCTCCAAGCCGTCTTCACTCACGGGCTCCATAAATCCACCTGCCTTTCCGCGGGCGTCCCCTGGCCCTCAGCAGCCCCACGAGGCCGGGAGACCACAGCGGTTCCCCTTCTCTTTCCTGCACGTTACTGCGGCTCCGTGGCACTTAACGGCCAGCGAGCCCTGGCCCATGGCTCTCACCTCACCAGCTGCAACGCTGGAGGGACCGTTTGCCTGGCAGCCCTCGGCACCTAGTCCTGCCAGGGCCTCACCCCTTGCTTTGTGTTTGACAGCTGGCCTGGGCAGGAGGACGTGCTCAGAGGAATGGCCTGGTGTCCTGTCTCCATCGGGGCCAGTCGCCCCACGGAGGCAGCACTGGGATGATCTGCCCCCTGGGGAAGCTTCCCCGTGACCCCTGGTTGTTGGAGGCTGGAAGCAGGAGAGTTCAAGGCCATTCCCGAGCGCCTGTTTCCATAATTCTCGCCGGCCTGAGACGTGCCCCCTGTGCACAGCCCCCGGGCTCCTCTGTCCCTGCAGCCAGCTTCAGGCTCTGGGCATCTGCCTGTACCTGCCCAACCGGCTCATCTTATCTGCCTGCTGCCCCTCGTCCCCACGTGCTCCCCCATCCCTCCACATTTCCCCCTCGGCCCAAGGCGAGGCAGGGACCCATGTCAGGACAGGGGTTTACACACAGCCCTTTGCTAGCACGGGGATCGGCACATCTCTATCGAATGAGACAGACAGGCAGCAGGGGTGGCAGGGTGCGTGCATGGGGACAGCCAGCCAGCCATAGGGCTGAGAATGGGGACAGCCAGTCAGACAATAGATGTACCCAGCTGAGGCGCCTTTGCCAGGGAATTGACGGATCTGCACAACCCCATTCTCCTAGGCCGGGCTCCGGGGGCTGTATCCTCTGTCCTGCCCTCTGCCCTCCCTGTAGCCTGGCAGCCCTGCCCCATGAAGCAGGAAGGGATCCCACGGAGCGGGGAGACCTCTCCAAACCTGGCCAGGGAACGGAGCTCGCAGGCTTTGCTGGGAGAACGGCTCCGGCTGTCTCCCCCTAACGCAGGCGGCTCTGACCCAGAGCCCGCGCAAACCCCAGTCCCACCTGCAGAACGGCCGGGCCCTCCCCCCACTCCCGGCAATGCCGGTGCCAATAACCGCCAGGCGGCAGCAGGGGGCAGTCGGGCTTGGTGGCGTCGGTGGGGAGGGTTTCACCCATTCCACTTAGTCTGGCAGGACGCAGCCTCCTCAGGCCTAACCAGCATGTTGGGAGCTGGGCCAGAGTCCCTCTCCCCACCCTACGGGGGAAACTGAGGCACCAGCGAAGATGTTACTTACCAACAGTCACATGGGAAGAGAGTGGAAAAGAACCCAGGAGTCCTGACTCCAAGTGCCTGGGCTCTTATCCACTACAACGTGACCCCGGCCCGGGGCAGCATCTCCGCACTGCCAGTCCCCACTCTAGCCACCAGGCGCTCCCTCATGGGCCAGGCGGGCGGCTGGGGGGCTTGACGCAGACCTGGGGGGCCCAGACGACGGGCAGACGGACAGATGGGTGTGTAAGGGCTGGGCAGACAGGCACTGGCCTGGGGGACGGCACTGGCCACAGCACCCTGCAGGGGAGGCTATTTAGGGTTTCTGGCTTTAGGACAAAACCCCAGCTGCCAAGGGGCCCAGCAGGCTCATCCCTGGGGCTTGGGGCACCCCCCAGCACCCGTATCAGTCCAGGGTCCCTGGGCAGTTACCTCCAGAGACCCCCATGTCCCCGTCCCAGCAGCAGAGGGGAGGTGGCAGCTCTTGGCGGCTCTGGCTGGGTTACGGCTCCGCTCCCATCTGCTGCAGAAATCAAGAGCCCTTATTCCCAGCAAATGGTTTCTAATTGCAGCAGCTCCGGGACAGCTGGCGAGGGGCTGGGGGAAGGAGACTGCACGGAGACCAGGCTGGGGGGCGGACAGCTGTGGTCATTTATCAGCCCAGATCCCGCCCAGGGGCTGCAGGGAAAAGCATTTGTTTGTTTATTTTGAATTGCAGATGCGGGGCCCTGGCCCGGCGCTGGCCCCTGGCCCGGCTTCGTCCGCTCACTCCTGAGTTGGCAGGGGCAGGACCGAAGGGCTCCTGGCAAGAGCTGAGCGGAAGGTGCAGCATTGACTCTGGCCCCACACCGAGACGTGCCCGTCCGGTGTGACCCCCACGAGCCCGGCGTCCCGCCCAGTCACCCAGCAGCCTTCGTTCTACGCTGAATTCCTTAGCGCCGGCCTCCAGCCACTGGCTCCTGCTCTGCCTTTGTCTGTATCAGAAACCTCCTCCCCCCCGGCACTTCTAGGCCGTGTAACATTCTCCTCCGATGACCCGCTGGCTGTCAGGCAGGTTTCTCAGCCCTCGAGTCCGTCTCCTGGCTCTCTGTGGATGCTCTCCAACCTCACAGCACCGTTGCTAACTCTACGACACCAATGGCGGACGCTGAGTTTTGCAGCTGGGATTTGCAATGCTGGGGAAGGCTCGTGGCAATGCAGAAGATGCTAGAGAAAAAGAAAATAGCCTGGCGGATGCCAACGACAATGGGAGAAGAAGCAACAGGGAACAAGCCCGGATGGGTCAGCAGAAATGGGACAGGGTAGCCCGGCAGGGTCTTTCCTTCTGTAATGTCCCTGGTTCTCGGAGCTCCTCTACCGGCGTCTCTGCAGACAGCCCAAGAGAGGGACCTCACCTTGTGAAATCTGCACCATGCTCTGCCCGGGTCTTTCACCAGACAGCGTCAAGCCAGGTTCCATGGCACCGTCTCCAGAACGATCGGCAAATCCACACAGACACAGCAAGGGCTTTGTCCCTCTTCGGCGGACAGGGGAGGTTAACAGCATACTACAGCTACTAGCCGGAGCAGCTGCTCCCTTAGCTCAAGTGGCAGCTCAACGACTGACATTTTCAGAGCCAACCAGCAGTTTTGGGCAGCCCCGTCTTGAGGCACCTTAAAGGGGCCTGATCTCCAGGGACACGCAGCTACCACAGTCCCTTCAAGGCAGCCCACAGCTCTGAGTCCCGAAGGGGAAGATTATCATTGTGCTTCCTCCAGGGCAGGCTCCCCTTCGGATAGCAAGACTAGAGCCCCGCTGGTGTGGGGCGGAGAGAGTCTCTGCAGACA
The DNA here is from genome assembly GCA_007922305.1 of Dermatemys mawii. Lineage (NCBI taxonomy): Eukaryota > Metazoa > Chordata > Testudines > Dermatemydidae > Dermatemys > Dermatemys mawii. The sequence goes on from ML677403.1 coordinate 499,738, forward strand.
ATGGATGGGGGCTGGCTGGAGTGCCGGGACGGGGGCTGAAGTCTGCCTGGGCGCAGGCGGGGAGTTCTGAACATGCCTGTCAGCCGGCGGAGCATCGCACGCCGAGCTGTAAGGAAAACCCAGCTGAACCCCGAGGCCTCCCCCTGCACACACGGCGGCTACGTCCCCTCCAGCGCGTTCGATGCCGGCGGAGCAGACACCCGCCTCTGCCGCGGAGGAATCGCGGCTCCTGAAAGGTCTCCCTGCACCTGCCGCACTTTGACTCCCCCGAGCCGGCCTGTTCCCAGCATGTCGGGGAGAAAACGGGATGGAATATTCACGCGTGCGGCCCGGGAACGGGCAGGTGGCAGCTCCGGCGAAGGAGCGTTCTCATTAGGGAGGAAGAGACGTGGAAACATCTCTCCAGCCGGCAGCTCCCGGCCCTTCAAGGGGGACCCCCCTCCGCCTCGCCAGCCTGACAGCCCCACATGTTCCTGGCAGCGGCACAAAGGAGACAGGGCCGGGCGCCATCCACCCTGGTATCCCATCATCCAGAGCGACCACACCGGCTGCTTCACAGCTAGGCGTGAGCCCCCCTGCAGTCGGCAGAGACGGGGGGCAGCAGGCCGGGGGTGCCGAGGACAGGCCAGCCGTGGGAGGGTGCAGGGAGCCTGTCTTTGGGAAGGGGCCCCCGGCCAGGTCGACTGAGATCCGTGGGCCTCCCCCCTCAAGGGCATGTGAAGACGCTTCGCTCTTCAGTGTTCACCTTCTCTTACCGCGGCTCGTGTGGGGTAAAACTGACCCCCAGGCAACGTGGCATCCAAAGCCCTTAAACCCAGCAGGACTTAAGTGATGCCTGGGTCTGGAGCTGGGCCCTCCCTGGGAATGTGGGGCTCAAGTGGGAGCCAGGCCTGGGCCCTGCCTGGGGGTAAGGGGCTGGGATGGGGTGGGGTGGGGGCCAGACCAGGTGCTGGGTCCTGCCCAGGGTGTGGGGCTGGGGTGTGGGCCAGGCCTGGTGCTGGGCTCTGCCTGGGGGAGGAGGGGCTGCAGTGGGGTGGGGTAGGGTGGGGGTCAGGTCTGGTGCTGGGCCCTGCCTGGGGTGGGGTGGGGGTCAGGCCTGGGGCTGGACCCTGCCTGGGGGTGAGTGGGGGGGCGGGCCTGGGGGGGGGGCCGGGCGGGGGGGGGGGGCAGGCCTGGGGGGGGGCCGGGTCTGGGGTGGGGTTGCGGGCGGGGAGGTCAGACCTGGTGCTGGCCGATCCCCTGGGGTGAATTTCACTCATGAGGTGCAAGGCCCCACCCGACCTCTTGTCCTTGGAGGGATTTTCGGTGCCTGAGGAGCGTCTCCGCCGCCGGGATCTCCTGGGAGCTGCCGATCAACCAGGCCTCAGACCAGGCTCCCACCAGCGGATGCTTTTCTCTCCGTTTCTCGCCAGGGCCGAGTCCTGGCCGGCGTCCTCAGGCCACAGCTCTTGCCAGGCTCGTATTCCCGTCCCATGGGCCTGGCCCCTGCCCCCGGGATTAAACCCACCAGCGCAGACGTTCCCTCATCGTCTCGTCTCTGCGACTCTCACTCCAGGTCCCGCTCCGCCCGCGCGTCCTTGGCTTCGGCACTGCCCGCTCCCGAGACACGCCCCCCCTCGGTCTGTCAGGGCTCATGATGGCATCGGAAAGGACCCCAGTTCCTAGCTGGGGGTTACTGGGGCGGAGGGAAGGTTCCCCTGTGTGGGGCTCAGCCCGGTGCTTCCTCGGGGTTGGGTCACAGAGGGCACCCTTATGGCACGTGGTAGCTGGTTGTCACGTGCTGGGTAGGAAGAGCACATTGGCTTAGCGAGCGCCCTAGTTCATTGACTCCTGGACTGGGCACGGTCACTCCACTCCCTGCACCTCCTTGGCTAGGTGCGATTTTCCCACCCACATCTCTCCGCTGGTAGAAGCTCCAGTGTAGACACAATTCTAGCCCCAGGAAAGCACAGACCAGAATCAGCAACCCTGGCCTAAGTGCTTTTAACACTGACAGCACTGCCCTCCTGGACGTGTAGTGCCACACGGCCGCAGTGTTCGGCCACCGGGAGGGGTCTCCCGCGGACGCTCCTCTCCCTGCGAGGTGGTAGCAAGGTTGGCAGGAGAATCCTGTCTACACCAGGGGCTAGGTTGGTTTGATTACATTGCTTGGGGGCAGGGGGGATTTTCCACGCCCCCGAGTGACGCAGTTATACTGCCCTAAATTCGCTGCAGGACTGGAGCCTAGACAAGGCCTTAGTCTGCCTCGACCATCCAGGCTGTGAGGTCTCTGGGCAGGGCGGACAGCGCCCGGCGCCATGGGGTACTGCTCACAGTCGGTGCCTCGGGGCACCCCTAGCAGACGCAGAAGGTGATTTTCAAAACCACCTCAATGCCCAAATCCCACCAACGCCTCCCTGCCTCTTGGCCCCTCTCCTCAGCTGTGTCCACGTTATGCGGCACCCATCCCTGGGCTCCAGGCATGCCTGGTGTCACGCGCTGAGAGCGCCCGAGGGCAGCAGGACCCTCCAGCGAGCCCACTGGCCAACGGGACTCTGCCAAGGGTTTACCTGGAAGCTTTTCGTGTTCAGGCTTTTCTGGCTTTCGGTGGCCACCTTCAGCCTGGAATCCAGCCCCTTCATGAGCGACTCCGTGTTGCGCACGTACTGCAGGTCCCGGTAGGTTCTCAGGTCCAGCACTTCCATGGACTGGGAGAGGTTCTGCACCTGGAAAAGCCAAAGGGAGCAGTGAGAGCACAGCCCTGGGGCCTGGGACAGGCGAGAGCCTGCGGAGTACTCCTGGGACACGTGCTCTCTCTCGGGGGAATCCATCACTGTGATCGCTCTCCCCGGGGGTTTTCCCTCCTGCACCAGCTCCAGTTCTGCAGCAGTTCCCCAATATTTCTACTTCCCAAAGCCCAGAGCTCAGGACCCGCAGGATCCTCCAGCCCCTTCTCCAACATGCAAAACAACCCAGCTCCATGCAGTACAGAGTCCCCAATCAGCACAGCGCCGATGAGCGCGGAGGAAGAGTTGGCCACCGGAGCTGTGCTAAGTGTTATTAATAAGGACTCGGGAAGAGAAGGAAGCTCTGATTTAATCCCAGTGCTCGGGGAGATGCCTCATTAACGCCGCACTCCTCTGCCTTCCGTGGAAGGCTGCAGGTGACTTTTCCATTTGGATTCCGCAGGGTTGGCCAGAATTGATTTGATCCCTCCCCTGATCTCAGTGTGATTAACGAGGCCTCGCCCAGCTCTGCACCTCCTGCCCAGAGTGAAAAGATGATTGTGCTAAATGAATTACAGGCACGCAGGCAGAAAGCAGCTTCGCTCTGCACCAGAGAGCTGGGGCAGTGAGCAGGCAGCCGGCCTGGCCCATTAGTCACTCATTGGAGCCTGTTCCCTGCATCCAGCTCCCCGCCTTGTGATCAGAGTCTCACTTACAGCCAGGCCTGGTGGTGCTGCCAACGCCCTGCCAAGGGGTTCCCGGGCGAGTGACAATGAGGCCCACGAGATGCCGAGCCCCAGGGCACTGGGCGCCTGTGCGCACGGGGTTGTTTCAATCCATTCATCTCCACCCGTGGATGGCAATTTGGTTACAGCCAGAAGCTTTGGGGTTGTTTTTTTAAATAAATGTTTAGATTCTGGCACCGCATTGGAACCGGCTGGGGAGCCTTGTGCCCGCGGGGCAGCGCACGGCGCTGGATTGAGACTCAGCAGATTTGCCTTCTATTCCCAGCCCCTCCGGGCCCGTTTCCCTTCTGTCCGTCCTCTCTAGCCGCCCTGCGTGTTTGCTCGGCCAAGGACCCGGCTCTCCCGACCGGGGCTGGGCGCAGCCGACTGGAACTGGCCAAAGGAACAAACCTTTCATCTGGGTCAAACGGAATTGGAATTTTTGGGGACTTTGGGTCGTTTCAGGGTGAGGATTTCAACCTGCATCTCTCACCTCCCAGGTGAGCGTCTTAACGCCCTAGAAATCGTGAGCCCATGGGGTTAGGGTGCGACAGTCCCCCCTCCCCCCAGTCTCCTCCTCCTCTAGCCCTTTTACGAGTGGCTAAAACTACTCCTGTCAGATTCACAGATACGTTCAAGTCGACCACACCTGCATTTTTTGCTGAATAAAATATTGACCTGAGAAATTTCCCCCCGGACGACTCTGCCCATGAGCAGCAGCAGACGCCCCCCGCCCCGCGGCCCTCGCGCGGGCGGGGGTAGCTACTGGATCACAAAGAAGAACGGCGAGCGGACAGCAGAGGACGGCTCCCGCCCTGCGACAGCCGGCGCCACCGCGCTGCTGACCCCGGACACACGTGTCACCCAGCACAGGCGTGGCCGGGCGACAGGGGAAGCAGGCGAGCGGGGGAGAGGAAACATAGCCGCTCGGGATACGTCCCTGGTTCCCAGCTCATCACGCCGCGCATCAGCCTCGCTGCCGGCTCTGTCTAGGCAGCCACCCTTTGAAAGGGGCGAGTTCCCGGGCTGTTTAATTCCCAGAGGGGCAGTGCTGTCTTGGGACGCCTCTGCCCCTGTGCTCTGGTCCCACCCTACACCTCGGGGGAGGACAAAGGAGCAGCGGCAGCGGCGGCCCGGCAGAGGAAAGTGCCGTAATCACCCAGCAGCAGAACACGGATCTCCAGCCGTGTCCTGTGAGGAAGGGTCACGCTACAGCCTGATTTCCCTGCCCTCTGCTTGCCCTGGGCTCTCTCCTCTGCCAGGCTGCGGTGAGCACCCGCTTCCCCGCCACACGCTGCAGCAGTGCCCGTAGCCCGGGGTGAGCAGTTGTTAGGAGACGTGTGTGAAGAGCTTTGCAAATGCAATTTGCTCGCTCACTTGGCTGCGCAGGGTGTCTCGGCCTGGCTGGCACGTGCCCCATGGGCCCCAGTTCTGGATAGACAAACCGGCTGCTGAACGGGGTGGGGGCTCACTGCAGAGAGCAGCTCCCAGCTCATCCATCCGCGGGTATTTACCAAACCCCGAGCTGTCCTCCCAAGGGCCAGAGCAGAGCAGCTCCAGGAGCTAACTAAACACAGCACTGAATGATTACACACTCCGAGAGTACCGCCAGGCTCCCCCGGTGACCACGGGCCCGTCGCACTGGGTGCTGAGCAGAGACGGACAAAAATTCCACCCCAGACGGAGGGACTGAATTCTCTGACACTCTGTTTAAGGTGCCATCCAGAGCCAGGCAAAGACGCTCTCTGGCCAAGGCAAAGCTGATCACTGTCCGGCCTTGGAGTCTCTAGCGCTGGCCCCGGGAAGATCCCTTCTCTGCCAAATAGGAAGCATAGTTAGGCCACCTTGGAAAATGCTGCTGAGAACACTCCTCATCCTGCAGTTTCCTGTCGAAAATCTCCTTGTTCGGTCAGGGGCGGCAGCTGTTCTTCGGTTCTTAAACCACCGAGTGCACGTTTCCTGAGGGCTTTGGTTCTTTCCTTTCAGCTGCTGCCACCGCTAAAATGAGTTTATTTCAGCACCTTCCCGAGCCGAGAACGCAGCCACCTTCCGTCAGTGGGGATTTATTTATTAACGGGGCCCTGGTGGTGGTTACGGTTGTGGCTGCAGCTTCTGAAGGCTTCAGAGCCGTTTTGCAGCAAATTCTAATAAAAGTTTAATTGGGTTTTTGCATGTGAATGTATAAAAGGCGGAGAGGAAATAAAAGCAAAACCGCCTGCCCGTGGACTCTGCCCGTCGCAGACGGGGGAATTGAGACCAGTTAGAAAACTTCATCGCTTCTAATAACATTTACTGCAGTAAACTGACCCAGGGGCAATTCCTGCGTGGGGAGAGGGCGGATCTCTCTCTGCAGCCCCTTGCAGAGAAGCAGCGCCAGCCTGCCAGGCACCCCGGGATTCCCACGCTAAGCAGGGCGGGAGACCGCTGCAGTCCAAGGAGTGAATGCGGCCCAGGGAGTCCAGCGCCGGAGATCCCTCTGCCCCTGCCCTATGCCCGGCTGTTCAGCTGACACTGCCGCTCACCCCAGGAGTAGGCGCATGTGAGCAGTGGGCGAAGGGCCCCTCGTGTGTCTGTGCACGCTGTCCCCGAGTTTACAATCTAAGTAGACAAAGGCAAGATTATGGCTGGCCCATGTTTACACATGGGGGAGCTGAGACCCACAGATTCACCCACCGTCACCTACACAGTCAGCGGCAAAGCTGGGAGCCGAGAACAGATCTCCTGCATCCAGCCGGTCCCAGTCTCGAAGGCAGATGATAAATCAGCTGCTGCCTTGTTCAAAACCAACCCACTTTCCTGGGAGGGGCCCTGCCTGGCTCCATCAGCGAGCGCATTTCCTTCTGGACTGCAGCTTGCAAACCGGTCAGGGCGAACTCTCCGTCGGCTTTAACCTTTCTGACAGCACCGCAGGCTCCCGTGGCACAGGGCCTACGAAGAGCGTTTCACTGCTTCACCACCAGGTTCCCAGCCACACGGTGAGCCGAGCGGTTCACTGCCGTCATGTTACATCTCTGAGAGCAGCCCTTCATCACTCGAATGGCTACGGAGAACCGGGTCAGTCCCAGACAGAATGTAAAGGCATGAAAGACGCTAACGCCGGCAGATAGCCACGATCCCCACAGATATGGGGCGGGGCAAAGAGAGAGAGAGCACTGCCCTCATTTTAGCATTGAAAAATGCTCGTCTATGGTGCTGAAGGGGCCATACACTAACAATAACCAGCTAGCCAGAGGGGCCAAGGTTAGGGGTGCAGATTGGCAGGTAGAGGGGGGACTGGAGAACTGGGCTGAATTAAACCAGATGAAATTCAGTAAAGAGAAGGGCAAAGTGCTGCACCTATGAAGGAAAACTCAGCTGCATGGTGACCGCTTGGGGACGCCTGCCCAGGGGCAGCGCCGCTGCAAAGAGCTGGGGGGTTCAGGGGATCCCACATTGGAGGCATCAACAATGTGATGTGGTTGCCAAAAAGGCAAATGTCAGCCTGGGCCGTATTAACAGACCTGTTGTCTACCCGCGGGAGGTCCCTGTCCTGCCCCCACTTCTGGAGGAGAGCTGTGAACAAACAAGAGTGTCTGGCAGCAGAGAAGAGCCAAGATTCAGAAACCCTGACCCACGAGACAAGGTACAAAACACCCGGGTTCACGGGCATCTGAGAACACCTTCAGATGTGTCACGGCTTCTACAGCCATTCTCCAGGGCCACTGGAGGCAGGACGCCAAGTGACGGGCTGGTGAAGCCCAGGAGATGCAGGTGAGAGATCAGGAAAACCTGCCTCCCTCCCTAGGGAGCCAAGCTCTGCGGGAGGGTCCCGGGGGGAGGGGGTGCAAATCGCTGTCAGGGCGGCTCTGGGTTATCTGGCTCCTGCCTCGCGCCGGGGACTGGATATGACTCCTTGAGTTCCCTCCCAGCCCCACATCTCCGGGGCTGGGTGGGAACTCGTGCACCCTGTGGGCAGGGGCTGCCTCTCGCTCTGGGTCTGCCCAGCACAAGAGGGCCCTGATCGCCGACTGGCACCACCAGCTGCTACTTCAACTGCTGTCACATCTGGCCCCCAGGGCTCAGTGGGGCCTGGGCCTTTACCTGCCCTTGGGGAGGGGAAAGGGGGGGGCTACTTCTCATCCCTGCCAGGCCTGGATCTAGTGGGGAGGCAGCCGCTCCCCACTCTTCAGGCAGGTCACGTCCACCCCAAGCACCACCCCCCATCCTCTCCCTGCCAGCCGCTCCCCCGCGTGGGCGCTGACATTAACAGTGCCAGGCTTGGCTGTAAATCCGGGGACCCGCCCCCTGATCTGACCCATAAACCCGGGGACCAGGGATCCGCCCCCCCCGATCTGACCCATAAATATGCTATTTGCAGGTTCAGCGTGGATAACAAGCTGGCTTCCCTGGCAGGAAGCGACAGGATGAATTGCATTCAAATCGACTAGGCTGGATTTGCTGCTCATCCTCCATTAGGAGTGACACAGACCCCATTTGCAAGTCATCAGTGGCAGGAAGGGAATTCCTGCCTGGCCCTTCCCTGCCCCATCCTCTGAGCGAGGCCATGGCTGCCCTGGGCTTTCAGCCCAAAGCAGCCTGCTGCCAACATCTGCAGGGGCTGGAGAATAAACCCCTGCAATGGGTGTTGGGGCAGCGGGTGCTAAGGACTTCCAGGGACGTGGGCATTTCCCAGGGCAGAGAAAGACCAAGTGGCTGCTCCACACCTGATCCCATCAGTGCAGAAGCGAGGAGGTGCACCACAGCACACGTCTGCAGGGGCAGCCGGGACAGGCCCCACACACCCTGGAGCCCCGGCCCGCGCAGGGACAGCATGAGCCCAGATCTGCCGCGTCTCTTACCTTCTCCATCAGCTGCCGGAGCTGGCGGCTGCGCAGGTCTCGGGAGCAGGTGCCCTGCACCGGGATCACTGCTGTGCAGAGGCATTTGCCATCGGGGGCTTGAGCAGAGGTGTAAACTTGCCAGCCGTCATCGGGGCTTTGGAAGAGAGTCTGCAACAGAGAGGGAGAAGACTCATCAGCCTGACTTATCACTCTTGAAGTCCAGGGAGACTCTGATCCCCCCAGGCCACCCCCTCACTGACCCCCTCAGAGAATTCGAACAGATTGGTGAGGCGCCGTTTCCCTTTATGAAAGCTGCGTGACTCTTCCCCCCCTCGCACCCTGTGCTACCTCTGCTGTTGATCATCCTCCCCTCTACGACTGGCCTGTACTGACCTCAGGCTCACCAGCTTGGGGTCCCCAGGATCCCCTCTAGGGGGTACGTTCGCTATTCTCCCCTCAGCGGGAACAGAGGCTGATTGAAGCCGGAGGTTACACACCATGGTCAGTAACTCTCCAGTCTCAGATCCGAGTTCCCGCAGAACTCGGGCGTAAATACCATCCGTTCCTCAGGACTTCCTAAAACCTCCTCTCCTGACACCTCAGCCTGGGGCAACTCCTCAGATCTGGCCCCTAAACAGAACGGCTCAGAGGTGAGGCTCCCACATCCATCTTCTGTGGTGAAGAGAGATGCAAAGAATTCACGGAGCTTCTCTGCAATGGCCGGGTCTTCCCGAGGGTCCTTTAGACCTCGACTGTCCAGGGGCCTCACTGACTGACTGGCAGCTTCCTGCTGCTGATGTACTTAAAAATAATGGCTGTCAGCTTCTGTCTCTTTTGGTAGTTGCCCTTCAAATTCCTTTTTGGCCTGCCTGATTATACTGGGACACTTGTTGACTTGCCTGAGTTCATGCTCCTTTCTATTTTCCTCGGTAGGATCTGACTTCCAATTTTTAAAGGCTGCCTCTAACCGCCTCTTTTACTCTCTTGTTTAGCCACGGTGGCATTTATTTGGTCCCCTGGCTAGATTTTTATTTGGGCCATCTCTCTCTTGTTTGAGCCTCTCTTATGGGTGATTGTAAGAGGTTTCCATGCAGCTTGCAGGCATTTCACTCTTGTGACTGTTCCTTTTAATTTCCTTTTAACTAGCATCTTCATTTTTGTGTAGTTCCCCTGTTTAAAGTCCAATGCTCCTGGGGTGGGTTTCTTTGGTACTTTCCTGACTACAAAGGATGTTAAATTCAATTACATCACAGTCGCTGTTACTGAGCCGTTCAGCTACGTTCACCTCTTGGACCGGATCCTGTGAGTCACTTAGGACTAAATCAAGAATTGCCTCCCCCGGTGGTCCCAGGCCGAGCGGCTCCAAGAAGCCGTCATTAGCGGGGTCTAGAAACGTCCTCTCGGCATCCTGCCCGGCGGGGACATGTTCCCAGGCCAGGTGGGGGCAGCTGAAACCCCTCCTTAGTATGGAGTTTTCTCTTTCTGTATCCTCTCTGCTCTCCCTGGGCACGTCACAGCCACCGTCACCTCCGGGACAGGTGGTCGGCAGCACTTCCCTCCTGCTGGACTCCGAGGATCCAAGCAGGGAATTTCTATCCAGAGGTGCTAGGGCACCGTTAGGTTCATTGAAGAGTTTTGCTGCATTTCACTCTGTGCTTACACCCCCACCCAGCGCAACCTCCTCGGTCCCTCCTCTGCACTTGGTACCCTGGCGTTTCCACGTCCCACTGATGATCATTGTGCCGTCGAGTGTCTGCGACGCCCGTGCTACCAGTGTCCTCATTTAGTGCCAGGCGTGCGGGTTCCCCTAGTGTCAGATTTAGAATTCGAGCACTAATCCGATGTGTCAGTATTTCCGCGTCTGCCCTCACGGGATGGGACCGACTGGTAGAAGCATCTTCTACCCTCTCCTCGTTCCTAGGCAACAGAGAATCCCCTTCAATAATCTGCCCCGAAGGGACGGCTCTGTCCGAACCGCGGGCTCCTCTGTGCCTGTCGGCTTCCCCCAGCCCTTCGGTCAAAAACTCCTCTTGCGCCTTTTCAATTGTCCAGGCCACCAGTCTGGTTCCGGTTTGGTTTAGGTGGGGCCCATCTGGCCTGTGGAGGCTCCTCCTTTGCCAAAAGTTGCCCCAGTTCCCAATAAACCTAAACCCCTCCTCTGAACCCCCTTGTCTCACCGGCACTTTGAGACCTTGCAGCTTGGCCTGGCCTGCGCGTGGAACTGGAAACATCACCAGATACTTGCTACCTGCACGTTCTTAATCCCGGAGGCAAAGCCCCCACAGTGCCTGTCCAACAACCGCAGGCGCTTGGCTAGAGCTGGCATCCATCACCAGGATCCCAGCACCCCAGGGACACCTTGTGGCCTTTGCTGTCCCGCTAGAACACATTTCTGACCCAAAGCAGCGCTGAGGGTTGATGCAGGACCTGGCAGTGGAGAGGAGGAAGCAGGGCAGGGAGGGGTTACGCTAAGAGAAGCCAGAGGTGAGATTGGCAACCTAACGCATCCTAAATCCGCTGGCTCCAACCCAGACCTCCTCGTCACACATCTCTCTGGGCTCCTTTCCCCGGGACAACGCGGGTCCCAGGGATGCAGGGTAAATACGTGGGGAGGGTGAGGATCAGGCACGAGAGACAGAGTTAGGGGCTCACCTGGATTCTTCCTTAGGAACCTCTGAAATCCCCCCACCCCAATGTATTGTTTTTCTGTGTGTCAGACACAGGCGCCTCCATCCCCTCTTCCTGGGCCAGGAGCAAAGTGCAAACTGACACAGATGCAGGAATGGGGCAGGCTGGTGAAACTGGCACCGTCTGGTGTGACGGGCACAGCCCCCAGCCTGGCAGACGCCCACGTGACAGCTGTGAGCACATGGCGTCTGTGTAAATATTGATCAGTGCGAGTGCAAAGAGATCTGTGATGTGTGTATTGCCCACGCTCGGTGCTATACGACAGCCAGGAACGGGACGCGGGAGCTACTGGGGGATACCATCCCTGGAGAGGGCGACAAAATGAAGGATCCGCCCCCATTTAGAGTCAAGTACTGAACATTCGTTTTGTTTTGGGGGGTTTGCATCCTCCTCCACCCCCCACTCCCCTGGGGACAAAAGGGAAAGAAAAAAGGGCGAGAAAAACAAAAAACAAAATGAAAAAAGAAACTTTTCCATTTTTCAAAACTGAAATATTTGATTTGAAACCAGAGAAAATGAAACTTTTCATTTTGCTTTTAACTTGTATTGAAAAAATGCAAAGAACATAATTTTTTGGTCAAAATTTACACTTGACCCTAAAAGCCTCTTTCTGCCCCCACAACACCCCCCAAACTTTGGGGGAAATGCTATGGGAAATCCTGATTCTCAGGCCAGTACCCTCGTTCAGAGCTTCCCCAGCCTACAACTGGGGAGACCTGCTGTGACAAGTAGGGAGAAGGGTGGACATGACTCCTGAGGCTAAACTACTCTGACCTGGAAACCTGGAGCTGTAACCTGAGATGGAGGGGGAGGGGAGTTGACACCTTGGGGCTGGCCAGGGAACAAAGGGGAGGCAGACGTGGGAGTTTTTTGAAAAGGGGTTAGACGCTGGCTGGGGAAGCAGGTGGGGAGCCCGGATTCGGGGTCTCATCTCCCTGCCCCCCAGAAGGGCCGGGCCAAGGGGACCTGTTTGTACTGACAGCTCTAAGTGGGATTGTGTGCCTGGCATCTCCAATAAACCTTCTGATCTACTGGCTGGCTAAGAATCACTGTGAATCCCAGAAAGTGGGGGGTGTGGGAACGGGACTCCCCCACCCCCCTTGACACCTGCCTTAGCCTCTGCTCCACCCCAGATCCCGCGGGGCTTTGGGAAAGTCTCCTGCCTTTTTCTGGGTCTCAGCTCCTGCCTGCAAGGGGGGAACTATCACCGCCCTGGCTAACAGCGAAGAGAAACACATGACGAGGTTGTGAGGGGCTCAGATACCGCAGCCATGGGGCCGGAGAGGGACCCACGATACCCAAGCTGCAAACACCCTGGTCTGGTTCATTGACGGGATCAGAGCCACGCAATGTCCCCGCTGGGTTTTAAAACTCCTGCCTCTATTCCCGTCCTTGGGACCCAGTTCCCACTCAGCCAGGGCGTTGGGGCGGATTATCACTTTCCCGTTCCCGGGACCGGTTCCCACTCGGCCGGGGCGTCGGGGCGGATTATCACTTTCCCGTTCCCGGTTCCCACTC
>ML677403.1:512203-526703 GCA_007922305.1 Dermatemys mawii
GGCGGATTATCACCTTCCCGTTCCCGGTTCCCACTCGGCCGGGGCGTCGGGATGGATTATCACTTTCCCATTCCCGGTTCCCACTCAGCCGGGATGTCGGGATGGATTATCACTTTCCCGTTCCCGTTCCTGGTTCCCACTCGGCTGGGGCGTCGGGGCGGATTATCACTTTCCTGTTCCCGGTTCCCACTCGGCCAGGGCAGATGACCATTTTCTAACAAACGCCGACGTAGAACACGAGGGGCTGGAGGCTAGCATGCTCCTTCCAGGCCATCTCTGACACAGCCGCTAACTGGGGCCTGACCTACTTTGACCGTCCCAGCCCTCCCTCTGCTAAGTGCTGCAGCAGCTTCCGTCTGCTCCTTCTCCCCCAGCCCAGGGCCTTTCGCGGGCCCTTGAGGAGGAGCTGGTGTGGGGGACTGGCCAGCCCTTCTCCCGGGGATGCTCCACGGCCGTTATCTCCTCAGCTCTTGTCATTTCCACAGCAGACGTCTGGGGGCCCCCGAGCCGGGGCGCAGGGGAAGGAGGCGCTGGATGGGCACAGAGCAGCACTTGACTGGCGAGGACAGACTAGGTCACCCACAACTCAGAACGTGAGGGTGGGCAGAGGGCCCGGAGTAGCAGTAGCAAAAAATAGAGGCGGGTCCGTGAACAGCAGGATTCTAGTCCTGGATCAGCAAAACCGCCGAGCACAGACGCTTGCACAGGGCTGGCCCCTGCGGCTCTCGGGCCAGCTGGCCCCCTCAGCAGGCAAACGCCCCCCAACTGGGCGTCCCGGCATGCTACAGCTCCCCACGGGGCTGCGGCCGACAGAGCAGCTCCCCAGGCAGCGGGGCCAGAGGCAGGCTCCTTACCTAGGCAGCGGGAGGTCGGATACGGGGGCTTGGGACGCAAACCCCAGAGAGCTGGAGTCTCTCTCGTGTCTCGTGCTGTCATTTACACGGGTGCAAACTGCTGCCAAAGGCCTCGCAGGTGTGTTGGGATCCCTGGGAGCCCCAGGCAGAGAACAACATCCTGCCCCGAGCTAGGCGGGTACAAACCACCCCCCGGCCACTCCCTCCACGCTGGGGCAAGTGACTGCACAAGGCAGCCAAGGAGAGCTGGGCCCGCAGGCGACAAGATTAATCCTCATTGTGTCAAGCCCAGCAGTCCCTGCGCTGAGCGGGGCTGCCAACGCCAAGCGCTCAAAAGCCGTGACCCACCCCCAAAAAATCATGAGACTCGGCCGCCCACCGGCGCCAGGAAAGCAGCCAGAAGTCGGCCTGTGCTCTAGGAAGTCCTGGAGAATTCACGGCGTGATGTTCCTCACGGAAGAGCAGTTGGGTGAGGCTGTTTCACCCCATCTGCCTTTGCAGAAAGTCTCTGGGGCAGACAGGAAACAGCCGGATTCCTGACTGGGAGCTCCCTCCCTCCTTGCCGGGGCTGGGCAGCCAGCTGCCGCTGGGAAGTAAAGGGACACTGCCCTTTGCCAGAACGGGACAGACCCAGCTCCGGAGCCAGCGTGGGGCTAAGACGACTCCCTCCCGCTGTGTCTGCAGCTTTGGGTGAGTAGCTCTGGCTGCGCCTAGAGTCAGAGACACACAGGGCTGCAAAGGATCTCGAAGGGCCCCGGACCCCCTCCCCCACAAACACACCGCGGCAGGTTTGGGGAGCAGGTTGCCCCGGATCGGCAGCGCAGCCCAAGAGATGAAGGTCACCGCCCCTCGATGCACCCTCCCGCCCGGGCACTCTGCATGGCGGAGCTTGCGGAGAGTTTGGGTCGCACCTGCCAGAGCGGAGGGCGTGTGCAGTTTTCTTCCTTTGCTCAATTGCAGGGACCCCCCGACCCCAGCTTGGGGGGAGTCGCCGCAGCTCTTGGTTCTCCACCCAAACCACACGGATGATAATCCTGCCTTGTCCACGTACGTCAAACTCCCTGGGAGCCAGGGCAGCGCCTGGCACCGCGGGACCTGGATCTGCTCTGGGACCACAGGGCGGCTGCTACCAACAACCAGCACAACCGCGGGCAGGGGAGGGAGCCCCGAACCCACCAGCTCAGGGCTGTGTGTCTCTGCCAGCTTCCCGACTGGCTCACAGCCTGGACCCAAAGGGCATCTGGCCCGATCTCAGCCGGCGCGTCCATTTGTGAACAGCGGGCGCGGCCGGGCTGGTGCTTTTAACCCGCCTGTCCCCTCCTCCAGCCAGCGCCTGCCGCAAGGAGATGGAGTCTCCTCTCCGGGGGTCCCTTCGCTTCCAGCAGCCGCCTGCACTGTCCCAAGGGGCGGGGGGAGCTGCTGTGGTTCCAACGCACGAACAAGGGCACGGCAGAGCCCCTGGGGGGGAAGTGAGATTTTAAACCCAGGGCACCGCCCCACCCAACCTTCCCCTGGGACATCACCTCGTCTCTGGCTGCACCATTGGCTCCTGCAAACAGACGGGTCCAGAGTCCGGCACCACCCTGTGCAACTCTGCCTGGGATCAACGTTTGCTCCCGGGGCGTGTGTGTGTGTGACAGCAGTGCGGGCAAGGCCCAGTCCACACACATGTGGCGGTGGAGCTAAACCCCAACCCCCTGTGCGGACACACCTCCTTCAATTCACAGCAGGCTCCTTGCCCTGCGATTGTCCAGCGCCCAGCACTGCTGGGCCGAAGCCTCCGGCTGCTGCCACGGTGGAGAACGAGTTAAAAGCTGCGCCTGCAATTGAAGGATGGTTATGCGGCGCTGAGTAGGGCCAGCAGCTTCCCACCGAGTTACTCCTCCGCCCTGTCCTCTACACCCAGCTGGGATGAGTCGTGTCCGGCAGAGAGCGGGAGGGACAGGGGTGCTGGGGTGTGTTCACACACGCACATTGTGTGTGCGTACCACAATCCGTGCAGAAATAACCCCACCCACGTCCTCCCCCAATCCGCTCTCGGCACCGTATCTCCGGGGAACGGCCATGAGGAAGGCGTCGGTCTCCTGAAGAGCGACGTTCGCTTACCGCGATGGCAGGTGAATTAATATGATGCACGATGATCAGATGTCAGGGAAGACATAATGCCGACAGCGCCATGCCTGTCAGTGCCTGGGCGCGGGAGACCCAGGCTGTGCCCTTCCCGTCGGGCTGACGCTCAACACGATCCCTCTGATCGACAAGCCACCGGGTCTTAGGGAAGGTTATTAACGGACACAGCAAACAGGGAAACATGGCCCACGCCCCAAGCCGCGCTGCCCAGCACGCGGGCCCATGCTCCGGGCAGCGCTGGCAGGTTGGTCACCCATGTGGAGAGAAAAGTGGCACCAACTTTTCCCGAGCCCCACATGTGCGTGTGTTTGCACGTGCCCTAGGGACACGAGACGGGTCCCAAACTGGCTGAAGGGCGTTTGCCCTGCAGCAAACTGGGCACCATGTGCATCTACCCCAAGATCCACCTCCCAGAGTGGGGAGCAGAACCCAGGAGTCCTGCTCCAGGCCTCACTCTGCTTTAGCCACTAGACCCCACTCCCCTCCCAGAGCTGGGAGCAGAACCCAGGAGTCCTGCTCCAGGCATTACCGCCCATGGGTCCCCTGTGTGGTACACCAGACAAATGGATTTGCCATGCAGCAGGAATCAGCACCTGGGCCCCAGAAGTCCCTGAATCCAGACTCATGGGGACCAGGGTTCCCCTACTTCAGTGCTTCCTGGTCCTCATGCCAAAGCCTGCGAGCTCCTTGTGCCCTGAGCTCCTGTCAGGGCCAGCTCCCCCCGCCACCCTTCCAGAGAAGAGCACAACAGCACCCCATTCACAACTCTCTCCATCTCACACTGGGGGCAGATTTAAGAAGCTTGAAGCCCGACCTTGGTGCTCAGTGTCTGGGACTGGTAACGTAAAGCGGAGCAGCCTCAGGGCTGCTCTAACTCCAGTTCTGCCCCCACTGGAGGCACTGGGGAGCCGAGAAGACCTGTAGATGCTGAATCTGGCCCCAGCATTTTAAGGTGCTGAACTCCCTCAGAGGGCCATGCTGTACTGAATCCAGGCCCCAGCGCCCATATCCCTGAGCTGCCCCCTGTGCCCCCGAGGGCACAGTCCTGTTCGACGGCTCCTCCGCTCCCCACGTGCTCAGGGCACGTCTGTGCAGCCAACCAGCCCCATCGGTGCCAAGTCTCACAGCCCAGAGTGACTGGCTCGGCCATGGGGCTAACGGTAGCCACACAGCTGCTGTCAGCCCTGCAAGCCCAAATCAATCAAGCCAGGCTCCGAGACCCCCTGCCCCAGCTACCCTCTGCTCACTGTTACTGCAGCTGCAGCCAGAGGGGACACGGTGCCAGACCCTGCCCAGAAGAAATGACACAGCAATTGGACAAAGGGCATAAGGGGAAACTGAGGCACAGGGAGGGATGTGCCCCACCTTGCCCAGCAGGTCAGTGACAGGGCCAGGAAGAGAACCCAGGTGTCCTAGCTCAGTCGCCTGTGCCCCCTGCCCCAGAGCAGGTGACTTAACCTGTCAAGGAACCGATCTCAGGCCCACGCTCCTCACCCTCGCCCCATCCTGCTGCTTGACTGGTTCACGTTCACTTCCTGGCTCTGCCAGTGACGCCCTGAGTGGCCTTGGGCAAGTCCCTGCGTCTCTCTGGGGCTCCGCTCCCCGCCTGCATGCGGAGGGAACAATCCTGCCTTTGTACATTTAGACTGGAGGCTCTTTGGGGCAGGGACTGTCTCCTGCTCTGGGCGCTGCCGGACGCTCAGTCCCTCTCTCCACGTTATTGCCAGCAGCCCCGGGCAGCAAGCGGGTGAGGGGCTGGGTGTGGCAGCCCCAGAGCAGAGCCCAGGGCCCGAGCCAGCCCCACTGGCTCCACCGCCACTCTCGGGGGTAACTGCTGCACAAACAGCAGGGGGCAGCGCCAACCATCACACCCCTGCACTGCTGCATGTGGCACCCCGCTATCGGGGGCAGGGTAGCTTCACCTCCGCCACACGCTGAGTCCTCCTGGCTGGAGCGGCCAGACGATAGCCCCTCCCCGCCCCCATCATTCCTCTCCCCTACTCCCCCGTGTCCCCTTGCAGAGAGCATTTAACCGGATCCGCCGTGCACAGGGCAGTTCCCATGGCAACACTCTTCCCACCGCCCAATGGGCCAGGAATTATCCTGGCTCCTGGGCCATGGAAGCCGCCGGTGAGGCGCTGAGAGTGCTGGGGAGGACGAGTCCCTGCGCCCGGCCGGATGCGCGGACACCGAAAGCCCCCCCCACTGCAGAGACAGCTGGGAAGTGACAACAAACCGCGACACCTGCCCATCGTCCGGCCGAGTCCCTGCCGCAGGCTGGGTTGAGTTGCTGCCACCTGTGGCTGTGCCAGGCCACGGTGCCGCCGGCTGCGGGAACCCCTGGGAACACCCCGGGCTGCGCACGCAGGGCGTCAGGCCAGTGTGAGTCTCGCACAGTCTGTGAGCTTCCTGCCCCCCCCGCCAGAGTCCGGCCTCGCGTCGGGGTTCGCACACCACTGGGGAATGGCCCCACACAGCCCACTTGGCCCCGAGGAGGCAGGATAGCTGGGCCGGGGCCCAGGACACCTGGGTTCTACGCCAAGCTCCGGTGCCGGCTTCCCATGTCCCAGAGGGGCAGGTTTCCGAGTTCAGCTGCCAGGCAGAGGCCCGGTTCCCTCCTCAGGAGCTGCGGGAGGCCTGGCCCTTTACTGACGGGGAGCGGAGCCGGGGGGGCGGGTGCTGGGCCCCTGAAACCTGGCCCATGGGCTCTGGGGGACGCTCATTGGGGGCAACGGGGCCGCCTGAGACATGCAGGACAGACACAGACTGAGCTTTGCAATCCTCACCCCCGGCGAGAGCCAGGCTGTCTGACCCCAAGGCCGGCCGCAGAGGGGCTTTGGGATCAGCCCGCTGATTCTGCCCCCTTCCGCAGGGGCACAGAGCCTACAGGCCGCAGTATTTATCCCCCTCCCCTCACGCCTGCTGCTGCAGCTCGTCACATTACCGTGATGGGGGGTATTGATTAGCAGCAGCCAATGGCTGGGAAATCAATCCCGGATGGAGCTGCACGGAGCCAGGCCGGAGAGACAAACCCGCTGCCACATCCATCAGCCTGAGAGAGCCAGGAACGTTCACCCTGCGCCGGGCTGCAGGGCTGGCTGAGGAGCCAGGCGGGGCTGTGCCTTCGCTCACACGGATTTCCCCTGCAAGGGAGCTGCAGACAGGGCCCCTTGGTTGGCTAATGACCTCCAGAGCAGCATCAAAGCACGGGCATGAGAGACCCCACGTCTGGAGTCATGTCACCAGGGCACGGCTGCAGCTTTCCCCTTGAGAGCGGGAGACTGAAAAACATGAGCTGAGCGTCACTAGTGCAGCAATGCTGCCTGGGTTTGCAGAGAGCATGAGCCCACTGCTCTGATGCGGGGAGCTGCCCCAGATGTAACTGACACAGCGACACTGCCTGGGTTTGCAGAGAGCCTGAACGCATCGCTCTGAGGAGGGGAGCTGCCCCCCAGTGTGACCACGACAGCAATTATTCTAGCCCTGGTCTGATCCAGTCCAGCGGCTCCTACCTCCCGCGTCTGTATTACATGCTCCCAATACAGCCCTGGTTAGCCGCGCTGTGCATACAGCAAAAAAACCAACCCAGCCCACATCCCCGCTGACAGGTGCCAGGATGTCACGTCCCAGCAGGCTGTTTCCTGTCACATCCCTTCACACCAAGCGTCAGGCTGGGGGGGAGACAGGAGCCTGTAACGCGAGGCGACAACGTGGCAAAGAGATGAGCAGAGACAAGGGTTGCTAAGGACTCCAGCTGCTCGGAGAGAGATGTCTTAGAGAGTCCGCTGCCTGCCAAGCGTCTCGGTGACAACTCACCGTGGCCTGGGGGGTGGGGGGGAGTTAAGGACTCGGTGCTCCACAATCCAGGGCCTCCACTGCGACGGGGCACAAAAGGAATTTTTCTGTGGGAAATTTCAGGAGAAAAAAGGGTCCTTTGCATGAGACCAGCAGCTCTTCAGACCAGGGACTGAGCCCAGATGACGGGATCCCCACAGTACCTGGGCCCACAGTCACTCCTGTGTTTGTCACTCCCAGTAGCAGGGCCGTTACCCCCATTATTCAGATGGGAACGGAGGTGCAAGGAGTCCAAGTGACATGCCCCAGGTCACCCAGGAAGTCAGTGGCAGAGCTGGGAATCAGAGAAGGTTTCAGGCCAGTGCTCACAGGGTCAGATCAGATGGTGCCTTCCGGCCATAGAGTCCATGAACTCGGGTTTCCTAAGCACCAGGCCAGCAACTGAACCGCTGTCCGATCCGTCCTCTCCGTGAGGGCACAGACCGCAGCTGCCCTGTGTCCACTGGGAACCCCCCAGCAGAGACCCAGGTGGCAACTTCTCCCACTGCCTGGCCTAAACTCTTGTGCCGTATAAAACACTGCTAAGTAGCTGCGGGGCTCCACCCCAGAGGTGGCTGCATCTCAGGGGTGGCTGGAGCCCCTCTCCAGGGGAGGGAGAACATACTGCACTCCGGGGAGCCAGCACCCGACGTGAACTCTGCACACACAGCATCTTGGCTATTATAAGATCAGAACAGGCAGCCTGGGTCAGAGCGAAGGTCCATCCAGCCCAGTGTCCTGTCGGCTGACAGTAGCCAATGCCAGGTGCCCCGGAGGGAGCGAACCAAACAGGGAATAATCAAGTGATCCATCCCCTGTCGCCCATTCCATTTGCTCCTGGCAAACAGAGGCTATGGACACCATCCCTGCTCAGCCTGACTAATAGCCATTAATGGACTGATCCTCTGTGAATCTATCCAGCTCCCTTTTAAACCCCTTTATAGTTTTGCCTTCACAACATCCTCTGGCGAGGAGTTCCACAGGCTGACTATTTACTGTGTGAGGAAATACTTCCTTTGGTTTGTTTTAAACCTGCTGCCTATTAATTTCATCGGGTGACCCCTAGTTCTTATGTTGTGAGAAGGAGTAAATAACACTTCCTTGTTTACTGTCTCCACACCAGTCATGAGTTCATAGACCTCATTCCAGCAATGAAATACGCCAAGCAAGACCAGATCGAACACGAAGCCAACGACACCTCATCCATGAATGAGAAAATGGGAGAGGCAGGATGGTTTGCTGGCCTGGGACTCAGGCCTCGTGGGTTCTATTCCGGGCTCTGGTAGGGCCCTGCTCTGTGCCTCAGTTTCCCCTGCCACCCTGTGATACGAAGTGGGAATGTTCTTAATGTTCTCTGTGGATACTGGGTGGGTGCCTCAGTTTCCCCTATGCATTTCTAAAGTGTCTACGTAGGGGGATAAAGGTGTATAATTATTGCAGAGCAGAGGACCAGTGTGATGACAGAAAAGGGTCGACACGCTGTCCCCTGGCTACTGATGGCCTGGGCCCCTCCTCCCGTGCAAGGTGCTAGCTAAAGGGACTGGAGAACAAAGGGATCAGGTGACCTCCTGGCCCGGGAAAGAGACAAAGGCAGAGGAGGGGCTGGAGGATTAGTCTGGAGCAGGCTGGGGACATGAAGTGAGGTGCAGACACGGTGGTCTGGCCTCGCTGCCCTCACGATGGACCCAGCTGAGGGGTCCTGGTCTCTGTACCTACAAGCTCTGTTTTAGACCCTGTTCCTGTCATCTAATAAACCTTCTGTTTCCCCGGCTGGCTGAGAGTCACGTCTGACTGTGGAGCTGGGGTCCAGGACCCACGGGCTTCCCAAGGACCCTGCCTGGGCGGCCTTGCTGGGGGAAGCACACAGAGGGGCAGAGGATGTTGAATGCTCCGAGGTCGGACCCAGGAAGGGAGGAGCTGTGAAGCTTCCTGCCCTGAAGACAGTCACTCACAGAGAGGAGGGTCCCCCAAAGTCCTCGCCATAGGGAGCAGTTGCAGAGCATCGACCGGGGACCCCGTGACACCCCACCAACTCCCTGTCCTCAGACTCTGAGCTCTGTGGGGTGGGGTCCTTCTCTTGCTCTGTCTGCAGCACCTGGTACAACAGTCCCCCCACATTTCAGCCAGGGTCTCTAGGTGTCACTGGAATATTGACAGTGTGTCAAAGACCCCCCCGACTCCAGAGGGCTCATGCAAAGGATCTCAGAGTACTTACAAAGTGAAGAGCACTGCCCAGATTCCCACCTGGTACCCAGCCCAGCCAGCCAAGGGGTTCCACTTCAGGGGGCAGGCAGTAGTTCCACCCCACACCCTCCCCCAAGCCGGTGGCTGGCCCATTTGAGGCAGCATTTCCCCGTGCGTCGGAGGTATTTCCACGCAGACGGACGGTGGCCTGCAGGCTTTGCATAGCATTAGCATGCAGCTGCTCTCCGGGAGAGGCAGGAGCTGGCGCGGGGACTCCTGCGTCAGCTCTTAATGTGGAAGGAAAATCTGCTGCCAGGAGCAGTTATTGGCTGGCTGGAGCCAGATGCGCTGGGAGGACGTTTGGCAGGAGCAGCCTGGGGCTGGAGAAAGGGCAGGGGGCTGGAGGCCCCAAAGCCAGGAGAACTGAGAGGCTACCAGGGGTGCCAGGGTGCTGGCCGTGAGAGCTGGCGGGCCATGTTTCCCTCTGCCCCCCGGCCATCGGGAATCCAAAGACAAACCCAGATGGAGCCGCGCTGGCTCCTGGAATTCGCCTTTGAAGACAAGTCTGATCATCTGGAGACGAACCACTCAACAAGCCTATCACACGCCCCCAGAGGGGACCTACTTCCCCAGTACAGCTCTCCACCTGGGGCAATGCACACGGGCGACTCAGAGATCGGACTCCTGGGTCCCTCCATGCTCTGCCAATGACCCCATCTGTGTTCATGGGCAAATCACTTAACCTCGCCATGGGGAAAGGAAGCTCTGGCTGAAGGCTGCCAAAGCTACCAGGGCAGCAGGAACTGGGCACCCAAAGCCCTCCTCAGGCTCCCTTGGAAACTCCAGCCCCAGCCCCCAGCTGCCCAGACACACAGCAACCGAGATCGGGGCCCCGACGTGCTGGGAGCCGCCCAGACACACAGGGACCAAGACTGGGGCCCCGTTGCGCCGGGCGCTGCCCGGACACACAGCGACCACTAAGTCTCTCTCTCTTTTGCCCCAGTGGGCAGCTGATCCCCGGTTACGACTGCTGCAGCAACGCAGATCATGGAAGCACTGGGGGGTGTTTGCAGGAGAGCGGGGTGTCCACGGCCTGCTGGCTTCTGGCCCATAAGTGCACCCCGCACCCTCAGGCCATTCTGCACCCGCGGGCCCCAGGGGGCCAGGCACAGTCCCAGAGCAGGGCGATCGGAGGAGCTGTCCAGAGCACAGCGATCCTGAAACGCTGAGTTACATCACCAGCCGGAGCCGTCAGCGCGGGGGACCAGGCTCCCGGCTCAGCCCAGCCAACGGGGAGGTGTTTGAAGGGCCAGAGGGGTCTGGGGGGGATCTAGCCCTGCCCCCGCAGGATACCCCACTGGGAAACGTGCCAACTCCGCGGGCATCACCTTACCAAACAGCTATGAGCCCCCAGCCAAGCCAAACCACAGGTGCCCAGGCTGAGGCAGGGGTGGGGTTCTCAAGTGTCAGCGGACACAGGTCTCCCCAGCAGGGGGCTGCAGCCAGCCCCAGGGAGGTTCAGACCCAGAGCCCAGCAAGGCACTTCCGGCCGAGCTCGCTGCAGGCCAGTAGCCATGGGGCCTGTGGAGCCGTGTGCTCCCCCCACCCACGCCGAACACAGCCAAGGGCTCGTGTGCACGTCCGGGTCTGCGTGCACACACAGGGGCGTGTGCATGCCCCACTCTGGCTGCCCCGTCCCCCTCCCCTCACACCACAGCAAACACCAGGGGGTGGGACTGAGCCTCCCTCCCCAGAGGGCAGCGTGCTCAGAGAGGGGGCTGCCCCCCAACCGCAGTGAGCACCGAGCGCCCCACAGGGAGGGACCGTGAGCAAGACACCTGCTCTGGAGCTTCCCAAACTGCGCGAGATTTCAGGACGGACGGGGTGGACAGACGGCAAGCAGATCCCTGCTGCCCCCCCAGCTCTGCACAGCACAGTCCCCCCCATCCCCCGGCTCGCTGCCCCCTGCTCTGCGTGTCTGAGTGAGGAGCAGGGGGCCGCCGGGCGCACTACAGACTCACGACAGGCAGCCACCAGCACTGGGGAGGGAACCCATGCGTCCTGCAGGCAGAACGTGGATCGTTATTCCCGATGCGGCCCCCTCGCCGGGTGACCGGTCCCAAGGCAGCCGGCACTGCGGGGCGCTCCGACCGCCAAGGCCCAGAACCGGCCCGCGGAGCCCGGCTCCAACCCAGCCTGGGCCAAACATAACGACCCCCCATGCCCCCGCCCAAGCACGGCCCCTCGCTGCCAATCCCCCCGCCTCCCTGTGACCCCCACCCCATGCTGGGGCCTGCCCCCCCGCCCCCAGCCCAGGGAGCGGTGACCCCGGCCCCTGCTGGACCAGGCAGTCCACACAAGAGACATAAAGCAGCAATTTACACTGTGGGTGAGGGCCGGGGGGCCCTGGCTGCCTGTGGGGGCATATTACAATCACTCTCCCCCCAGCCAGCCCCAGGGTTGATTCCCCCAAGATGGCTGCCCCACCCTTTCCACGGAGCCGGCCCCCCCACAGCCGAGCTCCCTGCGGGGACGGGGTCTCACTGCGGGAGGCGGCTCCCTCCACACTAGTTAGCACTGTGGCTGAGGTTAACGAGGATCTGAGCAAGCCAGGCCGGCTTCAGCCACTTCCCCAGCACTGCTCCCGATCCACACAGAATCGGGGCCGTTTCCTCCTCTCCAGCAGCAGCGCCACATCCCCCTGCAAATACCACATGGGACCCCCGGTGGGCACAGAGCCCACCCCCTGCAGCTGCCCAGGCCCCTCACTCCCAGCCAGGGATCCCCTAGTCCCCTGCCCTCCCAACTGCAGCCCATTAATGTGTAACAACCAGCCCCCCAACCCCGCACCCCATCCCCAGCCGCACTCGGACAGACGGATGGACGGAGAAAACACTGCAGCCCGGCAATCTGTAACAACCAGCCCCTCCCGCCCCGTCCCCTGCAACGGGGACCCGCAGTGCAGAGTGGCAGCTTGTCTGGTCTCCCCCTGGGGGTCTCGCCCTGCTCAGCCCCAGTGGCACTGCTCTGGAGGGGAGGGGGCGGGGAGATGGACAGCAGGGGGGCAGGGAGCAGAGAGGCTGGGGCATCCCCCGCCAGGCTGCAGTGGGGGTGAAACGCAGAGACGGCCCCGATAGGGTCACCGCAGAGGCAGCCGGACACGGACAGACCCTGACTCCCCCCGAGTCACTCCGGCACCATGCGGGGCACCCAGATGGACAGGCGCACGGACACACACAGCTGCCTATACAGACAGCCGGACAGAGAGACACCCTGACTCTCCTGAGTCACCCCTGGCAGTGTGAGGGGCACCCGGACGGACAGACACTATGCAGCAGCTAGCACAGACGGCTGGACGGACAGAGATAGACACACAGACAGACACACAGCCGCTTGCACAGACAGCCAGACACAGCCAGACCCTGACTCTCCCGTGTCACCCCCCGCAGCGAGCAGGGCACCTGGACGGACGGACGGACAGACACACCGTGCTGCAGCTAGCGCAGACGGCAGGACACGGACAGACCCTGACTCCCCTGTGTCACCCCCAGCAGCATGTGGGACACGCGGACGGATGGACCCAAGGACACCGCCCCCGCAGCCGGCCCCGGGGACTCACGATTTTCTCCGAGGTGCCGGCCCGGGACACCGCGGTGCCGTTCAGCCCCACCAGCGAGGGCAGCGTCTGCGACATCCAGTTGGTAACCATGGCCATGGTGCTGAGCACGGCGCCGATCTTCAGCAGCGGCACGGTCATGTCGGCCCCTACCTCATCCCCCCGCTGTGGGGCGGCAGCTGCGTCCCGACCCCCGGCCCGGGGAGCCCCCTCGCGGCCCCGCTCACCCGCCGGGCCCCCAGCCTCCTCCGGGGCTGAGAGCGAGCCGGAGAGAGCCGTGCGGCTCCGCTCCCGCTCTTATAAAGCTCCGCTCCCCGTCCCTGCCAGCCCTGTGACGTCAGCTGGTGCTGGCCACGGGCCGGCTGGGCGGGGGGGCTCGGCAGACATGGCACCGGGAAGCCCCGGCCATCTGGGCCCGTCTCAGCGGGCCCCCCGGGGAGGAGAGGGGGGCTCGTCTCTGAGCCTCAAGCACCAGTCAGGCGCTTAGGGGGTTGTCCAGGAAACGGGGAGGAATCCGGGGAGGGAGGTTACGAGAGCTCAGCCGGGGGAGGGGGGCATCAAAGCACTGAGATGGGAGGGCATCGCATGGGGGGGCCTGTCAGTCACTTGGGACCCCGCCAACTGTCAGCAGGCTGCAGGGACAGGCCCCGGCCCCGCGTGGAGTCTCTGGGGGCAGCGAGAGGCCAACAGGATGGGAACGGCCCGGCCTGGGTCTCCCCCAGAGCAGGAGGGAGGGTGAATGGCCGACAAGGCCAGGACCCCAGGACTTTGCAGCGCCCCCCGACCTGGCGCCCCCCTCCCTGGAGGGAACCCGCCCCTGCTGTTGCTGCTGGGCCCCCCGACGCAGGGGAAAGTGCCCAGACCCCAGGCACCATGTGAACCCAGACAGAGGAGAACAGACCAGCCCCTGGCCCGAGGGGCCCGATTGTAAACCTGCCTCCCGCCTGCTATCCCAGCCCTGCTCACCCCCCGGGCGACCAGGCGACCCTGGAGCCGGTCCGTGCTGAGCTGAGCGCATGAGGCCGGCCCGGTCCAAACCCTGGGGCGAGTCTCCCCAGCACAGCAGAGCCTGATGCTGCTCCCCACAGGGGTGCCCCGGACCCAGATGTCGAGTGCACGGGGCAGGACACAGGAACAGCCCCCGGCCCACGTGCTGGGGGCGCCTAGGGCAGCCTGGCTCAGCGGGGCCGGGTCACAGGGCCAGGTGCCCAGCAGACTCCGCTGCGGGGAGCCCTTTGCTAGGGGGCCGGGCCTTGCCCCTCCCCACTCCTGCAGCCCCGGGGGCCCCCCACACCCCATCTCTGTCACTAGCAGGACTGGCCCCTTTGCACTCGGGCTGCAGGCGCTGTGACTGCAAGAGCCGGTTCAAAGGATACGCGATCGTCCCCCCAGTCCCTCATCCCCCTGCCCCAGCCCAGCCCCTCACCTCCACTCTGCCCCCACCCCCACCTCATGGGTGAGTTTCCAACTGCGGCATCGCCACCTGCTGGCCACACGGACGTCTCGCTACCTCGTCTTCCTACAGGGCCCAGCAGCCATTGGGCCAGAGAGCAGCTCCCTCTTCACACTGGGACAGAACCCAGGAGTCTGGACTCCTAGCCCCCTGCTCCAACCACTGGACCCCACTCCCCTCCCAGACCCACAGGGAGAACCCAGGAGTCTGGGACCCTGCACCCACAGAACTCAGTAGACAGGAAGGAGGGTTTGTTTTGTTGATATTAACATAATTTCTATGATGCGATTACATGGAGGTCCCGTTGCGCCGGGCGCCGCCCAGACACACAGCAACCGAGACTGGGGCTCCATCGCGCCAGGCGCCGCCCAGACACACAGCAACCGAGACTGGGGCCCCATCGCGCCGGGCGCTGCCCAGACACACAGG
>ML677403.1:556225-566366 GCA_007922305.1 Dermatemys mawii
GCCAGTAACACAGAGGTTTATTAGATGACAGGAACATGATCTAACACAGAGCTTGTAGGTACAGAGACCAGGACCCCTCAGCCGGGTCCATTCTGGGGGAGCCAGACACCCTGTCTGCCCTTCACTGCATGTCCCCAGCCAGCTCCAGACTGAAACTCCCTCTCCAGCCCCGCATGCCCCACCCCTTTTCCTTTGTCTCTTTCCCAGGCCAGGAGGTCGCCTGATCCCTTTGTTCTCAACACTTCCAGCCAACACCTCATGGGGCCTGGGGGGAGGAGCCCAGGCCCTCAGTTGCCCGGAGGCAGGGCCTTGGCCATTCCTCTCCACTGCTCCTTTGCTCTGCAACAATCTCAGTCCCTAGAGCAGTGGTTCTCAAACTTTTGAGAACCGCGACCCATTTTTCCTTCCTCGGCTGCCGCGGTGGATCCTTGTATATCCGCCGAAAAGCTGCTGACTGCAGAAGTAATTCATTCGGTGGCTTTTAAGCGGCGCCAGGTCGCGACCCCCAGTGTGAGAAACCCTGCCCTAGAGACTTAAGAAATGCACAGGGGGAAACTGAGGCACTCACACAGTATCTAGAGAGAACATTAAGAATATTCCCACTCCGTCACAGGGGGCATAATGGGACATGGGGGGCTGTGGGAAGTTGGAAGGGCTGTGGAAGGCATAAGGGGCTGGGGGTGGTTGTGGGTGGTATTGGGGGGCTGTGGGATGTGGAGCAGTTGTGGGGGGCTGGCTCAGGCTTGGGTCCCCCATGGCGGATGCCAGCAGGATGCCTTGGGGTAACCCCTCGGGCTCCGTTCCCCCCTGGGGTGGGCCCCCCAAGCCTCTTGCTCCAGGTTTGGGGTTGGGGGGCGACCCGTGCCCACGTCTCATGGATGCTGCTCTCTCCGCAGGGGATCCAGGGGGAGCCGGGCCCCCCTGGGCAGCAGGGGACCCCGGGACCCCAGGTATGTCCACCGCCTGCATGGGGCCGGATCGCTCTCCCTGCCCCCCTTCTCTAATAGCGGGGCTGGTCGTCCAGTGCACCCCACCAGCCAGTCCCACTGGGGGTGGGGCCAGAGATGGGGGTCCTGACCTGGTGGATGGGGCCATTGCAGGGGGGATCTTGGGTCTGGGGTGGCACATGTGTTGGGGTGGGGCCAGGGTAGGGGCTGGGGGCTGGGTCTGAGGTAGGGGTGCGGGTTTGGAGGGTGGGGATACTGCGGGGGTTGGGGTGGGGGGCCTGGGCCCCAGGGTGTAGGGGGGGGGCCATACACTGTCCCCCTGTGACCCGTCTCCGTTCTCTCCACCAGGGCCTGCCTGGCCCGCAGGGGCCTGTCGGGATGCCGGGGGAGAAGGTGAGAGTGGGGAGGCCGTGGGGCTGCTCTGGGGCAGGTGTGGGGCTGGGGTGGGGGCTGGGCACTGGGCTTCCTGCGACCCCCAGCTGGTCCCACTGCAGGGTCGGGGGCATGGAGTGATGGCTCTGTGGGGAGCCCATTGTGGGGCTGGGGTGGGGGGCCAGGGCTGCCCCACGGCCAGGCCCCCCCAGCCGCTGTGAGGTGGGTGCCCCTGTGATGTGTCCTTCCTCTGCGCAGGGCCCGCCAGGGAAGCGGGGGACGCAGGGCGTAGCTGGCGCTGACGGACCCCCCGTAAGTATTGGGGGCGCTGGGCTCTGTGGGGCAGGAGGAGGCCGAGGGACTGGGGGGCCCAGGCACCAGGCTGGGCTTTGCCCGGCACATCCCCCACCCCAGGCACAAACACACAGACCCCAGCACGTCCCCGCTGGGAACCCCCGCAGCATCCCACCCCGGGAAGCCCCCCCACAATCCCTCCCCAGGCACAAACACGCAGACCCCAACGTACCCCCCCCAGGCACAAACACACAGACCCCAGCACGTCCCCACTGGGAACCCCCCCCCGCAGTCCCTCCCCAGGCACAAACACACAGACCCCAGCAAGTCCCCCGCTGGGCAAACCCCCCCTCCAGCATGTCCCATCCCCCCCGGGAACCCCCCTATCCCCTGCAGCCAGAGAGCTCGATAGGGGCTGGGGGGCCAGTGGGGGCCCCGGATCCCAGCCTGGCGCTAACCCCCCCCATGTCTCTGGTGCTTCCTTGCAGGGTCACCCGGGCCGAGAGGGGCCGGCGGGGGAGAAGGGGCTCCAGGTACAGAGCCCCCCGGGCCAGGGCTGCCCCCCATCAGGGGCAGGTGGGGAGCAGGCGCGGGACAGGGAGGGGCACCGAGCAGCCCCACGGCCCGCGGGGACGGTGCCTTTTGGGGGCAGGACCCATGAGCCCAAGAGAGGCCGTGCGGGGGTGGAGTCTGTGCGGGGGTCATGCTGGAAGTGGGGCCTGTGGGTTGGGGCCTGTGGGTGGATTGTTTCTGTGGGGGCGGAGCCCATGGGGGGGGTTGTGTGAGGGTTGGGGCCTGTGGGGGGGGTTGTTTCCGTGGAGGCGGGGCCCATGGGGGGGTCTTGCAGGGGTTGGGGCCCATGGAGGTCGTTTCCTTGGGGGCGGGGCCTATGGGGGGCAGGGCCCATGTAGCCCATGGGGGGTCGTGCGGGGGTTGGGGCCCGTGGGGGGGGGTTTGTTTCCGTGGGGGCGGGGCCCATGGGGGCAGGGCTCGGGTGTCTGACCCTCTCTCTCCCTAGGGCCCAGCTGGCGCTGTGGGACCCGTTGGCTACCCAGGCCCCCGCGGGGTTAAGGTGGGAACCGCCCCCAATGCTCAGCTGTGCCCCCCGTGAAGGGCCCCTCCCCCCGACACACCACCCACATGCCCCGGGGCCTTCCCCCTTTACTCCCCACATCTGTCCCCCCGTTACCTCCCCCCATGTGCCCCGGGGCCTCCAGCCTGACAGTGGCAGGGGGGTGCTGGCTGGGTCCCCTCCCCCCAGGGCTGGAGTCCCCCCAGCCCCTGCACTCTGAGTCCAATGCTTCCCCCCCACAGTGTTCGGGGCCCAGAGTCCTGCTCTGACGACCCCCCCGTGTCTCTGCAGGGGGCCTTCGGTGCCCGTGGACTGAAGGGGAGCAAAGGGGAGAAGGTAAGGACGGAGCGGGGGGCAGGAGGAGACAGAGCGGGGGGGGCGGCACCAGCTGGGACCTACCAGGTGACAAGGTGAAGCAAAATGTCTTACTGTGGGAGTGGGGCCTGCGAGGGGGAACATGGGCTGGGGCTGGGAGAGCAGGTGGCTGTGGGTCGGGAGTGAGGGGCACCGGCAGAGCTGGGGGGGCAGGGCTGGGATAATAGGGGCTGCGGGTCAGGAGTGAGGGGCACCGGCAGAGCTGGGAGTGGGGTGCTGGACGTCCCCTATGTTTGTCGTTCAGGGGGCCGAGCCCCCAGTTCTCTCCAAGGTGCGGACCCCCCACCGCATTTCACCTGACCCGTGTCTCTGTCCAGGGAGAAGACGGATTCCCTGGCTTCAAGGGTGACATGGGCCACAAGGGCGACAGGGTGAGTGGGACCCCTCCCGGCGGTGGGTTGGGGTGAGCGGGGCCCCTCCTGGGGGGAAAAGGGGGGGTTGACGGCACATTTCACCACAAATTGTGGGCCATTTCCTGTTGGCTGGGCCTGGCAGAGCTGGGCAGTAGGGCAGGGACATGGGGGAGGGGGTTGGGCTCAGGATGTGGGGCGGGGGCAGGGCTCGGGGGGCAGAAGGGGGGCTCTGGGCCCGGGGGTGAAGGGGGCGGCACAGGGACAGCCCCAGCCCTGAATGCCACGCTATCCCGCGCCGGGGGGGGGTGTCTCTCTCTCTGTTGCAGGGCAACGTGGGGCTGCTGGGGCCGCGGGGGGAGGACGGCCCTGAGGGGCTGAAGGGCCAGCTGGGCCCCGTGGGGGAGGCGGGCGCCTCCGGCCCAGCGGGGGAGAAGGTGAGTGTCCCCACATCCCCTGCCCCCCGTCTGGCTCGGGGCCCTCCCTGACCCCAAGCTCTGCTCTCTCTCCCTGCAGGGCAAGCTGGGCGTGCCAGGCCTGCCGGGCTACCCCGGGCGCCAGGGCCCCAAGGTAAGTGGGGGGCAGGAGTCTGGGGCCTCAGAGCCCGCGGCATCCTGGGAGGGGGGCACCGGTCCCAGGCTTCACCCCCTAACTCCTGTTCTCTCCCTCAGGGCTCATCCGGTTTCCCAGGCCCCCTGGGGCTCACTGGGGAGAAAGGAAAGCGGGTGAGTGAGCCGGGCCCCTGCCCCACACGCAGCGCCTGCCCCACGCGCCCTGGGGACACTGAGGCACTGGCCTGAGGCCATACAGGGAGTGAGTAGCAGGGCCGGGGATGAAGTCTGGAGCCCTGAGTCCCAGACCCATGGGCCCTACGTTCGGCGAGCCGCCCTGGCCCCCCCGGCCAGCGGGCACTTGGAGAGACGCGTCTCACGTGCTGGGTCCCGGCGTGTGAGCTGGGGCGTGTCACGGACCAGGGGATGGAAGAGTCTCGGGGAGGCCCCGTCCCTGAGCCAGGCTCCCGAGTCCCTCCCGCCACAGCTCTGGGCCTGCAGGCCCCTGGGATCCCTGGGAGCTCCGGGCAGCAGGGCCCAGGGAGACTCGTCTGGGGCAGGGACTCCCCCGACCCCGTCACCCTGTGGGCCGTCCACACCAGGGAAACTGAGGCACCCGCCGGCCTGATATAAATATTCCCAGGTGGTCACAGGCGGCAGCGGGCTCTGGGTGCCGGTCCTTCAACATGTGCGGTGCCCACACGCGTGGGGCAGGCGGCGTGTGTGGGCCAGGCAGCGTGGGGCCCGTGGGCCAGGCAGCGTGGGGCCCGTGGGGCAGGCGGCGTGTGCGGGGCAGGCAGCCTGTGTGGGGCGTGCGGCCTGTGGGGCAGGCACCGTCACGCACGGTGTTTCACCCACGCTAACGTTTTGTTCTCCCCTCGCAGGGCAAGGCCGGGCAAGCCGGGCAGGCGGGACAGCGGGGACCTCCGGTGAGCGGCCCCCCCAGATCCGCCCGGCCCCCCACAGCGCCAGGGGGCTGGATCCATCCCCCAGTGACAGCCCCCATGTTCCATAACTACCAGCCCTGACGCCCCCCAAGCTCCAGTGACTGGCCGAGCCCTTTAGCCCCCACGTCCCACAGTGACCTGCCCCAGCTGGGCCCCAGAGCCCCCCTCGACATACCCCAGTGACCTGCCCCAGAGCTCCCCCAGTCAGCGCTGAGCAGACCCCAGTGCCCCCCCGCTCACCCCTCTCTCCTCTCTCTGCCCAGGGCCTGCCAGGGGATCGAGGCCAGACGGGGCCGACGGGGAAGCCGGGCCCGAAGGTACCTCAGGCTCTGTCTGCGCGGCACCGGCCTCCTCTACCCACCCCTGCTCCATCCGTCCGTCCATGCACCCACCGGGTATTAGCCAGACCCCCCGGGCCCAACCTTGGCCCCCCCGTGGGTACAACACCCTGGCCCCACACCATGGGGCACTGGGAATCCAGCCCAGCTCCCTGCCGTTACCCCATTGACCTCTGCCTCCCATACCTGGTGCCCCCCCCAGTGCCCTCACCTGGCACCCCTGACATGCACCCCCCCGCATGATCCCTGCCCCATCCCCATCCCCTCCCCGGCGCCCGTTCCCGCTGCCCTGGGGGGCTGTGCCCTTCTCTGGGGCGGGGCCTCCTCCCCTCAGCCTGGTTCTCTGTCCCCAGGGTGATGCCGGCCACGACGGGGCCCCTGGAGCCGCAGGGGAGAGGGTGAGTCCAAGTGGGGACCCCACGGGCTGGTCAGTGTCTGGGGGCTTGGGGGAGATGCCCCACCGACCCTCTGCCTGCGGAGGGTGCGGGGGACACAGCCACGCAGGGGGAGCAGGGCCTCTGTGCAGCTCAGGAGAAGGGAGGTACAGGGGCCCTGGGGGGCTCAGGGGAGGGGCATGGGGTCCTGGAGAGGTAGAGGAGGGGAATCCAGGGACCCTGGGAGGCTCAGGGGAAGGTGGAGGGAGAGGAATTGAAGGGGGTCTGGATGCTGCCCCCCTTGTGCTCACAGCTCTTCTGCTTTACCAGGGCCCCCAGGGGCCACAGGGCCCCAACGGTTTCCGAGGCCTGAAGGGGCCGCCCGTAAGTACAACTCCCCCCCCACCCGCCCCGGTGCAGGGGGCTATGGGCTGCCTGGGCTGGGACCCCTGCCCCGCTGCTGGCTATGGGGACCTCTTACAGAGAACGAACCCTCCTGGGGGTCCCTCCTGCAGGGCTGGGGGTCAGGGAGGCCATTATGGGAGGAGCTGCGTGGCACATGGGGCAGACCTGGCGGGGCTCCGGCCGGTTGGTATATGGAGGACTGGGGGGGAGGCATGTGGGGTGGGACCGGAGGGGGGAAAATGTGTGGGGTGGGACCGGGAGTAGAGGTGTGTGGGGCTGGACCGGGGGGAGGCATGTGGGGTGGGACCGGGGATGGGGGGATCTGACCAGTTGCCTCCCGCAGCCCCTGACTCTGCGCCTTGGCAGGGCCCCGCCGGGAAGGACGGGTCACCCGGACACCCAGGACAGCGTGGGGAGCCGGTGAGTGGCCCCCCGACCCCGCTGTCCGCCCCCCGTATCCCTGTCGGTCCCCCACACCCCTGTCACCCCCTGTCCCGGAATCCCCGGGGCGATGCTCTGAACTGCTCCCTATGAAGCCAGTCAGGACTCTGGGGGGAAGCTGCTTCTCCGTAAACAGCCTGTCTCCAGGGCTAGGAGCTTCACAGCTTCCACCTTCCTGGGTCTGACCTCGGAGCATTCGGCCCCTTCTGCCCCTCCGTGCGCTTCCCCCAGCGAGCCCAGCCAGGCAGGGTCCTGGGGGAGCCCGTGGGTCTGCACCCCAACTCCACAGTCAGACGTGACTCTCAGCCAGCCAGTAACACAGAGGTTTATTAGATGACAGGAACACGATCTAACGCAGACCATGCAGCGAACGTGACCCCTCAGCTGGATCCATTTTGGGGGACCAGGGAGGCCGGACCCTCCTGCCCTTCCCCAGCCAGCTCTAGACTGAAACTCACTCTCCAGCCCCTCCTCCTCCTTTCCTTTGTCTCTTTTGGGGACAGGAGGTCACCTGATCCCTTTGTTCTCACCTCCCAGCTAACACCTTACAAGGGGGGAGGCCCTTCCCGGCCCTGGGCCAGCATTTGCCTGGAGACAGGACATTGGCCAATGTCAGCCCTTATCCCACCCGCTAGAGACACTTAAGACATGCACAGGGGAAACTGAGGCACTCACACAGTATCCAGAGAGACCATTCCCATTCCGTCACATCCCCCCAGTGGGGCCCGGCTGCAGGGGCTGCCCAGTGCTGATCCCTCCTCTCTCCACAGGGATTCCATGGCAAGACGGGCCCCCCCGGCCCCACGGGAGTGGTGGGACCCCAGGTGAGTGGGCCCCGCATCCCCTGGCCCTGCCTGCCCAGACCCCACGTCCCCTGGCCCCACACCTGCTCTGGCCCCATGTCCCATGGCTGCCCCGGCCCCATGCCCTTGGGACGTCTCCCTGTCGATGGCTTCTGATCACCCCATCCCTCCCGCGGCTCTTTCCACACGGGGCTGTCACGGCGCTGCCTGGGGCGTCTGCTGCAGGTTCAACAGCCCCCCCAGCTGCTGTGGGGGTGGGGCCGCCCCCATTGGATCCAGCCCTCCCTGCCCCTCACTGTTCTCTGCCCCTCAGGGTAACTCAGGCGAGACGGGCCCCATTGGAGAGCGGGGGCATCCGGGCCCCCCAGGCTCCCCTGGGGAGCAGGGGCTGCCGGGGGCTGCCGGCCGGGAAGGGGCTAAGGTAAGTGCCCTGCTGGGTGGGGGGCGGATCCCTGCATGGAGCCGGGGTTGGGGGAGCACGGGCTTGATGCACATGCACCCCTCAAGCAGACCTGACCAGGCTGGGAGCCCGGACGCCTGGGTTCTCTGCCTGGCTCTGGGCGGGGGCAGGGGGGTGCGATGCTCTGGAACGGTTCTGTATGGAGCCAGCCAGGTCTGGGGTGGTGCAGCTCCCCACCAGGGCAAGGAGCCTCCGTAGCCACGTCCTCTGGTCTGTCCTTGGCCCGTTCACACCTGGGGGGAGCCAGAGCCCCCCCCCCCGCCCCCCACAGCCAGCCGACAGGAACAGCGTAGACCAGAGCTCAGGGACCTTGTGGGGGGACCCTGGGCCAGACGTCGCCGAGTCCCCAATAGCTGATGGCCCAGATCCAGCCACCTGCCCCTCCACCCACCGACACACACCTGGTGCTACTTCTCCTGGGCTTTGTCTCACCTCCCAGGGCAAAGTGACACCTGGTCGCCTCCCCCCTGCTGGGCACCGTCCATCACAGGTGTGCTGGCAGCTGGAGCCGCCTCCTCTGCCCCCAAGGCTCCCAGCAAAGTCACACACCCAATTCCCACCCTGTGGGCGCTGGTACAATACACAGGGAAACTGAGGCACACACCATTGTGATGGGGCTGTTCTTGGTGGGATGCATCTGAGAGCGTCAAGTCAGGACAAATTGCTCCAAACAGGACATTTACAGTCCAAAGCTGGGGTTTCTCCACCCTAAAGGCAAACCAAACCAGCCAAAGATTTTGGTTTCGCCCCACTGGCTAGTCACAAGTCACACAAGCAATTCCCTTAGACACTGCAGCTTCCCAGTACCAGCACCAGCAGCCACCTGTCCTGGGGACAAATGGTTATGAAAACCAATACCCCAATAAAATAAAACGGTTCCTCCCAATTCCAAAGAATCAGGCCCCAGACCCAGGTCAATATACAAATCAGATCTTACCCACAAATCACGCTGTAGCCAATCCTTTAGAATCTAAAATCTAAAGGTTTATCATACAATGAAAAAGATCTAGGTGAGGGTTAGAAATGGTTAAAGAAAATCAAATACATGCAGTAATGGCTTGCATCAGTTGTAGAATAACTGCAGGTTCACATCAAAGTCTCTGGAATACATTCCCTGGAGGAATGGATCATCAATCCTTTGGCCAGAATTCCTCCAGAGTAAGAATGACAGACTGAAGACAAAATGGAGGTCCCTTTCCCAGGTTGATATAAACTTCCTCTTGTGGGTGGAGACCAGCTCCTTCTTGCTATGCAGAGTCCAGCTGTACTATGGAGTTTCAGAGCCATGTGGTCCAGTTACATGACTCTCCAAGATTCAGCTCCTGACCAGCCAGGCCACATTCCTGGGGAAGCTCGGGTGTGGACGGGCATCTACAAAGTTCATTGTGTAGCTGATAGTCCTTAATGGGCCATCAAGCATGGTAAGCCCAGCTAACCCCAAGGATTCTGAAAATGTCCCCAACAGCCTAGCCCAATATTTGGAAAAACAGACAGTACAGAGCCAATATTCATAACTTCCTCTACAAAATTGATACACACATACAGATAGCATAATCATAACCAGCAGATCATAACCTGGTCGTAGACACCTTATATAACCCCCTTTACCTAATATTTGGTGCCCCTACAGGACCTTGGTTGCACCAATGACCTATATGATCCCAAGAATCAGAGGGGTAGCCGTGTTAGTCTGGGATTGCAGAAGTGACAAAGAGACCTGTGGCACCTTAAAGACTCACTGAATTAGGACTCTTTGTTGCTTCTATATGATCCCAGATAATTTCAGTAACGTGACCACCGTATTCATGCAAAACAGC
Organism: Dermatemys mawii; assembly: GCA_007922305.1. NCBI lineage: Eukaryota > Metazoa > Chordata > Testudines > Dermatemydidae > Dermatemys > Dermatemys mawii. The sequence continues at coordinate 565,772 of ML677403.1, forward strand.
AAGACTCACACAGGCTTGAGTACAACATCATAAGGAGGAAAAACCCGCTTTGTCACAGTGTGGCCTATTGGTTAGAGAGGGGGTGGGCGGGGAGCCCGGACTCCTAGGTCCTCCCCACAGCTCTGCCCGGGGAGGCTGCATGCCTGGGGCAGAGAGGAATGGGGTTTAAGGCCAGGAGGACCTACTGGGATCATCCCGTCCTGCCTGCTGTGCCCCGGCCCTAGGACGGTCCTCACTGGTGCCTGTTTGTGCTGGAGAGGGTCTCAGAACCCCCTGTAGACGCAGAGTGGCCATGCGAGGCTATGGGGTTTGATTCGTCCTGGGGTCCAAGGCAATGTGGACAGGGAAGAAATCCATGCGTTAGGGGGTAGATTTCGCCCTGTGGCCTCGTCCTCTGGTGCCGCTGAGTGGGTTTCCCAAGGGGGTCCTGACAGACCCAACTCCGCAGTCAGACGTGACTCTCAGCCAGTCGGGGAAATGGGGGTTATTAGCCGACAGGAACACGGCATAGGGCAGAGCTTGTTAGCACAGAAATCAGGGACCTTCAGCCAAGTCCATCCTGGGAGTCCTAGGCCAGACGCCCTGGACCCCCCCC
>ML677403.1:614675-625736 GCA_007922305.1 Dermatemys mawii
CGTGTGAGCTGAGTGTGCATGCGTGTGAGCTGTGTGAGCTGCGTGTGAGCTGAGTGTGCATGCGTGTGAGCTGTGTGAGCTGCGTGTGAGCTGAGTGTGCATGCGTGTGAGCCACGTGTGCTCTATGTCCCGTGGGCCCCTGCTGATGGCGGTGCCGCTCCTCACAGGCGGGACACACTGGCCCGTGGACCAGCACACGGACCGTGCTCTGTACACCATCGAAGCCACGGCTTATGGCCTCCTGCAGAAGCTGGCCCTGCGGCGCTTTGCGGAGACCCATCCCATCGCGCGGTGGCTGGTCGAGAGCCGGGGCTTTGGCGGGGGGTATGACAGCACCCAGGTGAGAGCTGGCGCAGGCGGGGGGGGGTCATGCGTGGGCCTGGGCATGGCCAGCCTCCGTCCCGCCCCACATCGGGGTCCCTCCAGCAGCTTCGGGGGCTTGGCTCCCAGCTGCTGGCCGGTCAGTGCCCTGCTGGGGTCATGGCACACAGAGCCACTGGATGAAAACGTGGATCCGCCAGCTGGGAGGCCACCATGTGCCAAGGGCCTAGTGCCCGAGAACATGCAGGAACCCAAACCAGAGAGAGACAAAGCAGGCTGCTCCCTCCACGACCCCCCACCCCGCCATCTGGCAAGAGAACACCCCCTCCGTGCACCACAAGCCTGCGCCCACCAGCCCCGGACCCAGGGGTCTCCACTGGGGTGACTCGTGCCATGTCGCGAGCAGTCCCTGGGGGAGGGGGAGGGGACATGCTGGCCGGGGGGGGGGGGCGGAGATCCCGGCAGGCCCTGTCCCCGCTGCGCCTTGGGGTGGTGACGGGAGGGAGCCAGTCTCGGTGTGTCCAGCCAGCAGCTTCTCCTGCCCTGCCTGGGGGCACTCGTGGGGCCAGCGCCCCTCAATGCCCCTCGTCTGGGCCAGACCTTTCCCAGCGCAGCCCCCCCGCCCCCACTGCCCGGCCCCGGCTGCCAGCCTCTGCCTCCTCCCCAGACCACGGTGATCGGCATGCAGGCCCTGGCGCAGTACCGGGCCGCCATCCCCCGCGAGAAGGTCGACCTGGAGGTGCGGGTCAGCGCGCCCACCCGCAACCTGGCCGAGGTGTGGCACATGGACACCAGCAACGCCTACCTGCAGCGCTCCAACTCCAAAAAGGTCAGCCCCGCCCACTGCCTTCAGACTCCGCCCCCTGCCCTCAATCCCCGCCCTCTGGCCCCACCCCCTGCCCTCGAGCCCTGCACGAGCATTCAGCCCTGCCCCATCCTCAATCTCCGCCCACTGCCTGCAGACCCCGCCCCCTGTCCTTGATCTCTGCCCCATGCCCTCAGGCCCCGCCCCTGACATGCAGCCCCACCCCCTGTCCCCCAGGCCCCATCCACTGCCCTCAGGCCCCTGTCCTTGATCTTTGCCCCCCTCCCCTTGGGTCCTGCCCCCTGCCCACAGGCCCTGCTCCCAGCATGCAGCCCCGCCTCCTGCTCTCAGGCCCCGCCCCCTGCCCTCAAATCCCTGCCCCTGGCACACAGCCCACCCCCCTGGCACATAGCCGCCCCACCACCCTCAGGCCCAGCCCTATGGACCCCAGCCGCCAATCCCCACTCTTGGGCTCCACCCACTGGTCTGCAGCCACGCCCACCCCCTGGGGAGACCCCTGGCGTCTAGGGCAGAGCTCCCACCCTGCACTCCATGGCTAGGGTAGGGCGGCTGCTGGCTCTGGGGTGCTGCACAGCCCGGCACCCCTCAGCATCTCCCTCCCTTCCCCCGCAGTTCTACGCCCAGGAAGCTTTGAACATCACCGCCTGCGGGACGGGCACCGGCACGGTGACAGTGAGTGCCAGGCCGGGGGATCACCCCCAGCTCCTGGGGAACACAGGACCAGGGCTGTGCCCATCAGTGGGCTGGACTAGAGAGGAGCAGGGGCCAGGATGCCTGGGTTCTCTTCCAGGCTCTGGGAAGGGAGTGGGGTCTAGTGGTTACAGCATGGGGCAGGGGCTGGAAGCCAGGACTCCTGGGTTCTCTCCTGAGCTCTGTGAGGGGAGTGGGGTCTAGTGGTTGGGCGTAGGGTGGCTGGGAGCCAGGACTCCTGGGTTCTCTCCTTGGCTCTGGGAGGGGAGTGGGGTCTAGTGGTTACAGCGAGGGGGTGGGACCCAGGACTCGGAGCTCCGCTCCTGATGCCATCCCCACCTCGCTGTGCCCACTCAGCTCAGGCTCTCGGCTTCCTTCCCAGCTCCTGACTGTGTACCACACGCTGCCGCCGGCCCACGATCACGAGTGCGAGGCCTTCCGGCTGACGGTCACTGTGGAGGACGTCCCTGAAGGTAGGGCGGGGCGAGTCCTGGGCTGACAGAAACGGGGCCCCTTCGCCTGGGGTGGGGGGAGGAGACGTCTCCTGGGGCCCAGCCCCATAGCGGAGCCCTGCCCTAACCCTGCCCTTTGGGTTCGCAGGGAAGAAGAAGCTCGAATACATCGACACCTTCCTGCTCCGGCTCCAGGCCAGGTAATGCCCCGGCCCTGGCGAGGGCAGAGCCGGGGCTCCGGGCTGGGGCAGGGCGGCTGAGTCTGGGGCAGTGCACGGGGCAGGGGACTTGCGCCAGGGTCCCTGCTGGGTACGGCACGTAGGGGTACAGGCCGCTGCCTTCACTACCCTCAGCACTGCCCAGCAGGGCTGGGAATCAGCACCAGCCGCCTCCACTTCTAGAGACCCGTCTCCCCCACCGTGAGTCCGGCCCCCCGGGTCCCTCCCTCTGCTTCACAGCCCTGGATGGAGAACATGGAGCTGAGAAAGGCAGGGTGTGCCCCTCCAGCCCTGCCCCTTCCCTGTGCCCCATGGGGCCCTGCCCCGCCAGCCCTGCCCCTTCCCTGTGCCCCATGGGGCCCCTCCAGCCCTGCGCCCCATGGGGCCCCCTCCAGCCCTGCCCCTTCCCTGTGCCCCATGGGGCCCCTCCAGCCTTGCCTCTTCCCTGTGCCCTGCCCTTTCTCTGTGCCCGGCAGCTGAAGGCCGCTGTCTGCTCCCTAGGTCCCTGGGGCTGCGGGACGCCACCATGACCATCATCGAGATCTCCTTGCTGACGGGCTTCGAGCCCGACCTGGGCGATCTCAAACAGGTGACTGGGGGTAGCAGGCTGGCCCGAGGCTCCAGGGCCCATGGCGCGAGGGTTGCCGGTCCTGAGCCTGACTCTCTGTGAGGCTGCCATTGGGCTCAGCCAGGCTAGACCCCGCTGGGGGGAAGCCAGCATGCGGCTGAGACGTCTGCCCCTTGCCGGCCCCATGCGTGGCCCTGTTAGCCCTGAGGGGCCGAGCCGGGTCTTTGCAGTGCCCACCCCAAGGCTCTGCCAGGGACGGGGTGGAGACGGGGACAGCCCCACAGTCCCTGCTCAGCCGTGTCTGCCGGCCCCACAGCTCACCAACAGCGTGGAGCAGTACATCTTCCTCTTCGAGACCAAGACCGCGCTTAGCAACAACTCCATCGTCCTCTACTTCAGCCAGGTGAGAGGCCCGCGGAGCTCAGGCCAGCCCAGACCGAGCCCCGGAGCTGCCCCAAGGGGGTCGGTCAGACCCTGGCCATGTCCTGCCCAGGCCGCAGCCCCGCTGGGCAGCGATTCATTTCCCCGTGGGCGTTTCCTGCCCCCCATCGCTGCCCGGGGAGGGGGCTCACCGCACCTGGGCACCGAGGCGGGTCTGGCCTGGCGCTGGGGGATCAAAGCCCAGCACCCGCTGCCCTCAGCAGGGCAGGACGGGGCCTGGGTCTGTCAGTGGGGGCGCCCAGGGGGGCAGGGACATGCAGAGGTCTGTCCATGACACCCCCACATCTGGGGCACAAGGGGACCAGTTATCCCCCAGCGGCTGCCCTGGGGCCGGGCCAGGGGCCGGGCTAGACGGGCCCCAGGCTGAGCTGGCCGCTCTGTTCGGGTGCACTGCAGATTTCCAACCAGACGGACGTGGAGGTCGGTTTCCGGATTCACCAGCGCCTGGAGCTGGGCCTACTGCAGCCCGCCGTGGCGACTGTCTATGAGTATTACGAGCCCGGTGAGTCGCTGCCGTGGGGCTCCGGGCAGAGGCGCCGGCCAGGCCTTTCCGGCAGGCACGGGGGTGTGGGGGAAACTGACAGTGCCGGGAAGGCCCCAGGCAGCGTTGGGGCCCCGGGTGGCTGCCAGTGGGATGCTCTGGGGGAGGGAAGGGACACAGGCTCGGGGCCAGTAGCTGGCCCAGGAACCTGCCCCTCAGAGTCGCGCTTTGCAAACCTGCCCTTGGTTCGGGTGCCTGCCAGGGCGACTCCGGCCCCGAACGTGGGCCTGAGCGCGGGAGGTCTGGGACTGAGGGGCCGGATTTGCCGTGATGCCCAGGCTGTGCCGCCCCCAGGATCCCCTCCCTGCTCAGCGGGGCTGGCGCAGGGCTGGGGGGGTCTCTGGCTTCTTTCTCCCTGCGCGGGTGGAAGCCAAGGGGGCGAGGGGCACAGAGCCAAAGCCCTGCCCTGGACCCAGGTGGAGCAGCTGCACACAGGCTGGACGGATGCGGGGGACCCCTGGCTGCAGGAGGGGTGACCACAGGTTCTGGCTCCAGGCCGGCACGTGAGAGAGAGTTGAGTCTGTGACGGTGCTGTTCCTGGTGGGACCCAACTGAGAGTGCCAAGAGAGGACAAATTGCCCAAAGCTGGGGTTTCTCCGCCTCTAAGGCACCAAACCAACCAAACAGAAGACTTTGGTTTCGCCCCACTGGCTAGTCACAAGTCACACAAGCAATTCCCTTAGACACCCCAGTTCCCCAGTATCACCACCAGCAGCCACCTGTCCTGGGGATGAATGGTTATGAAAACCAATACCCCAAATAAAGAAAACAGTTCTTCCCAATTCCAAAGAATCAGGCCCCAGACCCAGGTCAATATACAAATCAGATCTTACCCACAAATCACACTGTTGCCAATCCTTTAGAATCTAAAGGTTTATTATACAAGGAAAAAGATCTAGGTGAGGGTTAGAAATGGTTAAAAGGAATCAAATACATGCAGTAATGGCACAATTCTTGGTTCAGGTTTGCATCAGTGGTGGAATAAACTGCAGGTTCAAACCAAACTCTCTGGAGAACAAACATCCCCAGCTGGGATGGGTCCTTCAGTCCTTTGTTCCAAGCTCCCATTTGTAGCAAAGTCCCATCCAGAGGTAGGAGCAGGGCTGGAGACTGAAGACAAGATGGAGGGGCTGCAGCAGCTTTATTTATAGTTTCCCCAGGTTCAAGAACCGCTTTGTTCCTGCTGTGAAAAGTCCAGCCCCATGGAGTTCTGGAGTCCCGTGGGCACGTCACATGACCATGCATGACTCAGGATTCACAGGTGGCGGCCATTACCCACCGTCTCTTGCATGTTCCTTGCTAGACTTTCCAAGCTCCCAGCGAGTCCATTGTGTAGCTGATGGTTCTTGATGGGCCATCGAGCCGGCTAAGCAAAGCTGACACCAAGTGGTCTGGAATTTCACCCAGAAGCAGAGCACAATAGTTGAAAAGACAGACAGTACAGAGCCAATATCCATAACTTCAACTACAAAAATGATCCACACATACCAATGGCATAGTCATAATCAGCAAATCATCACCTGGTCGTAGACACCTTATATAACCCCCTTTACATAAGATTTGGTGCCCCTACAGGACCTTGGTTGCACCAATGATCTATATGATCCCAGATAATTTCAGTAACATAACAGAGTCAAATTCCGCGCCCCAGGTCTTGGCCAGCCCGGAGAGCGGCACCGACCCCACTGGGGGGGCTGAGGGCCTGGGGTGACATTTGGGCGGGGGGTGCTAGGTGGGTGCCTGGGTGCCCTGTGCCATGAGGAATGGACGGACGTGGAGCAGCGGGGGCGGGGGGCGGTGTCCGGTGGTAGGAGTTGCCCCTCAGCAGCCGGCCTGTGGAGAACACAGCCTGGGTCTCTTCCCCCCCAGCCCGGAGATGCAGCCGCTTCTACAACCTGCCAAGCCAGAGCGGGCAGCTGCAGAAGATCTGCCAGGAGCAGGTGTGCAGATGCGCCCAAGGTAAACCCTGCGCCCGGCTCGGTGCATCGCCAGCTCCTCGCTGCCCAGCCCAGGGTGACGCGCTGCTCGCGGCACGGCCGCACGGGAGGGGGACGCTGGTGCTGGGCGTTAGAGACGGGCCACGTCGCCGTCCCCTGCCAGCAAGCGCCAGGCTCACCCCTCCCCGCAGAGTCACCCACCCCCGGGACCCGGTTCATCACCTGCCCCAGGCCCAGGCTTGTCACCCGCTGCCCAGGCCACCCGTGCGGCAGAGAATTCATTTGGGGCTGTGCCCTCGTCAGAGCAGGGCCCAGAAAGGCACCGGCTGAGCCGGCCCCGGAGCCCCAGGTCCCCTCAGTGTCTGCTGGGCTTCGGACCAAGACCTGGGCCGCTCTGACCACGTCCCTGGGAGCTACTGGCCAGGCCGGGACCCCCCCGTGCCTCTGACCTCTCCCCTTTCCGTGCCCTCAGACAACTGCCTCCAGCTGACCCCTCCACGTGGCCTGACGGACGATATGCTCTACGACAAAGCCTGCGACGCCGGCGTGGACTATGGTGAGCCCTGGGGGCAGCTGTGGGGGAGGCAGGAGGGCTCCTGAGGGGGCTGGGGGCTCCCAGCACTACCCTGGGGCACGTTTCCCAGGGGTCACGGACGCCCAGGACTCGTGAGGTCTCCCGGCTCCATGCAGTCCCTTGGGGCATCCCCCTTTGGTGCGACAGCTCTTCTCGGGGGTCCACTCTCAGGAGGTCCAGCCCCTCCTCCTCTCTGAGCTGTGGGCCCCTCAGGGAGTCCCCTCGCCTGGGACCCCCAGGGCCTCCACCCCCAGAGGGGACGATGCCTCCCCCTCCCCACACCTGTTCTCTCAGCCAGCATCACACAGGAGGTTTGTTGAGCATTGAACCCAGCACAGGAAACTCTATGGACCCTCAGGCCTGGCCCCCCTCAGCCCAGCACATCTCAGTCTCCCTGCACGCAGAGGGGCTCTGCTTGCCCCCCCTCTCCAGCCCACAGCCCCCCTGCTCCCCGTGATATCCCTTCCCTCAAAAGCTCCTCCCCTGGCCTGTCTTGGGTCCCAGGTAAACAGGCCGCCTGGGCCTCCTCTCTTCCATCCTTCATTCCCCTCTGGAATTGCTCATCCGGTCACCGGGGTCCTCTGCCTGCAGCCCATTGTCCTCAAGCTGGGGTGGACCTCCTGGATACCAGGTCACCACTCGCTGGGGTACCCCATCTCCAGGCAGCTGTCTGGGGGTCCCACCTCCTAGTCGAGGTCACACCTGGTCCCCTGACCCAACAAACTCCTTCTCCCACCACCTCGTTACACATGCAGCACACAGGGAAACTGAGGCACAGTTCATGCAAAACTCCAAGAAACTCCCCCACTTCATCCCACCTGACAAGGCGCCGGCCAATGATGTCGAAAGGCAGTGATTCCAAACCAGCCAGTGACATCCTGTGTTGTTGGCCTGTGGAACTCACTGCCACAGGATGGGATGGGGCCAGGGCTGAGCGAGGGGCACAGGGCGATTGGATGTTCAGTGGAGAGCAGGAGCCGGCAGTTACAGAAGCGTTACTGTGAACAGAGCTTGGGACGGGGAGAAAAACTCCTGCTTCCGGCTTAACCCAACCTCTTACAACGCGGGGTCAGGACGAGACCTTCCTGGGGGCAGCTCATCCCCCTGCCCTGTGGGTCTCTTGCCCCTTCCTGGAGCAGCTGCTGCTGGGCCCAGGACCCCAGGCTGGATGGAGTTTGGGTCAGAACGGGTCTGTTCGTTCCCAGCCCTTGCAGTCGCCAATATCCCCCCTCCCCCATTTCCTTCGGCCCCCTTGGAGCCCGGCTGAACATCCCGGCTGTGCCAGGCCCAGCTGGGGCGAGACGCCTCTCGGGGTCACCCTGCTCCATCCCTGCTCAGCCCTGCCACTCGCCACGGCGGGGCGGGGGCGGCTCCGGGGTCAGGGCCAGGCACGGATGTAACCGACCCTGGAGACGAGCGGGGGGGTTCTGGCTCTGCCGCTCACCCCCTTGGCTGAAGGGTCCAGGCCTGTGGGGCGCGGGGGGCCCTGGGACACAGGCTCACCCTAGCTCTTCTCCTGTGCCTCAGTTTACAAGGTGCAGCTGGAGCAGCGGGAGCCACAGAACAGCACCGTCTATTACAGCATGAAGGTCCTGGTCGTCATCAAATCCGGTGAGCCCCAGCTGGGCGGCGTGCGGAGACCCCCGAGGGACCATGGCGGAAGGCACAGCAGGGGGGTCTCCCCTCTGTGAGGGCTGGCCCCACTGCGCTGCAGGGAATGGGGGGCTCGGCGGGGGGCACTGGGCTGCAGGGGGTGGGGCGGAGGCTCAGTATGGGGCAGTGGAGGGGGCGGGGGGTCACTATGGGGCACCCTCCCCTCAGTCTGTGCTGGGCTCAGTGTGGCACTAGGGGGCACTGTGCTGCTCAAACTTCTTTCAGATTCAAAGTTAAACTGGGGGGCCCTGTCCCCCCGCCCCCCATGGAATCCTGCTGTGGGTCTTTGCAGGAATAGTGAGGATCCCCGGCCTCGCCGGATGCCCCAGGGTAGTTACACGCACCCACATCCACCCACACCCACCCACCCAGACACACACACACACACACACACACCCCGCCAGCGTCGGTAGGTTTCATTTTGCCAGTTCCTCTCCTGCCCCATGGCAGTGGGTGGCTGGGAGCTGATGAGCAGCCCAGTCAGCGCCCTCCTGCCGCCCTGTTGGCAGCTGCGGGGGGTCACTCAGGGGCACAGGCCCCATAGGGATGCCAGGAGCTCTTGCTACTGTCCTGAGCCGTTTCCAGCCGGGAAGCGGATGCCCTGGGGGTGGGAGGGTGCCAGGGGTGCCTTTGCCTGGCTGGGGGCAGCGCCCGCCACAGAGACGTGCCCCCCACCCCTAGCCTGACCCACAGTCCCTCCCCCCAGGGACAGACACAGAGGCGAATGGGAGCGTGAGGAGGTTCGTCTCCCATGCGAACTGCGAGGCCGCCCTAGACCTGCAAGAGGGGAGGCAGTACCTGGTCATGGGCCGGACGAGGGACCTCTGGCTGTCCGGAGACAGGTGCGTATCCCCCTCACCCCAGGGCCACGGACTGGAGCCGGCTGGCCGGGGACACCACAGGGGGGCTGGGCAGCTTGGAGCTCCCTGGTCCCTGGTGTTCCCAGCCCAGCAGGAGGCTGCTGTGGGGGGCAGAGGTGGGGAGCCCCAAGGCAGCCGGAAGGGGCTGGTCAGCTGGGGCCACTGGGCGTACGAAGCTGCGGGATCCAGGGCTCGGCTCTGGACGGGTCCTGGCTCTGTGTGCCGGAGCCCCTGGTGCGTACTCAGCTCTGCACACACGGGCGGCACACAGGTTTCCAGCAGGGCCACCGGGGAGCGGGGCACTCTGCCTGCTCGGGGCTGAGCCCAGCCGCCCCCGTACACGGGCCGGGCTGACCCTCTGCCAGAATGGGCTCCAAGCCGCCCCGGCCTCCAGCTGAGGCTCCTGGTCTCTCGGCTGGTACGTGCTCGGCTAGTGGGGCACCTGGCCAGGACCCGGGCGTATGGGCCAGTTCCCGTGTTCTGCACCCCGGCCCTGACAGGCACCTTCTCCCTCCCCGTACCCAGCTACACCTACGTCCTGGGCAAGACGAGCTTCATCGTGCCCTGGCTGAGCCAGGACGAGGCCGCGAGAGACAGGAGAATGAGATCGTTCCTGAAAGCCCTGGAAAACTTTGCCGACTTCTCGGGCTGCGACACCTAGACCCTGCAGGACCCCTGCCCCATATCCCATTCCCCTCCCCATTGTCCCTGCAGGACCCCCGCCCCATATCCTGTCCCCCCCACTACCCCTGCAGGACCCCCACCCCATATGCTGTCCCCCTGCCACTGTCCCTGCGGGACCCCCATCCCATATCCCGTCCCCCTTCCCTCTGTCCCTGCAGAACCCCCGCCACATCCCATCCCCACCCCCATCCCCACTGCCCCTGCACAACTCCCCCCCCCACAGTGACGGAGCAGGAATGTTCTTAATGGCTCCTCTGATTATTGTGTGGGGAGGGGAGACTCCTCTGTCTGGTCAATACCTGAGGCTGTAACCTGAGCCCAGGAGGAGGAGGGAGGAGGTGACAAGAGAGGAAGGAAAAGAGGATGAGGGGCTGGAGAGTGAGTTTCAGTGGGAGCTGGCTTAGGAAAGGGGAGGGAGGCCCAGAGAGGGTCTGGCCTCCCTGGGCCCCCAGAATGGACCTGGCTGAGGGGTCCTGGTCTCTGTACCTACAAGCTCTGTGTTAGATCATGTTCCTGTCGTCTAATAAACCTCTGTTTTACTGGCTGGCTGACAGTCACGTCTGACTGTGGAGTTGGGGTGCAGACCCACGGGCTCCCCCAGGATGCTGCCTGGCCGGGCTCTCTGGGGGAAGCGCACGGAGGGGCAGAAGGTGCCGAATGCTCCGAGGTCAGACCCAGGAAGGTGGAAGCTGTGAAGCTCCTCACCCTGGAGACAGGCTGTTCACAGAGAGGAAGCTTCCCCCCAAGTCCTGACTGGCTTCGTGGGGAGCAGTTCAGAGCATCGCCCTGGGGACTCCTTGACACCCACCCCCATCCAATCCCCACTGCCGCTGCCGTGGTCCCTGCAGAACAAACCCCCCCATCCCTACTGCCATGGTGCCCCCCACCACCGACTCTCCTCACCTGGGCAGTTGCAGGCGGGAAGCCTGGATCCCCTGCTGCAATGGGTTTGCTCTCAGAAAATGGAAAAAACGCCCCCAGCCCCCATGCGCCTGCCAGGCTCCCTCATGCTGTGTCCCCCGCACAAGCGGCCCCAGCGCTGTCAAAATGAGCCCCAGGGGTTTCTAAACAGCCGCCCCCATCCGGCCCCTGCTGAAGGCAACGGCCAAACAGCTGCTGGCTTCGGGGGCCCAGCCAGGCACGACATGTCCAGCTCCCTAGAACCCCGATATCAGAGAGCCCTGGCCCCAGAGACGTGCCCCGACCCAAGAGACCTTCTTTCCACTGGGATGCAGGCCCTTCCCGGAGTGATGGGGCCCTGATCTTGCCTGGGGTCTGGGCGGTGCCCGGCGCGAC
>ML677403.1:666493-690100 GCA_007922305.1 Dermatemys mawii
CTCTCCAGCAGCCCTTGTAGAGGGGCAGGCTGGGACCCACACAGCATTAACCCCACCCCACCCCCAGCTCCGGCCCTGCCCCCCGGGTCTAGTTCCTTGCTACTGTCGGAAATGCAGATTATTCTCCTCCACGTCACTTAAAACCGACTCCAAGCCCCCACCGGCTGGACGGGTTTAACCCCCTAGTACTACAACCTACCCCCAGGTTCACGCATCTCTACCATCCCACCGTTCCACAGCCTTCGGTCCCCAACCCCAGCCAGGGAGGAATGTTGACCCTTCTCCCTCCTTGTGTGGGTCATTCACGCAGCAATGGGGAGAGAAGGACCCGAAAGCAGCACCACAGCTTCGGCAGACGCCAGGCTGGGCTCCTCGGGGCAGAGAGCACCTCCCTTCAAAGTCTGTGCAGCGCCCTGCACCGTGGGGCCGGGGCCACAGATGCTACTGTAATACACCTAATAACTAACGTACAGCTCCCAGCACCATGGCGTCCTGGGCCATGACTCAGGTGTCGGATACAGGAAACTCCTCTAAGCTTTCGGAAATGGATTGAGGTTTCACAGTGCTGTCCCTTTAAAACACTGCTGGAGACACACCTGTATCCTGTCGAATGTTAGCTCAAACCGGCATTTCCAGTGTCTGGTTAATGGACAATGCCGCTTTCACAAGAGGCCAATCCTCTGTTTTCTCCGCGAAGTTCCGGGCAAGCTGGGGAACAACATGGAGCAGAAGCAGCTACACAAAAGTTGCAGAAGACAAAAGCACCAGGATTTAGACTCACCTTTGCCTTTCCCCTTCCCCTTGCCTTTATTCCCGGCTCTGCGGGCATGGTTCGGAGGGTCTTCAAAGCTCTTGGTTTTGGCGTTGTAAGCCTGTCAAGAGAAGGGGAGAATCCAGCACAGAACTGGCGTACAGACGCAAGGCTCACATGCACCCTACAGGCCAGCGGTACAGCTGGTGTTTGGGGTTTCGGGGGACGGTGTCCTTGGGAGGGCTACGTTGCTTCAGTTAATGTCGTGTAGTGCCAGAATCCACCCCTTCCCGCCAAGACCTGGCAGTCGCAAGCCCCCATGTGTTCCTGCAAACTGCCCACTGTAAGCAGATGGGGCCCTCATCTCTACAGCGAAGCCGTCCTCTTCGGGGACCGCGACGCGCTTCTGGAGGCTCTCGGAGAGAGGGCTCGCGAATGCTTCTCTCTGGACTCCCCTGGGAACAGCTCAGGGCACACGGGGCCGCTTCCCCTTCCCAAAAGCTTGGCAGAGTCAGAGTCAAGCAGCGCAGTGTTTGGGAAGCGTCTTTCACCGCTGCAGGAGACGCTCATTGGACCCAGCACTGCACTCCCCCAGCAGGGAGACAGAGTCCCGGAGCCTTGTGCTGAAGAACGATTTGATCACGCGCCCCAGAGCTCAGCTACTGACCGTTACGACGTGCAAGTCAGTCCTAGTAACCCCTCACATCGCTGGCCCCCGCCCCTCATTGCGCCCGCGCCCGCCCCTCACACCGCCCGCGCCCACCCGCCCCCGCCCCTCACGCCACCCGCCTGGCCCCACCTCTCACGCCACCCGCCTGGCCCCACCTCAGGGCATCTCCAGGCAGAGCTGTGCCCCCCACGAGCGGTTACCTCCAGGAAGTAGAAACGGTCCGGCCCGCTGGTGGAATAGTCCTGGATACATTCCGTCAGGTCCTCGCCGTACTCCACCATGCAGCGCCCTTGCACGGCCTTGAAGTCCAGCGTCACTTCCTCATCACTCCAGTACAGCAGGTTGATGTCCGAGTGGTAACTCGCTTTCATAGATTTGTGGGTGTTCTCAGGCCTGCAGCAGACAGGAGGTGCTTTGAGGGGGACTGGGAAAGGAACTGTGCCTTACACCCTCGTTTCCCCCTCACACACTGCCTGAGTTCCAACATCCACCCTGTTAAGTCTGTGCCCTTAGCGAGGACAGACAGGAACGTTCCCCCAAAGCTCTCCTACCCCCTTAGTTGATGCTCATCCTGCTGGAGAACGCGAGATTCAGTCTGATAAATGAAGCCACTGGCTTGTTATCCCGGTGGGACACAAGGAGGTGGGAGTAGCTCTTGATGGATGACCTAGAGTGTGAGCTGAGCAGGGCTGAGAGGAACCCAAGGAACAGTGCAGTGCCTGGATTGGGTGAGGGGATGTCTACACTGCAGCTGGGAGTGTGTCTCCCCCCTCAGACAGGCAAATGCACACTAGCATGCTAGAAACAGCTGCGTCGCTGGGTGGAGCGTAGGAGCGGCTCAGGCTAGCCACTGGAGAGGTCTGGACTTAGGCAGTCGCAGAGCTAGCACGTCTGTGTAGCCAAGCTGGGAAGCCCCTCTCAGCCGAGTGCAGACGGACCCTGTATGGATACAGCCTGACCCAGGGAGAGTTCAGTTTGTCTATGCAGCACGCTGGCTTTGCTTTCGGGACAGGGTGGAAAAGGGCCCCACTCGTGCTGCTCCACCCCCAATGGACCTTACGGGGGCTCTGCCACGTCCGGCCCCAGCTCACCTGTAGAACTTGTACAGCCGCAGTTTGATGTCGGCTTCATTGGGTTTGCCATTGCTGCGCATACTGCAGAAAATCTCCTTGATGCGGCCCACCCGGTACGGCTCCGGGGCGTCCTGGTTGCTGCCCTTGATGTACTCGGAGGACTTGCGGTAGTGCTCTGGGTACAGCTCCTCATCCACCGCCTCCTTCTTGGGGCGCTTGGCTGGGCTGGCCAGCTTCATGCTGGGGTGGGGTAGAGCGGAGCAGGGGGTGAGAGGCGCCAACACTGACGCACGGGCTGCCCACCGACCGACCCATGCAACCCCCCGAAGCGCCCTGGCCTGGCAGCGGAACCAGAGGCTGTTCCCCGACTACGGGGCCCCTCTGAGGAAGCAGAAAGCCTGCCCGCAGCAGGGAAGTACGACATCTTGTGGGGTCCCGTCTCCAGCGTGTGCAGCCCAGGCGTTTTCAGAGGCACGTCAAAACCCCGACGCTGCTGGGACACGCGAATCCTGGAACAACCAAGAACCCAGGGATTTCCCCACGGCTCCGACGTGGCGAGCTCCCTAGCCCAGCCTCACACCTATCCCCCACTGGCTTAAACTCCACCCTGACCAGCTGCTTCAGGGGAAGGTGCAAGACTTCGCTTCACTTCAGCAGGAAGCTCTTCGGGGCAGGAACTTTGCACAATGGGTCCCGCTCCACGCTGGGCTCCTGGGCGCGACCCAAATACAACGACCACACCCTCCTGTAGGCAGCTGTGGGACGTTTAGGTCCTGACTATTACAGCTAGTGATTTGGAGGCTGGGACACATCCATGAGAATTTTCTCCTCCGCTACTGACGAGCTGCGTACAGGTCAGTTTACAGAACCACATTACCTGAGTTTCAGCCAAACCAGCGACGTGTCTGGCTAGCTCGATTCCCCTCCCCGCCCCAAAAGAAGTGTTATTCCATCCAGCCACTGCAGTGGGTTTATATGTCCATAAGCCAGCTAAGGAAGCCCCATCTATGGAGTTTACCCAACAAAAGATTAAGAGATGACCTGGTCCCAAGCTACAACGGCTACATGGGGAAGAGACTAGGACAGTAGCAGGCTCTTTAACCTAGTCGAAAAAGGCAGAATGAGACCCAGCAGCCAGATGTTGAATCCAGACAAAAGTCAGGCTAGAAATAGGGTGCAGATTTTAAAACAAACAAACAAACAAACAAAAACGAAAGGAGAGAGATTAACCATGGGAACAACTTGCCTAAGGACTACCTGTCCTTAGGCTTTTTAAATCAAGACCGCGTAGACTGCTCTAGCCCCGCGCTTGGGGGAGGATCTCTGCAGGAGGTCAGACCAGATGATCATGGTCTTAAAAATCTAGGCGGTCATCTACATCTGGCTTGTTTGGTGCTTCATTGACAGTGGAAGCACAGACTGGTGTGTTCTCCCTCCTGGGAGAACGCAGAAGAGGGCTCTGTGAACAAACCAAGCCGA
Organism: Dermatemys mawii; assembly: GCA_007922305.1. Lineage (NCBI taxonomy): Eukaryota > Metazoa > Chordata > Testudines > Dermatemydidae > Dermatemys > Dermatemys mawii. The sequence goes on from ML677403.1 coordinate 670,467, forward strand.
GAAGAGACGCTCCCGCCCGCCTGGCAAGAACCAACCTGAAGAAAAACGCCTCTGGCAGCAGGAAGACGCCGTCTCCTACCCGGTACTGCACTCCGTTCTTCGTCGCCAGGCCGTAAAACATCTTCCCGTCCGCCTCTTCCTGGGGATCCATGACCTTGAGTATTTCCTTCTGCCTCACCTCGTCCAAGCGAGCGCAGCTCATACAGAATCTGTGGGGAAAGCAGAGGGCTCGGAGCTGGACCGGGAGCAGACGCCGCTCAGGAGTCGGCCCATCTGCTGAGGTACTTGTGGGCGCTGTGACCTGCCATTTGTTTGGCCTCCAAGCTCTTGGGGGCAGGGACTGCTGCTGTTGTACGCACAGCGCTTAACACAATGGGGGCTGATCTCTGCAAGACAAACCACAACTGCTGGTTTTCACACCTATCCCCCACTGACTTAAACTGGGGAGAGTTGTCTGGAGTTTTTTGGGGGCATGGGGGGGATTTAATCAGCTCCTATGTGAGCCATGATAGAAGTTGAAAATACGACTAGATAAGATCATTCTTCCCATGTGTATTCGCCGACAACGTTCTCCCAATAAACCCTAGTTCCTGTTAGCACAGTCACCCAGACGGCTGAGCTGAGAATAAGAACCAGCCAGTCTGCCCTGATAGTTTCAAAGCTTCACTCCAGGCACAAAATCTGCCGGCCCTGAGCTGGGCAACGACCCGAGCTCCGGCGAATTCCGGCTCAACTCCTCTCCAGAGAGAGGACGGAGCCGTTCGCACTGGTCGGCCCGCCTCACACACTCACTTGTACTTGTTGTCCTCAGAGGGCTGGATCTTTGGAGGAGACTCGAACCTGGCGTACTCTTGATCATACCACATTTGGTAGAAATAGGTTCTGCCGTCATCTTCCACCATCTTAATCTCCATGTCCAGCCCCCCCTGTGGGGAAAGACAAACCATAGAGGTCCCAAGCTGGGGGCGAGCAGCTGGGCGGATCCCGCCACTGGACAGAACGTTGCTCCATACCCAGGAGACTTCTCAGAACAGCCTCCCACGTGGGTGAGGGGAGAACCTCTGCTCGAGGACATTATGCAAACGGAGCCTGGGTACAATTCCAAGAACGGGGAGCCAGGACGCCTGGGTTCTCTTCCCAGCTCTGCCACTGACCTGCTGCGGGACGTTCAGCAAGGCGCGTCCTTTCTCCGTGCCCGTTTCCCCTCCCACCTTCATCTCCCCTCCGTTTACACGGCAAGCCCCTCAGAAGAGGGACCATCTCTCACTAGTTGTGCATAGAGCATAAGATCTACCAGGACACAAGCAATCTCGGCCATGTCCTCAGACGGGGGTTTTCTCCGAGCAGGGATCGGACAAAGGGCCACTAACTCAATGACCAGCTGCGCACTTGGCGCATTTGCCCTTTGCCGACGCCCCCAGATAAACAGCCTGAGCCCTGCTTGCCCGCGTTCGGGACCAATCCGCGCAGAGCTCTCCTGCTGGGCTAGCTCTCCCACCGGAGGTGCGCCAAGAACCCGGCGGCCACCCACCTCCAAGGCCCAGTTCTCCGAGGGAGCCTTGTAGACGACGTTCACTTTGCCGTGGATGTAGGACAGCTGCATGTCTTCGCACTCATCCACCAGGAAGAGCTCCAGGGAGTCCGAAGTCTTCCCCAGGACAGTGTCGATGCCCTGGCAGAACCAGTGGGCGTGGAACATTTGCCCACTGCTGTCTTCCCACAGCGCGGTGACCCTACAAGGGAGGGGCTGGGTTTTAGTGCCAGCCCCAGGCTCCCAAGGGAAAGACGCTGAGCGGTGCCAGGGCTAACAAGACCCCAGGCAGAAGAGGTCCAGGGGAGAGCTCTGGACTGGGACTCCGGAGACCCGGGTTCTCTTCCCACCTCTGCCACTGCCCTGCTGGATGACCGTGGGCAAGTCACCTCCCTTCTCAGAGCCTGGGTTTCCCCTCCCACCCGACTGTCATGTGCATCTCGACCGAGCTCCTCGGGGCAGGTCTCTTACCACATGTACGTACGTCCAGGCGCCAGCCAAGGGGACTCTGCTCTAGGCTGGGGCCTGTAGGACCCACCACCCCACAGCTCAGTAACAGCAGAAACAGCCCCACTCAGGAAACGCCTCCATGTGATCCCTGCACCGCTCCAGCCCACAGACCAGTGTGCATTCGCCCCCAGACTGCCACAGACCTGGCCAGGTACAGAGGCTTGGAGGGCTCGTCGGGGCTGACGGAGACACAGTCCCCCACCTCCAGGGTCTCGGAATCGATGCACACCTTCTGGTAATAGTCCTTCTTCCCGTCGCGCTGCGGATGAAGGCTGGTTATTAAAACCGGCAGAAGCCCCAGTACCGGTGTTTTCTTAGGTCTCTTGTATGAAATGAGGGGGCCGGCCTCTATTCCCAGAGACAGGGGGTGGGGGGGGTGTCTGTGCCCTGCATGGCAGCCACTCCTTGGCTACAGCCTAGACTGTCACAGAAGCGACCACCCTGCCTGCAAACAACGGGGACTCAACTTCCTGGGTGATGCCAAGTTCTAGTCAGGCTGTGAGCCCTGCAGAGGCGAGGCAAGGTCCAGATGGAGGGTTAACCTTTGACAGGCCCACAAACTCCCACCCCCAACACAGTGTGCTGGCAGAACCACCATGCTCACGTGGACAAAGGAGGCGCGGCTGAAAAGCCGCAGTTCCCCCAGGCAGCCCATCCAATTCTCATGCTCCTGCGCTCGTCCCAGTAAAAAGCCGTTAGACTCTCTGCACTTTCCCTAAGCAGCATGCGAGGGGCACCGGCCCCGTAGCAGAGCAGCAGACCCTTGGAAAACCAGGGCTGTTTGCCCAGCCGCGTTAAAGGCCCAGCAAGAACCAGGCAGCTCCCCAGCTGACACCCGCTGGGGAGATCTGCTCACGACATCGATACTAGACAACGAGTCCTGTCAGCGGGGTGGGAATGCACGTTGCCAGGGAGACGTCTCCTCTGGCCCTACCTTGATTGGCTCCCCAACCCAAGAAATCCGGCTTTTATTCTGCTTCTTCTTCCTTCCCTGTAGCATTTTTTTGGGGGACGGCATCTCGGGGATGTTATCGTCCACCTCCTCATCTTCATCGGCTTCTCTGACGGCCAGATTGGGGCACCTAGGGCGGGAGCGACAGTCAGGGCATCCAGTGACTGACGGAGCCTTCGCAGGCCACGCGCTCGGTCCCCACTACCCGCCAGGGCAGGGTCAGCTCCTTCACCAGGCTCCCAAGTGCTTTGTCCAGCCCACCCCAACACTGGGGCTTCCACCACCTCCCAGGGGAGATGCTGCTGCAGTACCAGATTCTACCCCCAGCTCCAGCCCGTCCCGCACTCTGACACGCGGCTGCCTAAGCAATTCTGCTGTGTCCTCTGCGCTCATCCCCTTTGGAGACGGGTGGGTCCCATCCCTGCCCCGCTCGCTGCCCCGGCCAGCTCTGAAGTGGGGGAGGAGGGAATTCCCCTCACTCCTGTTCGCGTTTTATATACACTTCACTGTCTGGGTCTGGTCTGGCTTTATACAGAAAGGGCCCGTCACCGATTAACGTGAGCGTCACGCCCTTCCCACGAGGTCTCGACAACACAGAGCACAGCGGGTTCAACAGAACGAGAGCACATTACAGTGGCTACCACCGGGAAAGCTCGCAAACTACCGAGCGTTTTGGAAGGGTCACAAACCCTTGTGCTTCAGGGCATGAGCTGAGCTCTAGCGATGGGGGGTCAGGAGGGGATTTCCCCTGGGGCAGGTTATCCCATGGGATCCCTGCAAGGGATCTCGCACTATCGTCTGACACAGCCGGCGCTGGCCCGGCTGGCGACGGAAGACCAGACTAGATGGGCCCCTCCTCTGATCCTGTCTGGTAATTCCAATCCCGGGTAGTACCAGCTCGATTCTTTCCTGCCAGGAGCGTCCACATTCCCCAGGAGTAGAGGAACCCTCTGCTCAGCCTCACGCACCCCACCCCCGGGCTCTGCACTGCCCCCAGGAGCAGAGGAACCCCATTTTGGGACACTTACCTCCTCTGCAGACAGGCTTGTTTGCTCCGGCCACTCCCGCCAAACTTGATCATGTTCTGGCAGGCTTTGCACTTTCCACACTCGGGCTGCTGACAAACCTGCAGGGGAGGAGAGACAGGAGATAGCTGAGTGCCTGCCAACAATGAAGGAGCCGTAGGAGTGAGACATCCCCTAGGACGTGGTGCTCGCGTGTGGAAGCAGGAGCTTGGGTCCCTCAGGGCTTGCTCCCGACCACGGCCAACAGGAGACTGTGGGCATGAGCAAAGCCCGCGGAAAGACTCGCATCGAGTGGAAGAGGCTTTGGAGCCACACGCTGCCTCCTTAGCATCCTCCCGCCGCGGAGCAGCCCTGGCTGGCTTTGGACGTGCCCACGGGGCACCCGGGAGAACCCCATGCTGGGCCACCCTGAAAGCCCAGCCGAGCCTGCCCTGAGACAGCAGCTTCCTTCCGTTCCCCGGGCGGTTCTCACCCATTTCTCTGGCCGCAGGGAAACGGACGCTCTGCCCCCCAAAAGGAGAACGTCACCCCACTGAGCCTTTCCTCTCAGGGCACCACTTCCAGCCGGCCACGAAGCCCAAGGGGCAGAGGGAAGCCAGCTAGCCCTGCCCATCCCCCAGCACATGTCCTAGAGCTGGGCAAGGCGGATTCCCAACATCCAGAGCTCCCCAGCCGGGGGTCAGACGCGGCTCGGCTCGGGCCCGGCCCGCTGGTTACCTCACACACGCCGCAGCGCCGGCGCTTCGTGGCGTTCTCCTTGTCGTCCTCTCGCTCGTTCTTCTCGATCTGCTCCGAGAAGAAGGTGTCGAAGATCAGGTAGACCAGCTTGGTGGTGGTGGCCTTAGTGGGCCCTTTGTCCTTGTCTATCTTGGTGGGGTGCCGAATGGCCTGCCGCCTCGCAGCCCTCCTGCAACGGACAGCGGCTCAGACCCTGCCTGCTGCAGCAGGGTCCCACCACCGACCAGACGGAAAAATGCTGGTTCCGTGCACCACCACTGATCACTCTCCCCCCCCGACACCCCCCCGCCCACCTCTGCCAGCTGCAGCAAGCTGGCACCACACACACAACACAATCTCGTGATAAACCGCGTTTGAACTGTTGGCTTGGCAGTAATAGCCCCTGACAGGCACTGAAAACGCACTCATAAGAGAGCCCCCTCAATCCACACTGAGGCAGGAGGGATCACATGGGGAACAGAGGCCCAAAGAGGCAGGGACTCACTCAAGGTTGCACGGGGAGCCTGTGGCAGGGGGCTGGAGATGGACACCAGGTCTGCTGGATCCCAGCCCAGTGTTTTAACCACCGCACCACCCTGGAGAACAGCGAGGCAAAGGGGAGTTCCTTTGCGCCAGACCAAAATCGACCGGGGAGCTGAGTTCAGGAGCATTTCTCATTTCTACCCAAGCCCCTTAGGGCAACCCACCCCGGGCTGGCACAGAGCTCCCTGGGGGTCTGTCTAAGACAGGGAAGTTACCCTGAGCAAGTCAGGGTGTGAATTCGGTGTAGAAGAGCACCGGGCCGAAGCAAGGCCTGTATAACCCCCAGCAGAGCACAGCTGTTTGCAGAACGGGCCGGGGGCGGCAGCAGCTGGAGGACGTCGCGTTGTACTCCCCCGAGCCTACCTCTTCCCCAGGGTGACCCCCGCGAGTTTAATCAGGTCTCTCATGCACGGCGTGATGAGGACGGGTGGCTCGTCGCTGTCTCCGGCCTCGTCGTAGCTCTCCACCTGCTCCACCACGAACTGGGCGTGCCGCAGCAGGGAGTCCTCCGTGAAGCGGTTGAAGTTCAGCCCCGCGGGTGGCACCGTTGTCTGGAGAGACGCAGTGGAGGGTCACGGGACAGCACGCCTCACGCCGCCCCAGAGCGCTGCAGCTCTACGCCCGACAGCACGGACCGTTTCACAGGGAGCCAGTGTCCTGGGGTCCCTGGTTCTCAGACGCGGGGGCGCAGGCCGCTCAGGTCGGACCCCCAAATCCACCATGGTAGGACTGAAAAGGCAGGGCCCTCACTCCCTCTGCGAGGCCGAGATCCCCCCTCACACAACACCGCACGTCACCTCAGCCCTGGACAAGGCCTCAGCATGGCCAAGACCCTGCGGGGGAGCGGCAGTGACCCCTTGGCTCCCCTGGGGGCTGGGAACCCAACGGCAAGACCCTGGCAGTCAGAGGACGGACGCGCCGTGTCTCACCTCGATCTTGTTCAGCAAGTCCTCATAGCTGACATCGGGATTGTTCTGGAGGAACTCCACCACGATTTTACTCATGTAGATCTTCTCCTGCATTAAGGCGAAGGTGGGAGCATATTCCTCGCTGGGCTCCATGAGGATGTAATCCGCAAAGGCTGCAGTAGAGAGAAAGTGCCAGAGAGACGGTGACTGCAGAGGCTTTACGGAACACGTCAGCCACCAGCCCAAAGCTAAGGTACGTGCACCAGGAAACGTGTAAAGAACTCTCAGGAGCAGAGTCCTGTCGGTTCCCCAAGCATCTACACACACTTCAGTTCGAGAGGGACTCACTCTGTTCCTAACTGGTGTCATCCAAACCAAGGGAGCATCCACATGGCCTTTGGCAAATGTTTAAAAACCCCTCCCCAAGGTACATTGGGGCAGCTGCGTAGGGATGCACCCAGAGAAAAATCAGCATTTTGTGGCCTGTGTACCAGGAGGGGCCCCTGGCATCAGGGATTGATTTGCAGCTCCAGCGGCTCTTGAGCGCCTTGTTTTCCGCCCCCCCGCTCCACAGCAGCTTGGTGCTTCGTTTAACCCTCAAAACCCCGGGATCCCGCCAGCTTCCCGAAGGAGAAGCCCCTGGAAAGCCCCGGTTTACAGACCTACCTGTAGTGAAGCCAATCAAGGCTCGCTCTCCTCCGTCGAATCCCGTGATCCACCAAGCGTTTATGGGACCCAGTTTCTTGGCTCGGACACCACCTGAGAGGGGAAGAGCACAGATGTTTCTCTGTCACACACACACTCTCCCTCCCTGCCAGGAACACTCCGCAAGGGTTCGGATTCTCCGTTGCCGCACACCGTGCCACCCTTGGCACCAGAGCAGAGCGGGTGAGAAACGCTACCGGCTCACAGTGAGAGTGCACCGCACATGCAGCAGACCCGGAGCACCAGGCCCTCGCCCTGATTTACACGCCCAGATCAGGGCACAGCTGCTTTTAAAACACTTGCCACTAACAGGCTGTTGAATTTTGCTGCCACATGGCCCCCAGCCCCAAGCAGAACTGAGTGCTCCCAGAATTACTGATCAATTTACTGCGACGTCAGCTGAGAGGAGGACGTTCCTCGCACTGACAGCAGAGGCTGGGGTTCCAAGGCCTTTGGACTGATCCTCAGCACACAGACTGAGATCATACCAGGCAGGCTGGCGTCTGCCCCCAGCTCTGCGCTGAACGACACTCACCATCCAGACAAGGGTTGTCGTCGTAGATCGGTTTCACAGCCCCACTGAAGTACAGTTCTATGTTCCTCTCTATGAGACCGGTGTCAAACGGACACAAGTGACCCCTTTTGTCGTAGACACTGTGCGAGAGAGGAGAAAGGACGTTTCCCGATCGCACGGCGTTCACCACCTCCAGGAGGTTACATTTAAAACACAGCTTACCCCAGCATCCAGGGCTCTCTGCACATAGCTCTGCACTTACACATCCGGTGTCTGACATGTGGAGCTGCATGCTTCCCTTGACCAAGGCAGGTCCTGCACGCCTGGGAACCAGCTTCAGGCTCCGTGCATGGGGCAGCAGTCACTCCCTTGGAGTGGTGCTCAGGGCAGAACAAAGCCCCTCTGCGTTGTGCAGAAGAGAGCGACTCCCCTGGAGTCCGATTTGCCCCCGGGGTTACAAACGCAGCACTGCCAAACTATCGCTGGTGCAACAGTGCAAGCAGCCGTACCTGAAGGAGGTCACTTTGTGCTGGGGCAAATCCTCGTAACTTTCAAACCCGTCTTCGTTGGCATCGAAAATGGACAAGCGCTCGTCCGTCAGCATCTCCGGCTCCTCCAGCTGAGAGAGAGAGAGAGGGGAGCACATTGGACCTTCCCTCCCAGCGACACGGCCCCCTTTCTAAACCCAGCAACGAGCCGCTTACCGCATTGTCGGGATCCCCCTGGAAGAACTTGAGATCGGGATCGTCCAGGTACTGCCTGCAGTCGACGCACTTGGGAGGAGTGGTCTGCAAGGGAAACAACGCCAGACATCAGGCACTTTTCCCGGCAACAGTTCTGCCATTTCCCTGACTCAGAATCACGACAAGTTCCCACGCTGACGGCCAGTCCTGCATCTACCAGGAATCTGGAGCAGGGACACAGTCACCAGCACCTCACCCACAGGCTAGGACCAGGTGTTTAGCGACTTCTCTGACCTGGCCAGATGGGACACGAGAAAGGACTCGCTGCACCGACAACACACACACGTTACATTGGGATTGTGCTGTGAATATGGAGCCGTGAGTGACGGATGCTGGAGAGGACTTGTCTTTGACTTGCTGCCATTCTGAGCAGTTGAAAAGTAACAGCAGCGCTCAGACAGGGCCCAAGCGCAGACGAGAAGAGGAAAAACCACTTACTTTAGCAGGCGGTGCGGTTTTAACCTGAGCAGCTTCCTCTTTTATCTCAGACCTGGGCACAAAATACATCAAGACAAGGAATGAAGGCGTAGGGCCAAAGAGCCCACCGAGGTTATTCCGCCCCCCGCACACCTGGTATAGCACTCAGCTGTTCGAGAGACTCAAATGCACACAAATGTTTCACTGCCGATGCCCCACAAATGTGCCCTTCTACATGGAGGCACTGAACTCGTCACGCACCATCAGCTCACGGACTCCAAGATACCAGCCCTCGGCCCAAGAAGCGAAGGAGATCAGCTGGAAATACTCAGAGCCGCCTTCCCCCACAGCCCACTCTCATTCTCCCCAGTTCAAAGGGGGCGTCAGACATGCTACCGACTCCACTGGGAGGGTTTTGGATGGGGGTGAATGGCTTTCACTCTTATTAACTCTGCAGTTCACCGAGCTTTCCTGCTGGGCTTTTCCGGACAGGTGAAGAGAGTCACATGACCAGCAACTTCCAAAAGCACCTAAGTCTCTGAGGAGCCAGGGGCCTTTGACACACCTGTGTCATGCTGGTAGAACTACTACTTCGGCTGGGGGTACGTGTGAGATTGTTTTTACAGACCTTAGTCTGGTTGCAGTTACACCAAGAAGTTAATCCAGTACTAGGCAGGGTGTGAACGAGAAATCACTCTCCATGTGGACGCTCTTATTCCAGAATAAGATCACCTTTTTCTGGGTCAGTTTAGCCCACTTGAAAAGCAGATTAAACCAGAAAAAAGGCACTCTTATTCTGGAATAAAACCATCCCCACCGAGAGATGTTCTGGTTCGTTTCCAAGTACAGGCAAGCCCTTACACCAGCATAGAGCTAGCCCCATACAATAAAAGCTATACCAGAATACCACATTCACGCCGGGGCGGGGTCGGGAGGGCACTGCTTTAACTATACCAGTAGAGTCAAACAATAATATGAGCGCTTTTCATCCGCAGATCTCAAAGCGCTTTACCAAACAGCTCAATCTCATTATCCTCAGTAGGTAGATAGGGAAACTGAGGCACAGAGAAATACAATTTTTGCATACAGACAAGCCCGAAGTTCCACTGACTTAACAGGACACCTGCGCATTGCTTTTGGAAAGGCCAGCATTCACAGCAACAGCACAGCTGGAAGCACAAAAAAGATTCACTGACCAGACCCAATCACTCATTAAATTAGTAACTATCAGAGTAACATTTTGCTTTCAGACACTAAATTGCTTCTATTTCTTTAGCATCGTCTCTGCCTCCCCAGGTTTAGGATGACAAAGTCCAACACGGACAGGAAAACTCAGCGAGAAATCTTTTTGATTTTTTGTTTTGTCTTATGCCACAACAGACCCTGTGACAAATGTCTGCAAGTAGAACACACACATGTGCGCACACAGATTGTAGCACTGGAAGGGGCCTCGAGATGTCATCTAGCCCACGCACACACAAGCCAGAACATTCAAACACTTGCTTAAAGAAATTTTAGCTGCTCTTACCCTTCTTTGGTTTCAATTTTAATTCTTTTTTCATCTTGCTCCTTGAAGTAAAGGTGAAAGAAAGAAAGGCATGTAAGAGCCCAACAACTTTACAAACTAAGCAAATTGGAGACACGGCAGAAATAATATTCCTGACTATTCTTCTGTAATAGCCCCACAAGATGTCCATCTAAGAATATGTTTTCAAACATGCTCCAGACGTACCTTCTCTTCTAGCTCTTCTTCCTCCTTTTCTGGATTCGTTTCCTGCTTCACTTCTCCGTTCACCTCCTCCGATTTGCGTTTGTTGGATCTGTCAGGTGTAAAGGTGAAAACCAACAGAAAGATCAATTCTTTGAAAGGAGCAAATTGCTTTTCATAGACGGCGATGGAAAAATAGCCCCCAACAGCACAATCTGCCTAAAGGTTGTGAAAGCAGCTTTAATGGGCTGTCTAAGCACTGCCAATAGCAGCAGCTGCTGTTACAAAACCGATCGCGGAACCAGCTACGCCGTTCTGATCCACACCACTTGGGTTTATTAACTGTTTTAGTAGCATTCAGAATTGGGGCTCCATTGACCCAAGCTCTACACAGATGCATGAGACAGTCCCTGCTCAAACACACTCACCATCTACACAGATGAGGGGTAAGAGGGGCAGTGATTTGGCCAAAGTCCCAAGGCAGGCCAGGGGAAGAGCCAGCTTTGCTGCATCCCAGCCCGGAGACCTACCCACTAGCCCAGACCCCTGACCTTCATTGAGAGAACATCAGCTTCCGTCTCACCCTAATAAACGTAACCTTCTCAATCCAGATAAGACCTTTATCAGCTGATATTCCCATCGCCCCAGACAGGACCCTAGGGTGTCAGGTACTGCACACCGGGTGTATTAGAGACGGGCCTACCAAGAACCGGGACCCTGCTCTGCTAAGATACCCAACAGACTCTCAAGCAGAGGTGTCCCGTTCTGAGCTCCAGGTCATTTCCCTGCTGGTTACGGGATCTGCAAGCGAGAGACTGTTAGATAGTCATGGACCTGCAAAGATTAGGGTCCACCCTGTTAGCCCACTGGGAATCTTTCACAAGAACCCGCACCAACTATTCAACGAGCCACCGTGCAAAGAGAACAACGAAGAAGAGCGAGGACGCCAGTGAATCACTAGCAAAAATAAACTGTTAGGAGATACCACGTCTCCATCTCCAAAGTGACAAAAGCCGCTTACAAAAGTCCAGCTGCGCCAGGATTGCGCACAACGTACTGACCCTTTGGAAAATAGAGCGAGGATGGTGGGCTGCCTGCCAGAGCTCCGCGTTACCCTGGAGCTGGCTGGGGATTCTGTCAGAAGAGAAAGAGCAATCGTTACTTTGCAGGGAGAAGAGGAGCTGTCATTCACAGCTAGAGAAAAGCACGTGCCATTCACAAACCACCCCGGGGGCCGAAGTTTCCTTTACTCCATTCCAGCCCGTGGGGCAGCAGCAGACTTGGTCTTGACCCACCTTTGCACTCCCCACCTGCTCCGCTCCCGGGGTAGATCAGAGCAGCCTCAAGGCGGTTCCAGCTCACTTTGCTTCCCATGGCCCCCAGGATGGAGAGAATAGCCAAGGGCCGTGCACTCCAGCCAAGCCCCCCACCAACCCCCTGGGACTGGGCAGATACCAGCTCCGCCCCCGGCCAGGGAGGACCCTGGCTGCGAGGGGGATACCAGGGCTCTGCTTCAACCCACTCTGAAGCCAGCACGAAAGGGCCTCAGCACAGCTGAGAATTTGACCACCAACGGCTGACACCAGCCATTCCTGCGTCACGTGCTCGAGCACTCCCCTGAGCTACGCCACATTCCTGCCGACCCATCAAACCCGAGCCCAGCTCCAGCCCACTTCCCACTCTCTAACGGCCGGGTTATCGCCTCCGCCCTGCCAGAGCGATTCCACTGGAGCCGTTCCCTTCCAAAGCTCCTGCTCATCCCTTATCTGCTTTAAGAGCGAACAGAGCAAGGCCAGGAGGTTCTGACACCAAACGCTGCAGGGCAGCGGAGTCTGCCCCTCTGCACTGTGTCAGGGCACAGCAAATCCCATGAGGTTGCCATCAGATGCCAAGGAGAAGTTCGTGCCCACTTGTGCCCTGCGAGGTGCTGACAGCCAAGCAGGCCTTTACCCGAGCCTGAGGAAGAGCTCCTACGAGCATGAACACCAGCTGGTCACCCCGCCCCGGCAGCCACAAGGGGAGTTCGCTAGCCAAGCCGTTCCCCCTAAGGCTCCCCAAGGGAAGCGGGGAGCAGCCCCATCTCAGCAGAGGGTCTAGGAGGATTCAGTCAGGCTGCCCTGAATCCGCGAGGCTCCAGGGGGCAGCGTCGGTTGCCAGCGCCTTACTTTTGTTCTCGCCGTTGGATTTGCTCCTCCTGGCTTTGCGGGTTTTTGACACAGTTGCCGCTGAGGAGGAGGAGGACGAGGAGGAGGCCACTGCTTCCTCCATCTCCATAGCGCTGTCCTCCTCCCCCTCGTGGCCGGCTCTCTCCGAGTCTTCGTCACTGCCGTAGGCGCCGTTCTCGGAGCACCCGTTGGATTTCTGGCTGAGTGCCGTGGCGTCCCCATTCTCCCCAGACAGCTCCTTGCTGAGCAAGGCTTTCACCCTGGCCAGGTACCCCTCCTAGGGGAGCAAGGCACAGTTACAACACAGGACTACCCAAAAGCTCCCCAGTTACCCTTCGGCCCTCCGAGGGCCAAATCCAACATGCACCCCCACCCTGGGTCCCCACAACTACCCTGGCCACAAGCCGGGGCCCTCAGCAGGCTTCAGAGTTAAGATGAATGGGGCAGTTCATACTCCTTGGAGCTACTGGCTGTCTCAGGCTGCCTGCAGACTCAGGCAGACATCAGTTATACTCAGTTCATATTTTTAGCTACTGAAATCAAGAGATTCTGAGCCATCACTTGACTGCAGAAGCCAGGGCAGCCAGCAGGGACCACGAGCGCCTGTGTCTTGGTCCCTCCTTCCCAGGCATGTGCACACATGCGCACACATGCGCGCACACACACATACCCACACCCACACACACACACACACACACGCTCGGAGGGAAGGAAGAAAAGCAGAGTTCAATGCCCCACCTCCGACAGCTCCTCCCTGTGCAGTCTGGTCTCGAGGTCACTCAGCTGATTCTGTGCATCTGCTTGCAGGAAGCCATGGACTAGACTCAGTTTCTCCTTCACGCACTCCTGAGGGGACACAGAGGAGGAGCGGGTGTCACAGGCAACGAGCTTGGGACCAGCTCCCCCACCTGCACGGGCACCCCCGGGCCTTTCCTTCAGGGCGCACGCAGCTTCTGCGACCCGACGTTCATGGTGAAGGAGAAAGGGCCAGCTTATTACCGGGGTCTGGGCTGCCTTACGACTATGCCCAGGGAGACGCTCGTTCCTGACAGTAGTGGAGAGCAGCCTGGGTATTTCCTAGCAATATTGCCAGAGGAGCTGCTAGGCTGGGCCTGAGCAGAGCCCGAGCTACCCCGCCTCCAGAGACCAGCAGCAGCTGGGTCAGAAGATGGTGCAGGAAGCCATGTGACAGACAGTAATGGGGAGACCCCAATAGTTAAGAGGTCCAAGCCTACGTCCTGAGGCAGCAGCATTTACGGCCCTTCCAGACCACTGGGTTCTCACAATATTTACTCGTGCTCAGGGGTTAACAGCTGCAGGGAACAGTCTCCAGACCCGACCTGTAGGCAGCACGTTCTCTGCCAGGCCGTGCCTTTGCTAACCCCACCCTGCCCTGGGGCACGTCGACACCCCGCTGAGCCACCTCCATCCCCCACGAGCGCCTTCCACTGTGGCGTGTGCCCAGGATTACGGGTGCAGGTGGAGTTTCCTGCCTCCTCTGACCCAGCTCAGTAGTGAAGTCACAAGCCCGGTTTGTGACATGACAGGAGTTTCTATGGAAACGCACGGATAGAATAAATACGGGATTATGACCTCACTGCGGGAGCATGTGTCTGAGGAGCCGGGAGGTTCTGACTGAACCAAGTCTGCAGCGTCCACCTCTCCATTCTCCTAGTCCCTTGTTACGTCGAATCCAGAGCCGCCCCATCCTCCGCAACGGGGCCGAGGGCAGGGGGAGCAGCATGGCCCAGCGGGGAGGGCACTGCCTGGGATGCAGGACACCTGGTTCTATTCCTGGCCCTGCCACCGACCTGCTGGATGGCCTTGGGCAAGTCTCTCCCCCTCCCAGCCCTTGTCTGTTTAGACTGAGTTCTTCAGGGTGCGAGGCTCTGCAGGGCTGGGACTAGAGCCCAGGTCTGCCAGCCGCCTGTGGAGATGAGTACAGGAAGTACCGCCTCAGAAGGCCAGACTGACAGCTTCCCTTGCACTATCGATTGGTCCTGGAAGCAGCCGTTCGATGAGCAGGACTCTCCCCCCAGCAGCTGTAGTGACAGAGCCTCATCTTGGCTCTCGCTCTTGGACCCTCTGCTCCCGCCACTGAACTTGGACTCCGGTCCCAACCCCCAGCTTTGGGACTTTGACTCAAGGGGCGGCTTTGCCCCCAGGTTTCGGTGCCTGAACTCTGACCCTGGCTTCTCTCCTCCGTCTCCAGCTTCCTTCCCACCCCCCGATATCAGTACTCAGACCTTGACCCCAGTTGGGACTCCAGCCCCAGTTCTCACCCCTGACGTAGGTCCCTGGTCTCTGAGACCAGCCCTGGCCAGTAGCCAAGCCCTAGTTGTGACCCAGGGCAGGGACCCTCCCTCACTATGTCTGTGCAGCACCAGGCCCAATGGCCCGACCTCCGTTGGGCCCGTGGGACCTTCCGTAACACAAACGGACAATGGAACGGAGGCCCCAGCCGCTGCCCTCCACACCCATGAATCACACTCCTAAGACGTGACTCTTGGGCCAAGTATGCAGGATACAGCTGAGAAATCAGCTAAATTCCACTGTAGTCACTTCTGCAAATTCACGCCACTTGGCAGGCCTGACTCAGATACACAGGCAAATCCCAGAGGACAGAAACACCTCATGAAACACCCACTGCTGTAGAGAAAGGCACCGGGGAACAGCACCAGAAGAAAGGCCACATGGGCGTGGTATCAGAAGCCCCTTTAATGAACGTTACAGCTCAAGACAGTCCATAAAAGCCTGGGGGTGTCTCTTCACGTGGATCAGCGGAAATGGGTAACGCACCAACCCTCGAAAGAGAACCTTACCTTCTCACTCAGCCCATCTTCCTCCTTCTCCAAGGCCTGGAGCCTGCAAGAGAATTGTGACTTGTTATAGTTTTTCTCCGCTGGTGATGCCATGAGGTAACCATGGGGACATGTCCTTTGCGCCCCCAACTAGAAATGGGGGAAGGGGTGGACTTTCCATGGCCTCCCGCTGCAGGAGAGGGATGGGAAAGGTCTCTGGCGGAGTGGATGGTGGCACTGGAAATACAAACTCAATGGATACCAGCGTGGGGGCAGTTTTCAAAAGCCATTAAGCTACTTCAGAGCCCAAATCCCTTTTCCAGAAGTGATTTGGGAGCCGACATCTCTTGGAAAGCGGTTAGAGCTCGAAGCAACTTACAGAGACTAAACCGCTTCCGAAACTTTCCCCCTGCCAAAGGAAGAGCGTTAGTACATTCTAGGCCTGGGATTGCCATGCCGAACATCCCTTGGTCCTGGGAAAATCCCAGCTCAAGCAGCAAATCGAAAGGGCCCTTCAGCTGCCCACGCAATGACGAGGGAAAGGGGCTTGGCCTCCCGGGACGCTCGCTGAGGGATATCTCGTCACCCTCTCCTCTCTGAGATGTGGCAGACTTGGTTCGAAGCAGCAAGGGCTGCCACAAGACACCCCTCCGGCGAGTGAAGCCCCGCGATGGACCAAGAGACTCTTCTAATGCTCTGGGAAAGCCGCACCGGAGGGCCATGCTCTGTCAGCAGGGATCTCTCACTATTTACATCGCTGCACCCCGACCACACTGTGACACAGCGCCCAGGACCCTGCAAAACCCAACAGCTAGGGGCAAAGGATCAAAACCCCCTGGACCCCGCTCTAGAAGAGAACCCACTCCGGAGACCCCCTCAGAGGGCTTCCTCCTGCCTCAGCAAGCTTGGCCGTGCGGATGCTGTGGCGAGGAGGCTCGGAGAAGGGCCTAGATAGATCAGGACAGAGGCAGGCTAGCGTCTGGCCTTTGGGGGAAGCTTTCTGTCTGAGCTGGAGCCACCCTGGGGGATAGAAGAAACCCTTTTCGCTCTTCAGAGTAGAGAGGGGTCCCTTGCAATGCCATGCACAGAGCCCGGTGACAAGCCACGGATTCCCGGAACAATGGTGACTTTCTAGAGGAGGGAGGGCAGCAATGACTTTGGCCATACGCTCGCCAATTGACCCTCCACGACACGCCTTCGCCCCAGACACGCCCAAAACAGCCTCCGGTCCCTGGCCCAGCCCGTTCTTCGCCATCTTCAAATGAAGGATTCAGTCCAATGTGCATTTCAGCCCCAACTCTCCTGTTTCATCTCGAGCTGCTGCCAGGGCACCAGTAGCCCAACAATGCCGTTGGCTGTCCTTTCTCTAATTACTTAGGTTAATGACTCATTACAGGCGCACACAGAGTTCAAATGAAATAAAATGGAGACACCAGGTCCCTGCCCAGGCCCGGGAGAGGCTTATCAGGAGCTAGGAGCGAAAACAAAGGAAAGACCACTTCCCGGAGAGGAGCCGTAACTCCAGTATCCCAGCATTCCCTCCCCGTGCACCGACAGGCCTTGCAGGAGGACACACAAACCTCTCCGAACTCCGGATCGCTACTGTGAGAACACGACCCGAGGGGGCAGCTTGTACCAGCAAATGGCAGAATTCCCCAGTCCTGGTTAGGAACAATCGCAGAGCACCGCCGCCAAGAGCCACTCCCTGGTTCCCTGGGGCTGGCACGTGCCCTACAGAACGCGCCTGTTCAGCCACAAGGCCCCGCAGCCGCAGACCTTATTCCCGGTTCTGGGTCCCACCACCACAAGCCAATCCTGTATTTACTGACCCTGCCGCCAGCCTTTCTCCCCAACTTCACCTCATTTGCACCTCAGCAAGCTTTGGATGACTCCCAATCCGGGGCCCTGAGGACACTGTTCTAGCTTCAGCACCCCACCCATAGCCTATTGCCTGGCACGGTTTTCTTTCACCTACAGGGACTGTTCCTAGACCATGAGTGACTGAGTGCCTGCCAGCTCTCTCAGGGCCCGCTCTAGGGTGTGAGTGGCTAAGAAACACTAGGAAACCAGCTGGCTGTTGCTCCCCCTAAGGCACCTTGTGCCCCCCATCACAGAATGCAAACGAAAGGCCCCATCTGCACAGGGGCTTTGAAATCGCCACGCTAAGCGGCAGTACCAGGAATCAGAGCCGTTCCTTTTCCCCCACAGCAAAGCCTCAACACACGACTATCCTACTGTGTTCTTCCTGCAGCGTCCCAACTGCAGGGAACTGAGCAGCCAGTCCTGATCTGCTTTGCTTCGTTCGTCAGTACTTTAAGAGTTGGGGAGTATGGACCCCTGGCTCCGTAAGGCTGCCCAATGTCCATCTTTTTAGTTACGGGTCTGACACCAACATTTCCGCTCCCTTTCCACAGGTCCTTCGGACACTGCTCCCACTATCGACAGGAAAGGCTGTTTTCAGAGTTGCACAGCCATGCTCAGCAGCTCAATGAAGCTCTGGCCAGCAAACGTTTCACCAGAATAGTCACAACTGGGCTAGAGCAGCCCCCGAACAATTCCCCGAGTGCACCTGGATCGCTCTGTGGCCTGCTGGCAAAGCAACGAGTCCAGCACACTGTCTCTTCTCCTACTAAGGAGGAGGCACCACAAGAACAACGTGCTCCGGGGGAGACGGAGCAGAACGGACAACAGCAGTGCGAGAGCTGGGTTATTCTCACAGGAAGTGCACAGACGCCATGTGCCATGCACGGTCGCCGGCTCACTGCAGAGGAAAACGGGAGAGTTACGTTCTTCCAGACGGGAGCCCGGGCCGCAAACAGCTCAACGCAAAATTAGGAAGGAAACGCGACTCCCTCTCCCGCAGCCTCCGTTGGTGTTAACTGCTCATCCCTGGCCTGGTTTGCTAACTAGAACATTTTACTCCCACGCCCTCCATTTCTGCAACCAGACCCCCTACACGAGCGGGGTGGATCGGGCTGCAGGATTGGGGCCCCAGAGAGCGACAAGGGGGGAGCAAATTGAAGCGGCTAAAAGAACTACAGCGAATCTGTCAAAATAAGTCATTTATTTATTTATTTTAAAACCGAGCCTCCAGTCTGACCCCAGGTCCAGAACAGAACAACCCGCCTAGGTAGTTAATATCCTGCACACAGGCAGACGCTCCCAAAGGGAAAACAGAGTCTCTGATGACAGGAAGTAACAACCTGCAATTCCAAACCACTCAGCCCCATGGCTACTTGGCTTGTTGGGGTGCGGAGAGGGAGCGGGAACATTTTCTGGGCTTTCTTTGGTTCCCTCCCCTAATGGCCTGGGGAAAATGAAAAGAGCTTTACAGGGCCTTGAATATACTAGAGCCAGCAGACTTCCACCCCGTCAGGCTGAACAGCTAACAGGAAACTGTTTCCTGGCGCCAAGGGGCTGCCCCATAGATCAGATCCGCCCCCTGCTGAATCACGGTCGTGCCAAGACAAAGGCAGTTGCCTAAGGGGTGAGGGGGGTAATAACGAGGCGGGTTAATTGCAGACGGGCAGGAGGGTACGTTTCCTTAGGGAGCAGGACCTGCAGATTGGCCTGGCCAGAGCAGCAGGAAGCCCCAGGCAGCCCAGAGGCACCGTAATGGAGGGCGACCCTGCCTGGCCGGTGGCACTTCTTTTGCGGAAGGACGGGTGTTCATGGGCAGCAGGAGGATCTCCTAGCCTGGCCTCCTGCACAGCCCAGGCAGCTGCCTGCTGGCCCCCAACCACGTGTCCCTCACTTTCTGACCGGACGTGGGGCTCTCTTTCACTTCCTGTCCCAAACAGCTGCATGCGCGGGGGACGCGGTGTGGTGCCGAACAGGGACGGGGAACCCAGGACGGGGTCTAATCCCCGATTCCTGGACGCACCCGCGTAGGCTCTGGGGCTCCCAGCTGAACAGGCGGCCCAGAGCACAGGACAAGGTGTGGGGAGGCAGGGCCAGAGACAATAACTCCAGAGATCCCCTGAAATAGCCCAGGGGGTCGTGCCACCCTTCAGGCCCGATGGTGGGGCCCAATTCAGGGGAGGCAGATGCTTCCTTCCCCGTCTCCACACCCCGCCCAGTCCGGGGCTCAGCCCCCTAAACCAGGGTCTATCGGCAGCAGGGGGCACAGCTCAGCAGGGCTCATCCCACGCACTAGCCCAAGGGGGACCTGAGTTTGTGGGCACCAGACCCCAGTGGGGGGACCCCTGGCCCCCCAAGAGCCCCCACACCAGACCAGAGCTCCCCCAGCAACTGTCCCTAGGGGGTCACTGCTCCCTGCAGGGATCAGACCTCAATGGGGGGACATGTCAGGGGGGCAGGCTGGACAGGGGAGTGCGGGCGGACAGGACCAGACAGGGGGCTCAGACCAGAGGGAACCAGGCGGGGAGGGGGGCA